>JAODXP020000028.1:14076501-14079001 GCA_027497455.2 Sardinella longiceps | reverse complement strand
ACCACATATGGATACTCCATCTAAAGAGGGAGCTTTTGATAGGATATGATATGATAGCCATACACTTTGCATAGGTTGACTGTAGGGGAACCACAAAGACTTATGGAAAGAGGCTATCTGAATATCTGACAGAATCTATACATAAATCTGTTCCCCACCTGTGTATACACACACACAGACACACACACACACACACACACACACACACACCTTTTCCCAGCTACGTTCATTCCAAGCGTACTTCCTCTCTTCGCTCTTCCATCCTTGTCACCCAGTCAGGGATTACATCTGTTTGGCTCTCAGTGCCGGCGGTGGACTCAGAGTTCATGGTCCTGTTTTCTAGTCCTTCAAATTCCCTCAGGTCCCACTGATGATTTTTTTTTCCTTTCATTAGAGAATATTGTGGAACCCTTGATTTCTCCAAAAATCCTCCTAATGCCCTGTCAGCACAGGAGTTCCCCAAGGTCCTGTCCTAAGTCTCTTATTATTTATTGTTTACATATTTCCTTGACAGATTTAGCTGTTGTAATGATAACACACTGATTATGTGAGGACCTTTAGTCCCTCTGGTGTTTCTGCTCAGCTCTTTGTGTTTGACTCAAAGAGATGAAGTCCTGGATGACTGCCAATAACTTGAGGCTTAACTGTAAAAAATAGGAACATTGAACCAAAAAAAAAGAGAAAAGAAATATAAAAGAGGTCTGTTTGTTTCTCTGAAAACATTAAATCCGTCATCAACAAGAACTTTCTTTAGAGCTTCGCTATTCATACCAGCCTCCCATGTAGTTCACAGTCTCAAGGATTCATAGCTTTTGATTCTCACTTTTACTGTGTGAATAAAGCAAGACATTTGGTGAAAACCTTTGCCAGTATGTGCCAAACTCTTGTATATACAAGCACCCTAGCACATTCTTTTTGCCGCCCTCATGTTCATGACAGATACATCCTGTGGGAATTAAAAGCTGAAAGGAGTCTGGCCAAATGCTGACTTGTAAAGCGTCTGTCATTGCCAACCTTCAGTATCTATTATTTTCTGCAACTTGTATACAACTTCATTTTCTAAAAAAGCTGGGACATTGTCAAAAACAGTTAAATAAAGAATAAATGTTATAATTCTTAAATCATACAAGCAACCTATTTGTTTGAGGATACTCCAGGATTTTTTTGTATTATTATTACATATTTACTGTTATTTTGGATTAAAAAAAAAATAAAAATAAAAATCAGTCGTGAAGGTGTCAACAAAAGTCAGGAAAAGTTCAATAAGACAAAACAACAAAACAAAGGAGGACCCTTCACAGCGAATTATATTAAATGGCAATATGATTTTGTATAAAAAGAGCCTTCTTTCTTGTCTTAGACAATATTTTACATATTGGCCCGACTGGTACAGTGGGTACCTTCTTCATCCTGCTTGTTTTTTTCCCGCAATACATAAAATTTATCATTCAGCATTAATTATACTGTAAGTCTCATAGGAGTAAGAAGACCATAACCAAGACAATACTGAACTCCCATACCATCACAGACCCAGCCTTTTGAACTGACCACTAAAACAAGTAGGAGGATTCATCTCCTCTGTAGCCTGGAAGATGTAAGATTCCAAAAGGTTTAACCGCTGGACAGTTCTCCATGTCTCCAAATCTCTGGACCATGCCCATGTGTCAAGTGTTATTTGCTTAGTCAAGTTTTCACCTTGGCTTATCAACTTATGTTTACTTTTGGGCATTTTATGATCTCATAGACCAATGAAATGATTTCCATTACAGAATTAGATCTTAAATGTACCTGTACATGCCGTCTCTGGTAAAGGAATTCAGGAAAGGATAACGTCATTATCGTGGAATTTCTACAAACATATTGCAGCATCACTATGAAGGGAGATAGGAGATGACTGCCTTGAAGAATGTTATCCTGATTATTATATGACTACCTACTGAAGATATCAATAGCATGTCAATGAAGCATTGTTTTTATGCTTTAATGGTAATTTTAATGCTTAGCAATAATAGATGAGAAATAGTCTGTTAAGTTACAGATCAGCTGATTGGCACAGATTGGTTCTTGTTTCACTTTTTTGATGTCGGTTTGCTATACATCTGTCCATTATGAAGAAATATCAGACCATATAACATTGAGAAGTTCCATCGAAGCAAATGGAGCACTTTGCAGAATTATAAAGTGCCGTGTAATAAATAAATCCTTTTAATAAATGAGTAATGAATGCCTCCACACATTAATTCTGAGAAACTCTCTATGATAGTCTATGATACTACAGTAAATTAACGTTGGCTGTTCATGTAATATGTTTTGAAATGTTCCTCCTCGCTTTGTTTTATCACCTTTTACTGGCCCTGTTCCAAAGATATGGCTTGCTTGTTTTGAAAATAATAGTGTTGGGTTTATATTGCCTTTTTAATAATGTCCCAACTCTTTCAGAATTGGGGTTGTTAAGTGCATAAGACCAGATGTTTACTGTTTCTGTATGATATAGGGTAGT
>JAODXP020000028.1:14056501-14059001 GCA_027497455.2 Sardinella longiceps | reverse complement strand
ATTCCTTGGTTCACTAGAATAATAATTATTAATATAATACTAGATCTTCAATGTGAAGATCCTTCTTCAACTCCCAGAATTCAATTTGGCTAAATCGCCATGGCGTTGTCAAGGTGAAAAGTTCAGAGCTGTTCATTGTGACAGTTCATATTTGGACGTAAAGGTGCCGGATTAACACAACAGTAGGGCTTTCAGTCAGTCAGTCACTCAGGCACAGTTCAACTGCCGACACCCCACCCTTGGGGGCATAGCCGCGGTAACCTGTCTCCCGATATGATGCTTTTATTTTTCAAAAAATAAGAGTCTTTAAAGCATTCCTTTTTTTTGTGTTTTAAAACCCTGAAGAAAAAGCCTCCTTGCAGGCGTCCATCTTGAGGAGGCTTTGGGCTCCCGGGGGAGGAAGACAAGCGTGATCTCCGCTCTCCCTCCTTTCCGCTCTTTGGCCAGCGCTTCCTCTGCAGCACACACACACACACACACACACACACACACACACACACACACACACACACACACACACACACACACACACAGCCTACAAATATGTGGTGAAAGTGCTCTTCTAGATAACGGTGTGTGTGTGCGTGTGTGTGTGTGTGCGTGCATGTGTGTGAGGGCAAGTGTGAGTACAAGTGTGTGAGTGTGTGTGTTTGTTGTCCTGAGGTCCTTGTCAATGTGAATAGGCCTGGGAAACCACAGAGGAAGAGGAGGAGAAACTCGGACAGGGGAAAACCACAGAGAAACACAAGGTCCTCCAGAGGGGAATTGCTGGCGGCCATTTTGAATCGCTGTGGTCTCCTAGCCGTGTGACAAAGACATACGACTGACAGAGAAATCTTTCTCTCTATCTCTCTTACACACACGCATATACACACATACTCTCATGCACACAATCACACACACTCAGTCTCTTTTATGAGTCTATCAACAATATGTCCATGAAGTTTTCTTTCTGTCCCAAATCCAGCTTTTTTCCAATGCTGGACATAGAAAAACTACATCTCCCACAAAGAGCTTTGGCCAATCACTTAGTGTGGCACAGTGGAGAGGTCAGTATTGCATGGGTTTGATTGTGATGTCACCTCCAAGTTGTAGTTCGAACTTGGAGAGGGGCATCGTGAGCAGTGATTGGCTGAATGCAAGCTGCAGGTGTGAGGTCACACTCCTGAAAAAGAACTGTGGCATCAGAGGTTGAATGCTGTCTATTGTGACATCATCAGATCTCCATCCATGTCCAATAGATGACACAGCAGTGCCATTGTGATGTCACCATCTGTAGTGTTACAACTGCATTCGGTTGAAGGGATGCTCATTGTGATGTCATCTCGTCTGCTGATGAGGTGTCCTGGGGGTGGGGGTGGGGAGGTGAGGGTGGCAGTGATTGATGACGGGGCATTGTGATGTCTTCTCCGCTGGTGAATAGATAAGTCAAAGGCATGTGTCCAAGAGGTGGGGGAGGGAGGGAGGAAGGGGGGGTCGGTTGTCACATTGTTGCTTAGTAACGGAGAGTGCTGGGGCCTTTCCCGTGAACTCGAAGTGTCTGAATGCTGGAAAGAATCTTCTTCTGATGGCCGGCAAGAGTCACTCCGATACGCAACAGGTCCCTGCAGAAAGCCAGAGAGAGAGAGGGGGAGAGAGAGAGGTCAGTCAAGAGATTTGGCTTATTCATCAAACGGTGAACTGGAGAGCTGATGTCTTTGGACTCTGATGTTTAATGAGCATCTTATCTCTCCCTATTGGCAACTACTTCTGTCTGGCCCGGACCAGCCAATAGCATCATTACATTTCATTTAGAGACAGGGGAACACTAACCGCAAACAATGGGAAGAGGACCACACACTATGAGAGAGAGATGGATAAAAAAGACATAGGGAAAGAGGGATATAGAGAGGGAGAGAGAGAGAGAGAGAGAGAGAGAGAGAGAGAGAGAGAGAGAGAGAGAGAGAGAGAGAGAGAGAGAGAGAGAGAGAGAGAGAGGGATGGAATACAAAAGAGAGGATCTTCCTTTCCCATTTTAGCTGGCTGGTGGCTCAGGCTGCTGTTGTCTTAGGGCTTATATATCGCGGGGGAAGATCTTCTCGTGTGGGTTTTAATCACGTCCGTTCTCTGTTACTAAGCAAACAGTAGGCCCTGGCAACGCCAACACACACTTTCATCAGCTCTCAGCACCATTCGGAGATTAGCTACTTCAGACTGGACCCTGGATCCAGTCCAGGGTCCGTGTGTGTGTGTGTGTGTGTGTGTGTGTGTGTGTGTGTGTGCGAGAGTGAGTGGGTGAGTGACTGACTGACCCAATAAAAGTGTGTGTGTGCGTGTGTGTGTGTGTGTGCGCAAGTGGCTGAGCGACAGACTGACCCAATAAAAGAGTGTGTGTGCGTGCACATGTGTGTGTGTGTGTGTGTGTGTGTGTGTGTGTGTGTGTGTGTGTGTGTGTATGACTTACTCGGTTGAGATCTGTGACACCAGCTCAAAGGAGGTGAATCCGGCCTGGATGAAGTTC
>JAODXP020000028.1:14014001-14021501 GCA_027497455.2 Sardinella longiceps | reverse complement strand
CCAGCGCTGAATTTCAGAGTGACTGTTTAACTCTTAAAGTGGCTAATCTAGAGATTAGAAAGCGAGAGAATAAAGAAGCAGAGAGAAAAGAGAGGGAGAGAGAGAGAGACGGAGAGAGGGAATGGGAGAATGGGGGAGCTGCGGGTCACTTTAGATGTTAATCCCTCTCTCTTTTTCTCTCCCTCTCTCATCCCTCTCTCCAAAAGAAGGGATGTCTTTAATGGGCTTAGGGACAGCAGAACCTCATTTCCACAGCGGGAGAGCAGACGGCCACAAGACACACACATATGCTCACACACACACACACACACATAGACACACACGCATAGATGAACCTTTATAATCAGTCAGTCACACACTCACACACACTCACACACACACACAAATGCATTAGCACGCCCTGTGTCTTTCACAAATACTTAAACACAGGCCGACTCTCATTCACTCAAATGCTAAACACTTGCATTCACGGTTCCTCACATTAAAACAGGGCAGACACTATCTAGATTAGGCTGTCTTTCTCTTTCTCCACTTTTCTCTCTCCCTCTCTCTCTCTCTCTCTGTTCCTCTCTGTCTTTCTCTCCCATATCCACGGCTGCCACTCTGGTCAAACTCACACACAATACAAGAGTCAGTCACACGACAGAGAGCCGGAGGAGACAAAAAGAACAGAGGAACACTAACACACAAAGAAAGTTTAAATCTCTCAGCTTCACGCAGCACACATGCACACGGACACACACATACACACACACACACACACACACACAAACATACCCACACAGACACACACACAGAACCCATATTCAAAGAAAAACAGCTGCACCAAATAGCCTGCACACATAGAAACACACACACACACACAGTTATTTGCCTACACATGGCTCTGTGTCTCTCATTATACAGCCAAATGCCCCCATCATATGTCTGAGTAGAAGCACACACTGGCTGCATCAGTCTGGGCGGAGATGACCACTAGAGAGAGAAAGAAGGAAAGAAGGAAAGAATAAAGGGAAAGAAAGATGGAATGGAGAGATGACAGAAAAGTGAGGGAGTATAATAAGAGAGGCAAGGGGAGAGACCCTTTGCTAAGTTTCCCCCCAGACAGAGGACATGGGGGAAAGTTTAAGAGACAAAAGGGATAGCTGTAAAAGGTGTGTGTGTGTGTGTGTGTGTGTGTGTGTGTGTGTGTGTGTGTGTAGCCAGCATGTGTGCTACAGTCATCTCTTTTAATATTCTGCTTCATAACACACTAGACGTTGCCAAGTTCTGCTCAAGTGCAGATCTCCAACAATGGGTTTTGAAAGTGTGTGTGTGTGTGTGTTAGTCAGACGAGAGAGAGAGAGAGAGAGAGAGAGAGAGAGAGAGAGAGAGAGAGAGAGATTAGGACGCCCGCTTCTCAACTTTTCTGCACTTTTCTCACCAACCAGACCCGTTCGCGTGGAAACAGCGCGGAATTCCTCCGACGCTTGAACAAAACAGGGCAACTTAAAGAACGACCTCCGACTCCAACAGTCTCGGTCCTCCCCAGTGCCGGGATTTTAAAATAACAGAGGCGAGTATTCATGCCGCGCCATTAAGTCATGATATGACTTTTCCAGTCTCTCGGTGGCAAGAGAGCTGTCTAACATCAACGAGATGTTTTATTATTAAGATAGGACTGAGGGGAAAGAAATTGGCTGCGTTCTATGTCTGAAGTCTCTAGCCTTTTTGGTGGATTGTTTGGGAGCCCATGTCGTGCGCCAGGACTTCCTGGCCAGATTCGTCAGAAGATATGAGAAGCGAAGAATCTTCCTGTCTTGCTGACATGTCATATTTCCCTTTCTCACCGCCGCCCTCCCAAGTCAAGCTAGGACAGACTTTTAGCGCTTGTGTCGGAACAAGTCGCAACTTTTTTCTTAACTTTTTAAAAAAAATCCGCTAACTTATGATGGTACAACGACAACAAATAGCCTATGTCGCGAATTCATAAATCAACACATTTATGAGGCGAAACTTTAGAAACTCGTGAGATATATGTCTGCGCTACTTGTCTTCTCTTTGAAATGTATTTGTAGGGGGTCATGCGTCCCGCTCGCTGATGTTATGGAGAGGGTATTTATGGCCTTGAGGCTGTCTTGGATGTTTAGATGGTGTGAGGAATGGGTCACCGGATAGATGGTGGGACGAAGTATTATTGTGAATCATTAGTGTGCTAAAAAGAAGAAAGAAAAGCATGTGGACTCTCCAACAGTCGTTTCCCGTTGACGTTCCACAGCTGGCATTGCTCTCTCCCTCCCTCCGTGTGTGTGAGTGTGTGTGCGTGTGTGTGAGTGAGGGAGTCTGTCTGTCTTTTAAACAGGCAAAGTAATAAAACATGACGGCTATGTTTAATACAGTTAATTTAAACTAAGCCTGTGCTATGGATTGAATATATAAATACCAATATGGGCTTTACTGCAATCATTTTAGTTCATAAAATGGTCTAATAATTTCAAGGACTATTTAACAAATATGATAGGCCAAATTCACCTACACTACAGAGTAGGCTATAAAACGAGTTTAATTTAAGCCCCCTAAAAGAGATTCTACGTATCAACTGGTCAACAATTCTAATTTTAGGCTAGGCCTAAGGTTTTTTTTTTTCCTTTTCTTTGGTGCTCAGTAGCCCCCACCACCCCTAAACACACACACACACACACACACACACACACACACACACACACACACACATACACACTTTCTCTCTCTCTCTCTTGCGCTCACACACTTATAAACTCTGACAGTATCTTGTTGTGCGCAGTGCGTAGGTGTGTGTTTGACATCTTCTCCTGAAATATTAAAGCTAACCGAATCTGACACTGATGGCGCTTTTAATTAGCCGAAGCTGTCGGATCCCGTTGCGGTGTAATGCGCTCATTACCCTACCAGGGCAGCGCGCCGTGGGATGCCCATAATCCGGAGCCCTTCCTCGGGCAATAACACACCATCACCTCCCAGCGGCGGATCCGCGGGTCCTCTGTACGGAGGAGCATGGTAATTGATTGTCCTTGACGGGGACCAGGTGTCTCCATAGCGGCGTGAAACGCGGAACAAATCCTTACCGATGTCCCTCTGTCAATTTCCCTCTTTCCCATCGATCTGTCACCAGGACACTACAACTAGGCTACGACCACACACTAGCGCAAAATAATATAATCAACACGCACACACTTGTGCGGTGGGAAGTCTCGCCAAAGTGAGAATGAAAAAAAATATATATATATTGAGTTCATAATGAGCTCTGTGCGGCCGACTCTCTATGTGCAGCTGTGAACAATCCGTGAGGTAGGCCCGCTTAATCATCTCATAATATATTATAGAGTGCGAATGGAGTAGGGAAATCACTCTCACTCACTCACTCACTTACTCACACACACACACACACACACACACACACACACACACACACACACACACACACTCCTTTGGTCTACTGTTCTACTGTACAACACTTACTGCTAAACTAATAAGCGTGGTGTAGGCCTTGACACGTGTGGCTTACTGCTGGGCTTGCTATACAAGTGCTTTTGATAGAGATCGTTTCTACTGGGGCTGTGCCCAGATAGCAAAATCAGATTTGCAGATATAGGGCCTCTAGTAGATTGCCGGTGTGCCACCTCTGGTCTGCTGTTGGCCCATATCGTGCCATGGATAAAAAATAAATAAATAAAAAAACATTTAATTCAATTTAAATGAAGGAAAACGGCTGATTTCATTTTTTAAAGTGTCTGGACCATTAATGGCAAAATAATGGGCCATTCAACCTACCAGATGATTGTCGGAAAACTGATGTGCGAAAATCTAGTAGGCCTAGGCCTAGCAGATCTTGCCACGGCAAACCAATAGTGGTCCATCAATTTCTTGATAGGCATCAATGATGATAAAATAAAAATAAAAGCCTTTAAGGTCGAGTTTGATTTTAAATAGTAACGGTACTAACTTACAGCCACTGGGTGACGGACATTGACCTTCAATCAAGAGGCAGTGCCCTCGCCACGGATGGATTCAGAGGGGGCAAAATGTGTTGACCCACATTCTGAGGGAGTCGCCATGCACATTTCACATACCTCACACAACAAGCGCACTGTCTCTCCACTTAAAGAGGCATATGACCCGCATGGGATACTCATGTCATGTATGCAGAAGGCCTGCTTCATCAGTCTTAAATACGCCACTTAAGTCTTTATCCATGTGTGCAATCCAAGTGCTTTTTCTTTTTGTGGGCACTTTGCAGCGACTTTTCCCTCGCCTTTCTTAATGTAAGCTGAAATTGGTTCAGTGAACTTAAAAAAAGACTGTAGTCAAGTCTTTGAGGAGTATGTCATCAGTTTAAAACCACTAGCGCTGGCTCAGCTATTGAGAGGCCTTTGCCTTTGTTTGCCTGCGCTGCGGTCCGATTGTTATGCATGGCCTTTTCAAAAGCATCTGCTCCAATTTGTACAAGAAGAGAATTAATTGTCAGCACCAGTTAACCATCTATAGAAAGTCTGCTCCCTCAGAGCTTTGATTGTACACACTGACAGATTTGCACTGTAAAACATTGATGGAACTTTCGAGCTAAACGCTTCGTCGGGAGCAACAGGTAGTCGGCCAACTTTTGTTCAAAGCGGTGCTGTTACTTTTTAACCTCAGGCTACAGCGCGTTGACCTCTGTCAAGCCAGACCCAAGTGCATTCGACTAAATAGAGGAACGGCAGTGTATTGGGCTTAATCAAAGAAATATTTTTTTTTCTGGTACGCTTCATTACAAAATTGTAAATGGTGCCAATCAGATTATAGCAACGAAAACTTAATAATCACTAATGTCTATAAATAATTAATAAATTCCAAGGCATTTTCTTCTAAGGTAATTGCAAAAGATCACATTTGATGCACATGACATTTCAAACGCATTCAAATGGAAAGACTCTTAATGATTAAAAAAAAAACTGTCAACATTAATTTGTGCTGTGTGTGGCTATAAGGAAGGGAGCTCACAAATACTGCACACTATCCCTGAGTTTTAAAAACAGTAAGCAAAATACTTTTTCGTTTCAAGTCACTGAACTCAGAAGACTATCTAATATTTTCAGCTACTAGGCTATAGCCTACTTTTAGCACTTTTATTTGCTCTCGACACCTACCACCTGCACTACAATCTGATCACTTTTTTCATGGCAGAAATTATTTGTCATCGTGTGCACAATACAAATATACGTTAGCAAAGTAACGAGACATTGGCCTAAATATTCACATGTTATACATAGCCTATAAACCTGTTAAGTTTGTTAAACTTTTGTAAATAAGACGGACGACAGACAGACATACCTTCATCTGCAGAACACGGCCTGGTGGTCAGTCCTATGAGTGAGAGCCACAGCGCGAGGACGGTCGTCCGTAGGAAACTCTTCATTTTCAGCTGTAACGGATTCCGTTTGCCAGGTCACCGGTGATAAACCGTGGACGGTAGACAATTCCTCAAATGTAGGCTACAGTCTCAATCGAAACTTCAAAGTGTCCTTCACACTATGTCCTGTCAGCTAGGCCGTCTCTCAGCCTGAAGCCCTGCTGCCCTCATCAGTGACTAGGAGCCTGTCGGACACTTGTCTCCCGCGAGGAACGAAAATTCAGAATGCTCTAACCATAGCTCCTAAATACTCAACATTAAATAATGCCTTTAATGTTATTCTCGGTAAAAAGCCTCAGTCAACAATAAGGAGATAATGTAGTATGATTGAGAGGCTAAAAAACAACAAACAACAACTCCCAAGAAATAAATAAATAGCCTACTATACAAGAAAGTCCCTCTTTACGTCATCCAAGAAAGTGGTCTACTTTATCATTTTTCTTCCCTATTCACATGGGAAGCCGTACTGATTTGGACGACAGAGAAGAGAGTGAGTATTCCTTATGAGCCTTCGTTTGCTCTTGTCCCAGGCTCTACGAATCCAGTTTCGGAGTGTAATTCTCTCACCAGCAGGAGAGGGAAGCGGTCCTGGTCTTCGTGCCGGTTCTGGTAAACGAGGACACCGCAGCACCCGAAAGAACAGGGTACCCCGCTGTTTCCAAATCTTTCAGTCTGTGCCAAGCGATACCAACCTCACTGACTACTCTTTCCCGTCACCACGACCGCCGCATTCCACTCTTCTTTTTGGGGGGACAAAACAAAACAGGCGGCTGCGGTTCAGAATAAATCATCCACTGCGCCCTGGTCTGTAATCCGTCCTGCAGTGCCTCGTCGTATAAACCCTGACGATTTTAGAATCACTGTGCTCTCAATGTAAACACGCACCGCAAACAAACACAAGACACAGAGTGGCACCAACTTTGTGCGTCCGAGAGCGTACTGGGCAGCGGCAGTAGACTGAAACAGCAGCGTGGATTTGGAGTTCCAAAAGCACCCTGTCCGAGCCTCCCGCCCACAATCACCTTCTCGCTCTCTGATTGGTTGCCTGACGCGTCTTTTCTTCCCAAAGCTGCGAATGTTACTTGTGTGATGCTAAATAGCCTACGTACCAACTACTGTCAAAGTAGCAAAGCATTTTTGTGTAGAAATGGAAACGCACGAAACTTCGTATATAAGCTACAATACATTATTTTCCCTGTGTGCATTGAATAGTGCGATTGAACGTTTTGGCCAGTTACAATTAACATTTGAGAATCACACACACACACACACACACACACACACACACACACACACACACACACACACACTGAAACTAATAGGCAGATCCCTGGCCTCAGGTGAAGAGTTTGATGGATGTGGATAATTGTGTGGGTCTGTTTCCTTAGAGAAGTTCTCGTATTTTCCAGCCGCCTTAAAAAGGTTGACCTTATCTCTGAAGCTGACGCCTGACGTTTAGTTATCGATTAATCAATGGACTTCCATCGATCATGTTCCACCTCTACGGCGCTTCTGGGTTGCTTGACCGCTTTTACCCCCTTTCCTCAGCGGCAGAAAACAAGTCGAGTCGCTACACCTGCTGAAGTCACATCACATCGGTTAGTCTAATTATGGTATTGATCCATCCCTCACGGCGACAAAAAGGCAAACAGCGTCAGACAGGTCACCAAGTGGATATATGCCCTCGTCATTTATCAAACCCACCTAAACACAGCAAAAACCGAAATATTCTCTGCTACAATACCCAAAATTTCTTTAGACTGACCCCAAATCTTTTGCCTGCCGACCCCTGCCTCTTTCTGAATGTCACCAAATGAGGGATCGCTATTCCGATTAGCTCCAGGCCCTTTGGTGCTTAAACTTTACCCCTTGTTTGGACTTCAATCTGTTGAAATCTGTTGAAATCGGTGTATCCCCACCTTTTGAGGCTTTACTGCTCAGATAGACGGCGCGCTAAGCGGATGAAGCTGGTACAGAGGTGATGCGCGCTCTCTCCTATTGAGGGGATGAGGCATAATCGGGTTTTGTTTTAATCTCTCGAACTCCCCAAGAATTTCTGGGGTGAGATTTTCTGAGAGAGAAAGAGACTTTTT
>JAODXP020000028.1:14006501-14009001 GCA_027497455.2 Sardinella longiceps | reverse complement strand
GCTTGCCTGTCAGACTACAATGGAGGGAAGAGATTGAAAGAGAGGGATGGAGAGAGAGGAAGAGAAAGAAAGAGGTGGAGAGAGATGGAGGGATGTACAGTACAGAGAGGGAGGAGTAGGGGGGCTAACTGTCATATTAGGGGCACGCAAGGTTGCGTCAGCAATGACACTGACAAATACACGCATACACATACCATGCAAGGGCGATCACAAGCCAGCGCCGGGAAGTCCAAATGGTTACTCACCTTCAAACACACACACACACACACACACACACACACACACACACACACACACACACACACACAGTTGCACTCACGCTAGCCAGGGACAGACACAGACCAACCCATTTCCTGCTTGGCTCCAGACATCAGCCTGATCCACACAGACACACCGTACAGGGGTGGATGGCTACACACACTCACTCACTAACACACACACACACACACACACACACACACACACACACACACACACACACACACACACACACTGTTCTTGTCTGTTGAGCCAGCAGTGGCCTCTGCCACTGTATTGTGTTGGAGACAAAATGAGATGAGAGAGAGAAAGAGAGAGAGGAAGGGACTGCAGAGAGAGAGAGAGAGAGAGAGAGAGAGAGAGAGAGAGAGAGAGAGAGAGAGAGAGAGAGACTGAGAGAGAGAGAGAGAGAGAGAGAGAGAGAGAGAGAGAGAGAGGAAGGGACTGTAGAGACACTGTACAGGAACTAGACACAGACAGCAAGATACATTCAACAGAATGGACAGACAGACAGAGAGAGAGGGAGGGAGTGTTGGAGGTCAAGAATTGGGAGGTCAGGCTTTAATTTTAGCAATCCCAAGACATGAATATGTCATAGAGCGAGAGAGAGAGAGAGAGAGAGAGAGAGAGAGAGAGAGAGAGAGAGAGGGTGTTAGATGCTTCAGTGATGATCTCACAAACAGTGTGAGTAAAAGGCAAGGCAGTCAAGTTGATATATTCTAAAGGCAAGGCCTTTAATCTGTGCCTCTGTGTGTGTGTGTGTGTGTGTGTGTGTGGTTAATGAGGAGCGATGTCACTGTATCTGACCACAAAATGCAGACACACTCAAGAGAGCACAACAAAACAAACATGAAACAGAGATGGCGATGACACTGTGACAGAAAACATATGCTCACCGTCTATCACACTCACACACACTCACACACACACACACACCAATCACCTCACCACAAATCTGACATAGGCATGTAATCAGCAACGCTAGAATTAGACAAGTAAATTACCCGTTATAAAGCAATATCAAACAAACAGCTCCACTCCAACCCCCCCATCCCCCCCCACCCTCTCTTTTACACACACACACACACACACACACACAACACACACACACATACACACACACACACACACACACACACACACACACACACTCACACACAGACACCCATGTGACATCACTGCATTCCTCCAAAGAGGAAAGGAAAGACAAGAAGCAGCAGCAGGGCAGAGGTGTTTGAGATTGTGTGTGTGTGTGTGTGTGTGTGTGTGTGTGTGTGTGTGTGTGTGTGTGTGTGCCTATGAGACAGCGGAGCATGAAGTCAGTGGACCTCCTCTTCCTGACTGTCAACACTGTGTCTGGACTATGTCAGTGTGCGGGTGTTTGTGTGTGCATGTGTGTGTGTGTGTGTTTTGGGGCATACTTTTAGGGTCACATTAAAGTTTGTATTAGAGGGTGAGACACAGTCTGTGTGTCTCTGTCTGTATGGGGACCATATGGGTCGAAGTGTGGGGTCTATTTATAATTAGATTAATATAATTTAGAATGAAATCTTATTTATATTGATTCAAAATAATACAAACTTTACGCTTAATCTCTATTTACACTGTCGTACTAATCGATGTGTTTCACAGGTTCAACAGGATACGAGTTTACATCATTAATAATATCGAGCCGAATTTAGCCCTAACAAAGTTGAATTTGATAAACCTTGCAGCCGAGTTCACGAGGCTTTTCCCGGGTGTCTCTCCTCCCAAAGATAAGCACCGGTTTTCGTCCTGACAGCGAGCCTGATTGATTTACTGCGGCCGAGATAAGAGCGCTGTCTGCGGGGAGAAAGAGAGAGAGAGGGAGACGACCCCAGGCCGGTGAAGTGGCCGCCGGGGTCTTTCATCCAACGGGCAGCCTCGACACTGTAAGTTGGGGGAAGGGGCGGAGAGCCCCCTTCCCTCAAGGCGTAAACCGGTGTTATCAAGAGGTCGTTAGTGTCAGTCCTCAGTGCGATAACGGCGACAAATGAGCATGAGAAAAGTGGGGCGAAAAGAAAAGAAAAAAACCGACAAACACTCACAGCGCTGGTACTCCGATTCTCCATTGTGGCTGAAAGGATTCTTTGACAGCAGTTCTCGTTTGATTTTTTTCCCCCTCAGCGGGACAAAGAGGCGCTTCAGCCGCTAATGATGGCGTTGACAGCGCGACCCCTGCTCAACTCTGAACCGGTCAGTGGCAGTGGGCTGAGCTGAG
>JAODXP020000028.1:13984001-13994001 GCA_027497455.2 Sardinella longiceps | reverse complement strand
CCACACCGCCTCTGCGCACACACACACACACACACACATACACATGTGGAAGCAAAGGTATAAGATAAACCAATAGGCTGATTGTAACAGTATACAGGCATACACACACGCACACACATACAAACACACACACACACACACACACACACACACACACACACACACACACACACCTCCTTTTGCTGGGGACGTATCCGGCCTCCTCCAGTTCGCCGTGCGGGCTGAGGCGTCTGGCCTGCCACCAGTCCTCGTCGGAGCAGTCAAGTACGTGCAGCACGTCCCCAAAGCTGAAGCCCAGAGCCTGGCTCAGGAAACCACAGTCAGCCGTCTTATCGTAGTCAAACAGAGCCCTAGGGACAGGAGGGAGAGAGAGAGAGAGAGAGAGAGAGAGAGAGAGAGAGAGAGAGAGAGAGAGAGAGAGAGAGAGAGAGAGAGAGTGTGTGTGAGAGAGAGAGAGAGAGAGAGAGAGAAAGAGAGTGTGTGTGAGAGAGAGAGAGAGAGAGAGAGAGAGAGAGAGAGAGAGAGAGAGAGAGAGAGAGAGGGTGTGTGAGAGAGAGAAAGAGAGAGTGAGAGAGAGTAAGAGAGAGAGAGCGTGGGAGAAAGAGAGACGGAGGGGAAAGAGTAAAGGATGAAAGGAGTGAGGTTGAAAGACAGAAGAGATGAGTCAAAAATAGAGGGAAAGGGGAATGCGAGTTGTAGAAATTCACATGACCACACAACCAGGCAATGATGATGTCAGCTTTTATAAAAAAAAACTCCTCTGACAGGAGACTTAAAGGGGACACAAAGCAACCAAACAAACTGACTAAAACTAACTAAAAGCTTCTGTAATTGGACATTAGAGTAAATGAGTAAAAGTCTTTGGGACTCCAAGAAGTATATTTAAAATGTCTTTATAATAATGACATGTCCACTAAGGACTTTACATTTTTTTGTCCGTTCAACTAACTTTGGACAAACAAGTACCTTGAACCAAAGACACCCACCAGAACACATCTTTTTTCACTATTCTCTAAAGGGACTAAGCTTAAGGCTGACTTGCAATGAAAGTCTTTGGGGTTGGTATACTGTACTGTATGTGGCCTCTTACCGGATGTAAAAGCTTCTCTGATTGGAGCGTAATGATGTAGTGGCTGAGCCCATGCTGCTGTTCATCAGCTGTTCCCTCAGGTCGTGGATCTTGGCCTCAAAGCGACTGTACTCTACAGTCACAAATAAACACCACACACAACATTCAACACCCAGCAGCACACACTGGTGTTGATACTTTAAACACCTCTCCTGGAAATATTACACCTCTGTAGAACAGTTAGTATTATTAGGCCCCAGGCAGGTAGGCCGATGCCATGAGGCGTGGATCTGCCCAAGGTTTCTTCCTAAAAACGAATTATTAGTAAAGCCAAGGGAGTTTTTCCATGCCCCTGTCACTCATGGATGTTTCCCGTATTGAATTGATGTACCTGAATTGAATTGAATTGAATTACTGTATGCTGTAAATACCTAGCCTTTAAATATTACATTTCTGTAAAACCGAGCTGAACTTAAGTGAAGTGTGTCTCAGTTTTTAAAGTCAGTCTTACATCAAAGACAAAAGTGCATTAAGAGCTCTAAACAGACTGTAATATCTGTCTCTGTGGAGTAGACCCACTGGTCTTTATGTCCTATGCCAGGGGTGGGCAATTATTTTGGCTGAAGGGCCACATTGGGTTTTGAATTTTGCCTAACGAGCCATGTGTTAACAGTTAACCGGTTGATGCTCAAACCAGTAGCCCCATTTTTTTCAGAGGACATGTTAACATGCAGGTTTAAAAGGGTGTCATATTTATTTCATGAATACAACAAATGAAAAAATTAGGCCCATAATCTAAGTCACTTTAGCTAAATAATAAATAATGTTATTTTGGGAAGGCTCCACGGGCCGGATAAAATAGCTCAGGGGGCCGCATGTGGCCCCCGGGCCTTATTTTGCCCAGGCATGTCCTATGCTGTACTGGTCCACAATGGCCTGAAAGGATACAGTAGCTCCGGAGTGAATTCAAGCATAGCCCTATTGAACAAGCCTGCTAAATGCACTAGCTAGCGAACAAAATAAATTGGAACAGCATAGGCCGAACACGAACGCGAAGCACTTTACATTGACTCAACGGTACCTAAGATCTTACTTTCGGTTTTGAATAATCAGTTTCCATTGATTCAGTGTAAAGTGTTTGTTCACCCCTGCGTTCGCGTTCGATCTATTCAAACTAGTTCATTTAGCAGGCTCGTTCCACAGGGCTATGCTTGAATTCACTCTGGAGCTATCCTTTAAACAACATGGATTGAGAAGCAGACTAGCTAAAGCTAACCAATCCCATTTTTAGTTTCAATTTAATTTGGCTCCATGGGTCATTGTCAGTTGCTGGCCACTCGTGGCCAAACTACAGTAGCCTAGTTCTTCTTCCCACTGACAGCACTTTGTGAGTTAGTGACCTCAAGACAATGGGTTGAAAATGACTGGAGTATTCCTTTAATGTGGCCTTTAGTGTGGCCTTTAATGTATTTGGACTAGGACATAGGAGCCAGTGGACTATACTGAAGCCAGAAGCCAGTGGACTATACTGCTCTGATCTGAGATCAGTGGGAAGTGTCTATGGGGGCTAAATGGGCATCCAGTGCCAGTGGACATCAAGGGGTCAACTGGAATTGAAGTAGGCTAGGAGTTAAGGCCACTGCACACCGGCTCCGACACAGTGCTGAGCACTCCTCTTCCAAAATTCTATTCCATTGTTTTCAATGCAACCCCACACACCAGCACCGAACCCTTCCGGCGTCGATTGTGAATTACGATTCAAGTCTATTTTGTCAGACATCCAACGTTAATTCCACAGGCTACTGTGCTAGGTGCTAGGCGAAATTGTCAGATTCGAAAGTGCTCCACAATGCTGGCGGAGCCTCAGCCGGTGTGTGGACGGCTTAAGATACACATGAAGCCATGAGCCATCTGGCCACTGTGAAGTGAACCACCCTTGATTAATAATGACAGGGTTCTCACTCTAGATCAGACTTAAAATTCCCTGACTTTTCCATGACCTTCCCTGACCAAAAAGCAGAATTTCCATGACCTCCCTTACAAGAAATGTCTAATATTCCGATTGGAACACTGCTGTTCTGATACCTATTGATAGCACTCGGTAACCTTAAAGCACAGCGATATGAACTGACTGACTTCAGGTTTTTCTTTTACAGTAAGTGCAAATGGGACTAAGCACCTTGAATTACTGTTGTTACCTCCACCAAGGAGGTTATGCTTTCGGTCGCGTTGGTTTTTACCTCCACCAAAGGAGGTTATGTTTTCGGTCGTGTTGGTTTGTCTGTCTGTCTGTCTGTCTGTCTGTTTGTTTGTCTGTTTGTCAGCATTATAACTCGCAAAGTACTGCACGGATTTGGATGAAATTTTCGGACAATGTGTATATTGGGACAAGCAAGAGCTGATTCAATTTTGGTGGCGATCGGTGATCCAGAACATGATCTAGAATGTATATTGTGTCTGTGACCACATTGCCTTGGCGGAGGTCGGCGCTCTCTGAGCGCTTTTCTAGCTTTAGTTGTTATGGTTGCCACCGTAATGGAGGGGAATGGAATAGCCCTAACGGTAGGCGTGAGTGAGTGGCTTGGGTTGCTGTGTAGGTGCTGTACCTTCAGGTCTGTATTGTGCGATGATGGTGACGGTCTGGCCAGCGTTCTTCAGGGCTGCTGCGGCCTGCTCATGGGTGGCATGCCGAAGGTCCACCCCGTTCACCTGCACACAGAGATGGAGGGAGACAGAGAGAGAGAGGGGGAGAGGGGGAGGGGGGAGAGTTATTATAAGAGAAAGAGTGAAGAGAAAGACGTGGAGACAGAGAGATGGCCAGTAAGAGCAAGTTTAAAAGATGGAGGATGAAAAATTCAAAAGGACAAGACACAGAGAGATGAGAGGTGAGAGAGAAAGAGGGGAGGCAGATGGCGAGAGGGACAGAGAGAAATGGGAGAGTGAGAGAGAGAGAGAGAGAGAGAGAGAGAGAGAGAGAGAGAGAGAGAGAGAGAGAGAGAGAGAGGACAAGTCTGTAGTGGATAGAAGCCCAGTGCCTAGACAGCAGGCAGTGTGTGTGTGTGTGTGTGTGTGTGTGTGTGTGTGTGTGTGTGTGTGTGTGTGTGTGTGTGTGTGTGTGTGTGTGTGTGTGTGTGTGTGTGTGTGTGTGTGAACAAGGTCAGGCCATTATCTTGTCTGAGACTCTGAGGGGGGAGAGGAGAGACTAGACTAGACTAGACTACACCCGCCTGCTTGCCTGCCTGCCAGCCCACTGCTGCCTGCCTGCTGCTCTCCTCTCTGGCTGCAGCAAAGGAAGGGTGGAGTGTGTGTGTGTGTGTGTGTGTGTGTGTGTGTGTGTGTGTGTGTGTGTGTGTGTGTGTGTGTGTGTGTGTGTGTGCTGTGTGTATGTGTGTGTGTGTGTGTGTGTCTGTGTGCATGTGTGTGTGTGTGTGTGTGTGTGTGTGTGTGTGTGTGTGTGTGTGTGTGTGTGTGTGTGAGGATAGGCAGAAGCTGATGGAGGTGAGGAGAGACAGAAGCTGATGGAGGAAAAGGTGGAGGGGGAGAAAAAGAAGAAGAAGACGTGGTGGAGGATCTGAAAGGAGCCCTAAAGGAATGCAGTGAATTTGGTGAAGCAGGCAGGCAGTGTGGGTGGGTGGAGGCAGTGTGGGTGGGTGGAGGCAGTGTGGGTGGGTGGGTGGAAGGGGGCTCTCTGGCTGGGGTCACCCATGGGGTGAGAGAGATGTGGGGTGAGAAGGAGAGTCATCCTCTCTGGCCAAGGGGACACACAGAAGCCCAGAGCCACTGTAGGGGACAGAGGATGAGGATGAGGATGATGATGGTGATGGAGGAGATGAAGGCCACTCTCCATCTGGTGTTCTGGCCCAGTGCAGAGGGGAGGGAGAGAACGAGAGAGAGAGAGAGAGAGAGAGAGAGAAGGAGGGAGAGAGAGAGAGAGAGAGAGAGAGAGAGAGGGAGAGAGAGAAGGAGGGAGAGAGAGAGAGAGAGAGAGAGAGAGAGGGAGAGAGAGAAGGAGGGAGAGAGGGAGGGAGAGAGAGAGAGAGAGAGAGAGAGAGAGAGAGAGAGAGAGAGAGAGAGAGAGAGAGAGAGAGAGAGAGAGAGAGAGAGAGAGAGAGGGAGGTGATGGCTCAGGAGAACAGGGTCACAGAGAGGTCGTGGAGGTGGAGGTGGAGGTGTGACTCACGCTGAGGATCTGATCTCCCTTGCGTAGCTCTCCGCTCAGGTCGGCCGGGCCCCCCGCCAGGATGAAGGAGATGAAGATGCCCTCGCCATCCTCCCCGCCCACTATGTTAAAACCCAGCCCCGTGGAGCCCCGATGGATCAGCACGCGCCGCGGCTCCCTGAGACACACACACACACACACACACACACACACACACACACACACACACACACACAGACAGACAGACACACACACACACACACACACACACACACACACACACACACACACACACACATCATCATCACATCACATCACATCATGGAATACACAAGGAAAGGCTGCGGTATCGGCATGGCAACTCACCGTGGGATGTCGTCCTCTCCCATGAGTCCTTTGGGGATGGGCGAGTAGCGGCGGGGCGTGGTGGGAGAGAGGGTTTGTGGGTAATCTGAGGTCAGGTAGTTGGGGTGGCCCATGTCATCCATGTGTGGAGAATACGCTACAGAGAGAGAGAGACATAAACACAGTCTATTCACTCAGCAATCACTACTGACTCCCAACAACACCAATAGCCATTGGCAGACATGTAGAAACTCTATGATATGGGGGCGCCGTGGCTCAGTGGCTAGAGCGCCAGACCATTACTCCGGGGACCCGAGTTCGGTTCCGGCCCGAGGTCATTTCCCGATCCCACCCCATCTCTCTCTCACACTTGTTTCCTGTCATTTCTACACTGTCCTGTCTGATAAAAGGCAAAAAGCCCCAAAAAATATCTTTTTTAAAAAAAAGAAACTCTATGATATGGGTCTCATAGTCCACTCATCAACACATTATCCACAATAGGCCACCATTATTACACTCACCAATACATCATGAACACATTTACAATGTTCGGTAGCACTTTATAATAACCGTCTTCTATAAATGGTTATTAAATAGCTTATTAACATCAGTAATAAGTTATTTAACTGTTAATAGATAACAGTTAACAGTTAGGTAACAGGAATTAACAGAAATGTTATAGCTTAGTTAATTAGCTAGTAAGTTAAAAGTTAGTTTACAGTTTGTTATGGCTAAATGATAAAATCTAAAACTTGATGGAATTAATCATCTTGCTAACTGAAACCCCAAATTTTCTAATTAACTTCTTACTGATGTTAATAAGCCATTTACTGTAATAACCATTTGTAGAAGGTTACAAGGTTATAAAGTGGTACCCAATGTTCTTACAATATTGAGAGCAGGTAAACATCATTGCCTTATTAATGTCTGAAATTCTAGAAATAAGATGAATAACCCACACTCACTCACTCACTCACACACACACACACACACACACACACACACACACACACACACACTCACACACACACTCACACACACACTCACACACACACACACACACACACACACACACACACACTCACACTCACACACTCACTCACTCACTCACACACACACACACTTACACACACACACACACACACACACACACACACACACACGCAGGTACTCACAGGTGATATCTGGAGGATTGTAGGCATCTCCGGGGTATAGGTGAGGGGCCTTGGCTACCCTCAGGTAGACCACCTCAGCTGTGTTCTTTAGGGCCGCCACAGCATCCTCGTGCATCACATCCTCTAAGGATACATTATTCACCTACACACACACACACACACACACACACACACACACAGACACACACTCACTACACACACATACACACACACACATACACACGCATACACACACACGCACACACACATACACACATACACATACACACACACACACACACACACACACACACACACACACACACACACACACACACACACACACAGGATATATTACAATACAATACAATACTTTAATACAACACAAAGTTATCACAATTTATTTTCCCATTTTGAATTATATCGAATTTGAATTTTTATCACGATTATGTATGACATCATGGAACCTGGCCAGGTAAAGGCAGGTTAGCTCACAGCTGTGCAGGGAAGGTGGATTGTGATTGGCAGTTGTTGTGCACATTTTCCAACTGCATGTAATGCACGTGATCGAGTAAATTATACCCACAGCTCACCACCGTGATCGAACTGTGTTTGATCACGATCACTGCTCGTGATCGTATCATCACAAAGGCCTAGTACTGAGTACAAAATACATGTACACACGTGATACACATGATTGCATATATTATTAGAAACAGTAAAAGTACTACATTCAACTGCAGAACTGTCAATCAATTCACTATGCTTATGCTCACTATGCTTATGTTTCAATATCACTGGTATGCATTTTCAACAATGGCCACCAGAGGGCAGTAGAGTCCATGCAACTGTATGCTGGGTTTGTGCAGGGCCTTAGCATGGCTGATGGCATGTGTGTGACCAAGGAGTCTCATGTATGTCTCTAGGCTCAAGAGTGGGTGAGAGAGAGAGAGAGAGAGAGAGAGAGAGAGAGAGAGAGAGAGAGAGAGAGAGAGAGAGAGAGAGAGAGAGAGAGCTCAGAGCACAGTCTAATTAAGGCTGAGCCACTCATGAATTTTCCTGCACTCAGTCTGCCTTGGCTTGACTAAAATCTATCTGCTTCAGTTCACAGTCGCAATGGGCATTCATTTTGTGAAGACTGGATTAATGTGTGTGTGTGTGTGTGTGTGTGTGTGTGTGTGTGTGTGTGTGTGTGTGTGTGTGTGTGTGCGCGTGTGTGTGTCTGTGTGTGTGTGAGAGAGGGAGAGTGTGAGAGCATTTCTGAGGTATTTAAAGAGCAGCTCCAGTATCTGACTGAAGAGGCTAAGGTCCATTGCACACTTTGAGTGCTTTTGGCAGGTGGGACTCACCGCCAGTATTTTGTCCCCTATTTGTAGCCGTCCGTCTTTATGCGCAGCTCCGCCCTCGATGATCTTAGTGACGTATATGCTGTTGTCTCCAGGAACGTGCTGATTCCCCACACCGCCTGCTATACTGAAGCCCAGACCTGAAAACAGACACACACACACACACATAAACACACACACACACACACACACACACGCACACGCACACACATATTTAAGGTTTAACTTTGAAGAAAAAAAAAAAAAAACTCTATACTGTATATGCACTAAATGCCTTACAGCCTACATCACCCCCTAAAAAAATATTTTACCATACATCACTTGAGTCTTGTGAAAAGCACTGTAGTAGTTGTCCTACAGTACGTCATCATTTTGCCATTTCAATGTCAGTAAATGCAAATTATGTACAGTATAATGTCAGAAAAATACAAATGATGTACAATGTAAATCATGGAGGCTCCATAATACCCATAAATATGACTGCTAAATAGTCTCAGTAAATATGGATGCTTTCTAATCTCCTTCAGTCTCCCACATAGAGTAGAGTGATGTGGAACTCTTTTCTGCTGAAACTGAGACACGCTGAACTGAAAAGAAAAAACTACAACCTTGTGCATTTTCATGAGAAGATGCTTAGAGCATAAACTGCACAATGGTGCAAATACTTCTCAATGAGTAGAGTTGGCTCAGGCTCAATGGCATCAATACTTCTGAGACATAAAAGAAGCATTGTGAGCAAGTTACTGTAAGAGTTTTTTCTACATCATCCACAATGCAGTAAAAAAGAGAATTGCTGTTCAAATGTTAATGTGATGTTGTTCAAACATTAAGACAACTATACAAATGTCTACGACAAAATGTAAAGAAGGCCAAGGTGTCACTGAATTACAGTAACACTAGTAGGCTACTAGCCATTCCTGAATACAAATTCACATACAGGCACTCGCACACACACACACACACACACACACACACACACACACACACACACACACACACCATACACTATGGTCAAGAAGCTTTTTTTATCTGTGTCCATGTTGAATTAATGAGTTCATAAATTCCTTTTGACATATTAACATATACACTGGCAATGTTGGCTTGCCTAAGGCTATGTGACACACACACACACACACACACACACACACACACACACACACACACACACACACACACACACACACACACAAATAAACACCCACCCACGCAGTCACAGGTCTTTGAACACATTCAGCTGACTCATCCATCTATGACACACATACACAAATGGACTCATACACACATTCTCACACACAACACACACAGAAAAAAAAATCCTTTTGCTCTTCTTACACAGAAAATCACACACACACACACACACACACACACACACACACACACACACACACACACACACACACTCTGTATTCTTGATATCTGTGTCCTGTTCTTTCAAGCCCTATACCTAACCGACTGCAAACACACTGAATCAGCTCATCGGGAGGTCTGATTTGACTTCCTGTATAAAGTATGTCTGTGTGTATGACAGCACAGCACACACACACACACACACACACACACACACACACACACACACACACACACACACACACACACACCTTTGGGCCCCTTGATGAGTTTGATCTCGCTGATCTTCTCGGAGACTGGCTTGCGGCGGAGGACGTAGAGACGCACGATAGGCCCCGCCTCCTTCAGAGCCTCCACTGCCAGCGAGTGTGTAACCTCGCGCACGTCCACGTCATTCACAAACAGAATGCTGTCATTCACCCTAAAGCACACACACACATAGAGTCAACAAGAGAGAATTTTTATTGATCCATATTGACTTCAGGGACTTCAATAATGGGTCGATCAATGATGGGTCTATTGCAATTCATTATTCAAACCACAAACCATTAGCCAGTAAAGAGATTGGTGGTTTTTTGGT
>JAODXP020000028.1:13964001-13966501 GCA_027497455.2 Sardinella longiceps | reverse complement strand
AATAGCCAAGTCCATGTAAAGGGGTGAGGAGAAATTATAGGATAACCAGATAGATAGAAAGAACAACACACAGATAGAATCTAAAGTAAAAGAGAGAGAAAGAGAGAGATCAGAGAGGCCGAAGGGAGAGAGAAAGAGAGAGAAAAAGAGAGAGAGAGGTTCATTCCTCATGTGTAGAAGTCCAAGCTTCAGGCGGTTCATCAGGGTGACATATGTTATCACCCCCCTCCACACACACACACACACACACACACACACACACAGAGTGTGAGAACTGTGATTAAAACTCTTCATTTCGAGCTTGAAAAGCCTCTTACGCTTGCCTATAAAAACGGATATGCATGAATACTTCCTCACATTCCTGTCCGCCTACAAACACATACAGTATACACAGACATATTACACAGTACACAATACACACACACACACACACACACACACCCTGTACACACTAAGGCACCATTCACCATGCACACTCCAAATGAACTGTATACACAGCACACACTCATGTATGCTAGGATGCTATTCACCATACACACATGACCCAAAAGTCATGCTTTGTTCGACATCTACACTACGACATCTATCTTCCATTCTTGTAAAACATGGAGCATAGAGGTTAGTGCAGACCCAGACATCAGACATGTATCCACCCAGAATCTCTTTACACACACACACACACACACACACACACTAGAGAGAGATAGAGAGAGAGAATGCACTTCCATACACTTTCACCTTCATAAATAAAACCATTTTCAACAGACACCCTTCCACACCATTTCACCTTTCAGAGGACATGATTTATTAAAGGGGCGCTACGCCCACGTGGTCCGAGCTCTCCAGCACTTAAAGGGATGACACTTTTTGTCCCCAGGGATGAGGCCTGACACCATGCCTTCGTGAGAAGACATCTCCAAAAGGAAAGCTGTCGAGGACTACAGCTAGTTTCCAATTGGACATCCAACACATCTCTACTAGTGCCAGAAGTGCTAGGAAACGGTAATTTTCTACTTGGAAATTCCAAGTGTGTTGCATCTTGGCATAATACGGGCCAACTAAGCCTTACCGTCTAAATCCATCTAAATAAGATCCATGGATAGAATATTAAGTGGATGCATCAATATGCATCAACATTTGAAATGAAATTCTTAAGTTTTAAATCACCATCAAATCGTCATCAAAAATAATTAATTCAGCAGTACAATACTACATTTAAAATGCCCTGGGAGCTCTTAGCCAATAGTGTTGCCCCCTAGACCTATAAGAAGAGAGAGAGAGATGACTTCAAATGGTGTGTGTGTGTGTGTGTGTGTGTGTGTGTGTGTGTGTGTGTGTGTGTGTGTGTGTGTGTGTGTGTGTGTGTGTGTGTGTTACAGAGAGCATTTCCTGACCCCCAGCATGGCCACTGAACTCTGACACCGTCCACTGCATCTGGGCTCTTTTGGAGTGACCTCATTAACATTAGCGTGACTACAGCCATAATGCTGCTCACTGCTGCGGGACAACAGTGTCCTCATGTAGACATACCTGGCTGTGGCAGGGAGTGTGTGTGTGTGTGTGTGTGTGTGTGTGTGTGTGTGTGTGTGTGTGTGTGTGTGTGTGTGTGTGTGTTTGTTTGTTTGTGTTGAACTTGGGGTATGCATAAACACTGTGTAGGCATGTGTGTGTGTATCTGCATGTAGTGATATGTTACCGTACATGTAGGGTAGGTCACACACACACACACACACACACACACACACACACACACATGCATATGCTCCAGGTTCTACTGAAGTCTAAGTGTGTCCAGAGAGCATAGTTCCACACTCCTGTGGTTTACGTAAGGGTGTTTTTTTTTGTTTGTTTGTTTGTTTGTTTGTTTGATCCAAACATGACTGGGACACACACACAAGCACATGTGTCTCTCATTGCTTTAGCTGCCTGCCACTGACATCATAGCCAAAAAGAGCAGGCTCTGATGCATCCCTTGCACAGCCTCAGCTCAGCCTCCTGAACCCTCCTATTGCCACACACTGAGAAAACCATGACCAAAAACAAAATAATAAAAAATACAGTACACTGGACACATTTCTATCCTGAGGAGTCAGTCTAAAATACCACTTCGTATGGGCAGAGATGGTCCCCATATTTAATCATCAATTCAGTTGTGTTATTTTGTATCATGTGGCACTCCGTCATGGATTCAGGACCATGGACAGGGGGTATGGAGGCGGAGTTGTTGCAACTACTGATTAATGCGCACATTTGACGAGTGGCATTTCAAATATCTTCAACTGCTACACACACACAGAGAGAGAGAGAGAGGGAGAGAGAGAGAGAGAGACTCGCATGCTCACAGACACACGCAAAGAGCAGACGTACGCCTACCATCATCATGCGCTGCCGTTGCTTTTTGGCCTTGCGCACGTTGTTGATGAAGCGACGGCCCATCTTCTTAGCGTACCACACGGACACGAACATGACGGCGTTTCCCCCGGGAACACGGGTCTCTCTC
>JAODXP020000028.1:13944001-13959001 GCA_027497455.2 Sardinella longiceps | reverse complement strand
ACTGTTTATTATAGCATTTGAAGTGCCTACTCTATAAATTACTTGGTTAAAGGTTAGCAGTATGTGACTTGGTGAGGGGGCGCGAGGCCTGGTGGTCCCTGAAAAACATTTTTGGGCAAAGTGGTCCTCGTTCTGGAAAAAGTTTGAGAAACACTGATTTAGGCACATCGGCCATCTTAAATTAGCAATTAGCAAAGTCAGCTACATCCCAACCGGCTAAGTATCCCATTCCCAACTGATCAAGAATGCCATTCTCTCATTGTCTCTTTTTCGTCAGAAATAGTCAGTGTGCGCCCGTGCGGCCTTCATTTATCCGTTTGATTTATTTCATTATCCATTTATCAATTTTTTTTTTATAGTTGCAGGTTTAACATGATGGCAAAATGCCCTCAAAAGGAGTGCAGTAGTTCAAATTAATCATTTTTATTTTCCAAATAACCAGATGACTTACAAAGTTGACTAGAGTAGACAGGCAAAGTTGACACTTAAACTAAAAAGTGTCTCTTGCAATGGCCCCCTCAGACCAATCAGTGGCTGTCAGTCTGTTCACATCACAGTTTAGTATCGGATAGAACCAGACAGATAGAACCAGACAGATAGAACCAGACGGACAGAACCAGGCCAACACAAGTACCAATAAGTGCCATGGCTACCAGGTACAATCACCAATGGAAAACCAAAAAAAGTGAGAAGTGCTAGAATGGTTGAGTAGAATACATTCAGTACAATAGCCTTAGTATATTAAGACTACAAATAAAAATATTAGTGTGCTCTGCTCAACATGACTTAACTTTTCTAAAAACAAATTCACATATAAAAGCATAGCTGGAGTCTCTCTGCAATATTTTTTCACCCTAAACATTTTTCATTTCCCTTTCCTTTCCCTCAGTCCTAGCCTATGGCGGTGTGAGTGATGCAGCTGAGTACTGTAGGTTTGTCTGTGAGTAGTGGCGAGGTAACAACGGGATCGGAATAGACATGGCATCACAGAGGAGGAATCTATAAGGACCATTATGAGCTCAAGGACAGAGAAACCAAGAAGACACACAACGCTGTTCAATCCATCCATGTTAGTGTACAACTAGGACATGATGTCACTGACTGCATCATTGAATTCCTTCCTTCTATTTCTTTCAAGGCAATCCTAAGGTATGACTAGTGGATTTTGAAGTGAAACTCAGGCGCTGAAGGTATCAAAGCTTTTTTTTCCATCATGTATACTTTTGTTCAAAATGAAAATTACGTCCATAGCTGGGTTTTTAAGACCTGACCCTTGTCTTGCTATTAAATATTGGATTTTTAAACATTTGAGTAAACTTCAGACCAATTGAGTTAGCATTCCATTCCTAAATGAGGATTCTCAATCATTCTTTATTATGAGCAGCACATGTTTTCTCGAAAACACACACACACACACACACACACACACACACACACACACACACACACACACACGTCATCATTCACTTGCACATGCTATCAGCTCTGATCACATAGGCTACCTGACTGCCTGTCCATGGCTCAGTCTTAACAAGCTCATCTTAGTTTAAGCAACATCTGGGTTCATCCAACATCTAGAAACCAATGAATCTCTTTCTAAGCAGAAATCAGACCCTGTGATGGCCTAGCCTGATTGCCATTGACTTTCAAAGCCCTACGAGACTTTGGTCTCACCAAGAGACTGTACAACAAACGTTTCCCAAAGCACATGGTTGAGCCGCCTCCCTCAAATGCCTCGGTTTGCTACTGGTCGATGTTAGAATATGCTGTGCCGAAGCAAAACCAATCACACCACTCTTTCCTCTGACGTATGTGATGCGAAGGGAACTGCTTGAGTAACAGCTAACAGGGCTGAGAGCCATTGGATCTGCTCAAAGTTGATTGGTTCCTGACCAAGGGGGTGGAGTTCCAGATTTTTCTGGAACTCAGAAACGTTGTTTAGATTAGCAGCTGGCCAGACCAGCGACAGCAACGCCGAAGGTGCCAGGCAAGTGATGGCCACCTGTACTCAATAAGTGCATACTTATACACAGGCAAACACAGACAAACTATAGTTTCTGATTGAAGGGTCACCAAGATGAATCCTTTCCGATAGGCACAGTGGGTTAGTAGGCTACTAATGCATTTCTGTGCTCTCACTGTCAAAACTCATGATTTCATAATCTTCTTATGACATCACTGGTCATGCTGATGACTGAGATATGACATCACATAACATCAGGAAAAGGAAGAAATCTTATTCAGGTCTCTGAAGGAACAAGCAGCTATTGGAAGGCAAACTGAACAGACCTGGGATCAGCTGGGACTGTTTCTGAAGCATGGCAACCAATTGTAGGTTACTGTAGGCCAGTTAATTATTTAGTAGGAGAAAATATGTCACATTTGCATGCAAGCTTCTATACATTTACAAGCATGCCTTTAAATCAGCTTACATGTATGGATGCCTGACGATACCAGAGATTTTCTTAAAGGGGAGATAGCAATAACAATTCTCATTGTAAAAATTATAACAGTGAAAAACAGTGGTAGTCTAATTATTAAACTGAGTGTGTTTGGGCTACTTCAAATATTATTCCATAGGACTCCATAGCAAAAGCACTAGGACCTCACTGCCAATCATTTTCTTCCCCCTGAAGATTGGAATCTCCCCATTCAGACAATCTCTGTTGCTACTGAAAAGCTTCACTGATATGCCAATGGGAGTGAAGGTGAGAAGTAAGGCCCTATCAGGGGCTGGTAATGCCGGTGTGCCATGGTGACTGTGATTATGACATCACAATGGGGACATGCGTGGCCATACAGATAGCCTTACCAGAGTGGAGGTAGCGTAGTAAGGAGTTTGGCTGCCAGGTAACAACACGGGCTGAAACACAACACACAAGGAGCAAAGGGAAGTTACACACCAGGGGCAAAATCACACACACACACACAGAGAGGGGGTAAATCAGAGAAATAGAAGGAGAAAGGGAAAGGATAACAGCTAACAGAGGGGGCAGGAGAATAAATGAAAGACACTGCATATAAGGGGAGGAAATATGGAAGAATCCTAAAATCTGCAGAGGAAAGATGGGCATTAAAATAGCCTTGAGAAGTAAGGGCTCAAAAAAGGAAGATTTAGACAGGAAAAACACCTTCACTCAACAACCACTACATAAATAATACTACGTGAAGATTTGAGGTTCACAAGAGACTGTGTCTAATTTGTTCCCAACAGTGCAGCAGTAGTAGCTCCCATATTTACTAATAAATACAGGAGTTATAAGTATTATGGCAAAAATATTTGTTTTCTATTATAAATGAATAACTTGTTGTCTATGAAGTTTCGTGGAAAGACTGCCAATAAATAAATTCACATATTGACGACATCTTTGCCTGTGTGATCTTGTCTGATCCACCAGAAATGGCATGTAGCATTCAAGTTGCCTTTTATTAAATTAGCACACTCAAATACAGCTCTGTGTGTGTGGATAGCAACACACTGTCTTGTGCATACCAAGCCAAACAAATTAGAATCCAACATGTCTCCAAAACAGTACAATGTCAAGGGATGGAAAAATGAGAGAGTTTCTGACATAGACGGTTGACAGAACACAGAAATGAGCGACTCTCAGAGAAGGAGGAGAGGAGGGTTCTACAGAATGGTGAGAGAATGGTGGGTTCTACAGAATGGTGAGAGAATGGAGGGTTCTACAGAATGGTGAGAGAATGGTGGATTCTACAGAATGGTGAGAGAATGGTGGGTTCTACAGAATGGTGACTACCACACATGTCAAGGAGCAAGGCAGCACCAAACATGACAGAGGCACACATGACTAAGATTGTGGTGCCCAGCTCAGTGTTCCCTGGGCCGGGGGCAAATACAACAGTGGAGGTTTTATCAACACACTGGGCAATTAGGGCAGTAGGTCTGCTGCACACAAAGGGGGCAAATACAGAAGGGGTGGGGGGAGCGGGGTGGGGGTAGTATTACTGCACACAGAGATGCTTATGTTTGTACTGCTTTATGAGGCGCTGTAAAATGACAAGACGGTTATTGCAAGTGTATGGAAGTTACTTGAGCAATTGCATTAACAACCCTTCCTCATTACTAGTGAATTATAGCACCAGGCTCACTCTAGCTCTACCTCATATCACAGCCCAAGTAATTAAACATTTAGAAGCTATTAGCTCATTATGGCATAATGCACTTCAGTCATATGGAATCAGACACACTCATGATTAAGTAAGAACAAAATACAAACACTGGAGGGCCACATTATAAACAGCAGGAAACTGCTAAATTAGTCATTTATATAATCCATACTGATGACTATGAAATAATGAAATAATAGCCTTGCTTTCCACTCGAAACCTAAATAAAACTATACATTGACAAGAAGAAAAGGCTTTATGTGTGTATTGACCACGTCATCTGAATGCATGTGGGCTATGTGACAGAATGTATTTGCGAAGGCACAGTCAAGACCCCCTTCTAAATGTGGCATAAAAAATGATGACTCAAAAAGAAAATGTCTGCATGTCATATAAATGTACTTGGAATGCACTTACAAGCATTGCTACAGCTAGTAACGTATTCATTCTGTGAATAATTTCATTGAAATGTTTGACTCACTTCATGCTACAGTTGTGACTCAAGCTTGCAACACCACAGCAAATCAGTGCGGTGCTCTCCAGTGACTGGAAAGGCCTTAATTCAAAGCTGGCGTTCCAATGGGGAGCTGTCCATAGTGCTGAAAGAAACTACACTTCCTCTGACTACCAGAAGAGGGCGACCAAGCACTGTAGGGCTTCCTCATTGTTGGCACTGACTTCAAATGAGGCCCACTTTACATTGGTGCCAAACTATGCACTCTCGACACTTCACTTCACTCTCTCCATCTCTTAACATGGGACCATAATGACCTCATCGCTTTATGACACACATAAAAGCCTATTTCAATAAATATGCAATGATTTTTTTCATGGCTTTTCTTTACAGTATGTACAGGAATGAGTGAAATGCTGATGGATAAATGTATGCATACACATAATTGTGATAAAAGAAAATAATTACGAAAATAAATAAATGTAAATTTTGAGGAAATGACTGGCAGACGGCATACCGCAGTAGTGTGTGTTTACAGTGTGTGTTTGTTTGTGTGTGTGTGTGTGTGTGTGTGTGTGTGTGTGTGTGTGTGTGTGTGTGTGTGTGTGTGTGTTTGTGTTTTGAATCCAAACTGTCACACTGCCCCGGTCACACAAGCCGAGATGTGTGAGTCACTGACACTTGGGAGAAGAGAGGAGAGGAAATAGGAAAAGAAAAGAAAAGAAAAGGATCTGTCAGAAGACGAAGAAATAAACAGCCTAGGAAAAGTGATGAGAGGAGATAGTAAGATGAAAAAGATGAACAGACGAAATGAGGACAGGAGAAAATAAAAGGAAATGTGAGAAGAGAAGAAAAGAAAAGAGCAAAAGAAAAAAGAGGAGAGGAGAGGTGGGAGGAGAAGAGGAGAGGAGAGGAGAGATGATGGCAATAGCGAAGAGAGGACAGGAGGAGAAAGAAGAAGAGGAAGAAGAAGAAGAAGAAGAAGAACAGAGACAAAAAAGAGGTGAAGAGAGTCTGGGATTCCTCTTCCAACCAAGCAAGGCACGGTGGGCCTGACGTCAGAGCCACTTGGCCCAACTCGGAACACTGTGGTGAAAAAACGCCCATGCGCCAGGTTGGACACGCTCCCTCCCCCTCAGTCACCACCCCCGCCCCCCCCTCCTCCTCCTCCTCCTTCTCTGGCTGGGTCCCCAGTGCATTATTCACACATGTTAGCCTCGTGCTGCAGACATGAGACTTAACCCCAATCTGACCAGAGTGGGCCGCCACTGGAGAAGGAGCCTCTTGATAGGCTGTCAGAGCGAGCGAGCGAGCGCCCCATAAGCAGGCCAGAGAAGTAAGGCAGACAGGAGGTCGGCTGGGTTGCGAGTCCCGTGGCAGAAGCTGACTGTAGGGCGCTGGCCACCGGCCCAGTTGAGCTCCCTGTGCGGTTGCTCTGCCTGTGTGGAGATCCACTCCACTGCCCCGCAGCCATCAGGCCAGAGCCCAGAATAAGAAGCCCAGCCGTGCAGCGACAGGCGCAAGTTACGCACTTACAGACCTTTAGTCTTTTAGAAATAATAAGGCTGGGTTGCACCAACATAGCTTAAATTAAACCTAGTTTATTCTGGGCTTAAAATCACTGGTGCAACAGGCTTGAATTTAACCAAAGTTTACTTTAAGTGTGATTTAAACCTGAGATTATCCATGAGTTAGATTTAACCAGAGATTAATGTAAAGTAGATTTAAACAAGGTTTAAGTTTGGTGCAACATAATTAGCCAGTAAACTATTTAATTTAATCCAGTTTAAAAATTAAACCACATTGGTGCAACCCAGCCTTAGTCTTTTAGAGAGTCTTAATAAATAATCTTTGTCTTTATTCGTTTATTCTTCTAGTGAGGCAAGCTGCTGTTTGCTGGTTTTTACTGCTGTCTGTGTAAAACACACTGACGTGCCGTGGGAAAGAGATGAGCTAAGGAAATAAAGCTGCATTGACTGGTCTTGCCGTTCCTTTACAGTGATGTGTCAACTGTCTTTCTAAATCCTTATCTAAACATCACAGCAAGGCTGGCTGATGAGGCATCTGCTATCCCTGTGCTGACAGTGTCAATACGGTTTGCTCCCATTTGCTCTCCTTAGCAAATAAAGAGATCTGCTCACTAGCAAAGTATTTATGTGTTGTGATTCTCTGTGTAAACACAGTTTGACATGGTACTGTAGCTGTGAGATACAGTGAAAGGATTATACAGTCTATGGATTGTACCATATAGGCAACCCAGTAAGCCATACGGTACACCAGGGGTGGCCAAATTAAACCCTGAGGGCCAATAGCGCCACTTTGCTCTCTTTTAAATGGTAAACATAAAGTCTAAATACAAAATGCAATGTGGCTCAATGTTACATTAATCTAATATTTATATCATCACGCATCATAATCTCAGCATTGTCACAGTGATTTTGAACAATACTGCCATGGATACAAGCCATAAAAAAGAAGTTAGTCTGACATATTTGTCAATAGTATCATTCAGCACTGCAGCATATAGAACACATCTGCCAGAATGTGGGTTTGTTTTCTGATGTTAACCGCAATTGTTCTACTTGCTTCACTTGCAACGCTTCACTCACAACAGGTTGAAATTTTACATTAGCCCTCAGCAAATTAGATTCATTTTTCTATTAAAGGAAATGAAAATAAAGAAAAATAAATGAGTTTCAATATTTAAGAATTGAAATTTAAACAGCATACACTGTCTGGTACAAATTATCCTTTCCCAGTTGACTTGTTCTTTGATAACACTTGATTTAGGGGGAAATAAAATTTCTCTCCTCACAAATTCAGATGACACTTAAGACACGTGTTTGTAATGAGCTGTATGATAGTAAAGGATGTCTTATCTATCTCTAGTACTCAATAGTACTGATAGCCTCTCCAACCTCACAGTAATTTAGTCCAAGTAACTTTCTGTGGAAAAAAAGACTCTAAGACTCTAATCTATACAATGTCTCTGCAGAGCACAATGCCACCTGCCTCCAACGCTAATTAAGTGATCCCTATCTAGTCGTTAGCATGTCATATTTGGAGCCAGCCAATCAGAAGGCTAAAAGTGCAAAAGCCAACTGCAGTGCAGGAGGCGTGGGGGCAGCATTGTGGTATACAACAGTCCCCACAGGAGCCCAGCAGGCCTGGCTATTGACCCCCAGCTCCTGCTGCTGCACCTTGAGTGGATCTGAGGATTCCACTGTGTCTGCCACTGCTGTGTGTATGTGTATCACAATGGGGGTCCGTGCCCTCTAATGTGTGCATGTGTGCATGACAGAGAGAGAGAGAGAGAGAGAGAGAGAGAGAGAGAGAGAGAGAGAGAGAGAGAGAGAGAGGGAGGGAGAGAGAGAGAGAGAGAGAGAGAGAGAGAGAGAGAGAGAGAGAGGCAGAGAGAGAGAGGGAGGGAGAGAGAGAGAGAGGGAGAGAGAGAGAGAGAGAGAGAATGTCTGAGGAGGCTGAGAAAGCGTGCATGTTTTGTACATGTGCTGTGTATGTGTGTGCGCAGACACACACACTTGAGGAAGAAATATTTAGGGTGTACTAAAAGCGTAATTTTATCTAAATGTTTAGGTATCAGCAAAGTTAGGGATCCACCAACCAACTTTTTTCAGCGCTTCCCCCAGCGCTTTCTAGTTAAGGTGGCCACTTTGACAAGAGATACCTCCCATCTTTACTACATTCCTTGAAAATATAACAATTTTGTATCACACACATAATAAAGGTAAAATAAAAAATAAAAAAAAATATTTCAAAAGCTCCTTTACAAAAATGTGTATAGACTATGTAATTTTTGAGCTTCCTATCATATATCATATGAAACTACACAACATAACCTTTCCAGTGATAATAGTGGCGTGTCTGATATCGACTAACTCCTCCACTCCACCTTGACTAATTATCTGCAGTATTCGTTGTTTTTTAGTTTCAACAACGATTCTGATACATTGGTTTTTGCATTTACATTTATGCATTTAGCAGACGCTTTTATCCAAAGCGATTTGTCAACTATTTATTACTTCAAGGTAAGTCTCCCCTGGAGCAATTTAGGGTTAAGTGCCTTGCTCAAGGGCACAACGGTGGCAGCCAGGATTCGAACCTTCAACTTCCAGACTACTAGCACATTAGTCAGGCTCCTTAACCACTATGCTACCATACCATAGGTTTTGCCTATAGGTCGAATCACAGTACTGATCCGATATACCCATTGGATTAGGATATATGCGTCATCCGAACCTGAAATTACAGGACCTTGGTGAAACAAACTTTCAATGCAAGGTGCTAGTGCAAATCATTAGGCTACTGCAGATATTGATTATGTTTTCTCTTGGATTAGTTCAAATAAATATTCATAAAGAAACATAAATCAGACTGTTCACTGCATTCTAGGAGAGACATGCTTTGCAATATGTAATTTTTGCTCTCCTTTTGGTGAGTAATGCTAGGCTACTGCATTCCTGACAAGCAGACTCCAGTTTGCAAAACAGGAACCATCCAGATTAAATATTTGCCACTTGTTCATTAAAACGTACAGTAAATGCACTTAACCTTATGCTCATTTTATTAAAAAGAGCTTTGAACAGCTATAGAAAATGAGTGTTCATTGCTCACAGCTGCAGCTAGTTGATATGCTAGAGTATCTACACTATACAAGCCAGCTGAACGCACAGAGACACACAGTGGCATAGTGGCCATTCAGCTTAGGAGAGGATCAGCCCATGGAGCTGTTGCATTTTTCTGTTACCCCCGATCCAAGCATTTTTCCATATCAGGACCGATATCCAATACAAATATAGGATCAGTGCATCCCTAAAATGAGTGTATCCTGTCTGAAATGTATGGAACATTTCTGCAAACTAGCTTTTCAACCCCAAACACAAATATTTTGTTCTATATCAGGACTGATTTCACATGATATTAGCAACAATCACCCATGCATATGGACAAAAAAGATGCACATGCAGCAAGATTAGCACTGGATAGATACAGGTGTGTGTGTGTGTGTGTGTGTGTGTGTGTGTGTGTGTGTGTGTGTGTGTGTGTGTGTGTGTGTGTGTTACCTTGCTAGGCGATAGGTGTGTATGAGGTGCGTAGCCGTGGAGACCGTCGATGGGGGCGTGACCCGAGTCGCTGAGGTGCAGAAGCTCTCCACTCTTTCCTGGAGTCAGGTGGGCGGGACTATGCTCCAGGGGCGGAGTCTCCTCATCTTGGTAACGGTACTTCTGCAGGGACACACACACACACACACAACTGCCATTTAGAATACTAGTCTCCTCATCTTGGTAACGGTACTTCTGCAGGGACACGCACACACACACACAACTGCCATTTAGAATACTAGTCTCCTCATCTTGGTAACGGTACTTCTGCAGACACACACACACACACACACACACACACACAACTGCCATTTAGAATACTAGTCTCCTCATCTTGGTAACTGTACTTTTGCAGACACACACACACACACACACACACACACACACACACACACACACACACACACCTGCCATTTAGAATACTTGAGACTTAATCATCAGCAATACAATCATCAACAGGAGAGATTCATAAACTCTATTCATCAACACAAAATTAAAACACATCCAATTTCTCCCCAAATAAAAGTATGCAGTAGTCAGACACATACACACACTGACGGCGAAGAAGCCGGTGAGGAGAACTGCAGAAGAATACTGCAGATGTAGTCACACACACACACACACACACACACACACACACACACACACACACACACAGGCACACGCACACCATTTATTACCAGTCCCACAGTCTCACATGAGCCATTCCCAAAAAGAGGTGATTTATGTCTGTAATCAGCCAGTTAATAGCACCTGTGCCTCTGTGTGTGTGCTTGTGCTTCTCTCTCTCTCTCTGTGTGTGTGTGTGTGTGTGTGTGTGTGTGTGTGTGTGTGTGTGTGTGTGTGTGTGTGCGGTATGTTTGTGAATGGTAATCAAGACTGTATTTAACACAGAGAAACACACACACACACACACACACACACACACACACACACACACACACACACACACACTCACACACACACACACACACACACACACACACACACACACACAAGCACACACACTCACACAGGCTGGTACACATGCATTCTGAGCTGCAGCAAATTCCTGGAGCCATCTCCCCTATTTTATCACTCTGAACCTTTGCCAAGCAATGATGGGAGAGGTGGGGGGAGGGGATGGGTAAAAAGTAATTCTCTGCCTTTTCTAGCCGCTGTGATCGTAGCTCTCTGAGGGTTTAAGAGATTACAGGAGGTTCACACACACACACACACACACACAGACACACACACTTGGCTTTGGCCAATGGAATTTAAAGGCTGCTGCAATATCATGATGGCAAAAATACAGGTATAATTGCATGTTTTGTCCACTTTCCCTCCCGACATTTGGGTGCAGCATGAGCAGTCGTGATGTCATAATGCTGTCCCTGCAGTGCTGATGTCACAATGCCTTTACAAAAGCAGAGCCCCTCCAGTCATCTCATTTCACACTGAGACTTTGTGACACCATTCTGGGTTTTGCTTGGCACTTTAATGTAGAAGCCTGCCTAGTACTGTACTTCACGACCACACACCACCATGGTTAACCACAAGCGTGCAAAAATATCCAACAACAGACACACGACGTGTCAGCAACCTAACGCTTCTGGTTGGGCATATTCAGTGGGCTAAGACATTCACTTCGCCCAATGTGTAGCTCTCCGACAAAGACCATCTAGGGGTCTTCTAGGGGTCACTAGTTCACTGTCAGATTCGCTAATCATCACAACTCATTCTGATTACTTCTAAGGGTTTCCCTGTCCCTCTTAACTCTCTTCTACAGTTTAAACACACACACACACATACACACACACACACACAGCATCACTGTTTCAAATCTAGTTAAGTATGGCAACGCTGCTATACTGCATAACAAAGGGTAATAATCATAGTAACTAAGTATAATTGTGATTTCAGTTTGCAACAATTCATCAGTGATGATAAGAGTATAAATGAATAAATTATGAATGTGAAAGTGAGGCTTTAATGAGGAAGGATTGTGCGTGGCAAGAGTGCATTGATTTTACCATCACAGTATCATAACAAAAGGTCTCTGTGGAGGTATACTGAGATCTGGTCAATGCTTCTGGGAATTACAATCTAACCACACTTCAGCTATGTAACATAAACACACACACAAACGCACACACACACACTCACGCATACACACAGACACACGCACTCACACATACACACAGCAGAGAGAGAGAGAGAGGCAGGGAGGGAGGGAGGGAGAACTGTCATGATATGACTTGGTCTGGCACATCTTGTAGACTGAGTGTGTGTGTGCGTGTGTGTGTGTGTGTGTGTGTGTGTGTGTGTGTGTGTGTGTGTGTGTGTGTGTGTGTAGACTGTATCTGAGTGTGTATGCCTGTGAGTTAGGTCATGCTGTCTCTCACATTCATGTCAACGTGTCATAATTTACATCTGGCCAATTCTGTCACCACACACACACACACACACACACACACAGACACACAGAAGGAGAGAGAGAGCTCAGAGGAGATTGAAGAGTCAAGCCTGGGACTGTGTGTGTGTGTGTGTGTGTGTGTGTGTGTGTGTGTGTGTGTGTGTGTGTGTGTGTGTGTGTGTGTGTGTGTGTGTGTGTTATCCCTATGCCGCTTGATGCCTTTTTCAGGAGAACTAACTAGGCCTATGTAATAAATAAAATGAATAAATGTTTACACATATGATAATGAGTTTTCACTGAATCTTTTTTAAATTTTAATATAAAGCCCCTGAAAGAATTCTAAGCCTACTCTCTCCCTTCCAAATAAGCGCACATACATACATACACACACACACACACACACACACACACACACACACACACACACACACACACACACACACACACACACAGGGACATTCCTAGCAATGAGCAATCACATACTCAATCATCCTTTTCATTCAATTGCTTGTATCTGTTGCGACACTGGACCATGCTGTGTAGCACCTGGCAGCACCCCTGTTTACATTCAAATGGTTTAGTCCTGGTGGTCAGCCAATGAAATATAGGAGCTCCGACGGGCAATTTCTCCATGCTCCAGTTTCCATGCCATTCCCGTTCATATCACACAATGGCCTAGTGCCAACAGGTGAACCTAAGTCAGTGTGTCACTCTCCCTGTGTGTGTGTGTGTGTGTGTGTGTGTGTGTGTGTGTGTGTGTGTGTGTGAGTGTGTGTGTGTGTGTGTGTGTGTGAGTGAGAGAGAGAGAGAGAGAGAGAGAGAGAGAGAGAGAGAGAGAGAGAGAGAGAGAGAGAGAGAATGTATGGCCAGAAGGCCAGAAGAAGAAGAAGAAGAAGAGGAGGATGGAGAAAAAGAAGAAGAGGAGGCAGTATGATGAACAGGGTGCATTTAGGAGATGTAGAACAACATTTTTAGTGCTATTTACTTCAGAGACAGAGACACACACACACAGAGCTGCATTATCCAACTTCATCACCACAGATCCACGCCTGGCAGAAGCACACAGTGGCAATTATTAGAGGGCCTGCGCGCTTAATGAGGCTGCCTGCCTGCACACACGCACGCAAACTCACTCACCATCACTGAGTGGATGAGAAGCCCTTAAAAATGTAAACACACATACACGTGTAAAGACGCAGCCCTCCGAGCAGAAATGGAACACTGATAACTGAACAATAGCAGATTAAAAACGTGGGTCACGTTATTTGAACTGACTAGATGACACATTGAGATTAAAGGGGCACACGGGCAGAGAAATCTCGCTAGCCACGGATAATGGAGCTCAAAGGAAAAGGGAATGTAGTCTAATTCAGATTCAACCCCCTGACGCTTGGCGAGCGCGCTACGTTTTATTTGCGTTTCCGCATGGTCACGTCTCTCACGCCTCGCGGCCTCTCAAGCCCCTTCTGCCTCCCGTTTCAGAGCAGAGAGGCGAGCCATGAAAAAAAGAGAGAACCCCAACTATATGCATGTCTGCTCAGCTTCACGCTTCCTCGCCCGCGTGCGCGCGCAACCATGCACACACAAACGCACACGCAAACACAGCAATGAGTAGAGACAGGCCGGCTTACCTTGCAGCCAAACATGAGCGACAGGGTCCGGTTGCTACAGACCACCTTACACTGACACATTACCGGCGAGAAGCACTTGCAGCGCCGTTCTGGTGGAGACATCCGAGCAACGCCCATCAACAAGCATCAAAACCAAAGGTCCAAACGCGCGACTGAGTCGGCAAGGCAGCAGGGTGAACCAGTAGCCCTTTTCGGAGCAAAACACACTGCCTTTATTCCCCGTAACAGATAGCCCTTGGTATGCACGAGACAGGTGGTCTACTACGCGCAGTCTATAACGTGAGTTCAGTGTTGGCACTTGTCCACGAGATGCTGCCGGTCCCGACAGGACTTCAAGTTCACTGTCGCGCACTTCTCCAACAGGTAAACATTAGTATCAAAGTATAAAATATATGACTGTAAAATGTATATAAAAATATTTCTGTTCATAAGGCGATGTGGTTTCTTCATTCCCTAGTCCCTCTCACCTTCTGGCGGTCCCGTCTTCTCTCATTTTCCCCAGTCGTTGCCTTGCTGTTTCTCTCTCCTCCCCCTTTCTCCCTCTCTCTCTCCCCCTCTCTCCAGCAGAATTTCGATATCATACCAACAGAACGTTAAATCAAGTGCTCTACCGTAAAGGCGTGGCTATAAGCGCAATTTGAGCTAGGCTGAGGAGAACAGACACGCTGTCTTGGAAAAAAGCTACAGATAGATAGCAAGAGAGCATAAAAAGACAGGAGGACTTAAAATTAATTCAGTCATATTATTTTGCTTACTAATAAAGGACGTCATTGAAAGGATAGAAAACTGAGGCCAGATAATAAGGTTGAGACGGATTTGGGTAAAAGACAGAATGGCCATTATAATACAGTGGGTTGCCGCGCGAAACATCTATATCATTCGGTGATACATGACACATCATGCTGTTGTTAGACTAGATGTCCAAATGCCCTAGGTTATCACAAGCAACAGATACACACATGATCGTCCGGTCGAGCGCGCGCGCACGGACGCACAGCTGGGGATGCTTACCGCAGGACTGCTGCACCCAGTCCTCCAACCTCGTCTTCACCACCTCCTCTCCTTCCCTCCGAACAGAAGGTCGGGGCGAAGTGACTGTCCCAATTTGGAGCCCTGTCTCTTCTTTCCTATTTTATTCTCTCCCTCCTCCTTTTCAATGTTTTTATCTGTCTCTGTCGTTCTCCTTGAGGCTTCAAGTGTATCCTCGCGCCTCTCTCCTCGGGTCAGGGAATCAATCTGTCACCTGTCGGCACGAGCTATTAACTCATT
>JAODXP020000028.1:13934001-13941501 GCA_027497455.2 Sardinella longiceps | reverse complement strand
GACTGTACAATTCACACAATACTGGTTATACACTACACACAATACTGGTTATACACAACATACAATATCACCTATAAACTACGCAAAACACAGCCTACAGTACACACAAACCACAATGCAGCCTATATACTACACACACAATACTGGCTACACTAAACACAACACTAGCCCACACATATACATATAGCGAGTATTTCATCAGCTTTAAGTGAGAGTGTTCCTCATGAGGTAGGGTTGAGAGCTCTGGGTTCTGCTTCCTGCTAAAGGTGCCTACAGACCAAAGATCCGCGAAGAGACGTTCTCAAACTCCGAAACTGCGATTTGACATGTTAAATCTTTTGCAACGGCTTGCAACTGCCTGCAACAACCTGCGACGATTGATTCACACCGCCACAACTACTCTCTAAAACCGTTTCATCTCGGCGTGGATCTTCAGTCTGAATTGGCCTTAAGATGAGCAGCTATCTGCAGCCAGCCCCATAGACCACTGATGAGCCGCTATCTGCAGCCAGCTCCATAGAGCACTGATGAGCAGCTATCTGCAGCCAGCTCCATAGAGCAGTGGGCTCTGAAGATTAGCATAGTGGGGCTGACATGACAGTCAATGAGGCAGTGGGCCGCAGAGAAGCCTGTGTGTGTCTGCAGACCGATGCAGATTGTGTGGCTCTGGACATGCACAGCTCAGTGGCTACAGGATAGGACAACTCTGGAGCTAACGCGGTCTTTGGTATTTTTTGCCCTCAACGGTGCCTTCCAGGCAGCGGTGCCTTCAAGGCACTACACTCAATTTAGGGTTAGGATGAGGGTTGAGGTGGTTAGGGTTAGGAATAGAGTTAAGGTAGTGCCTTTTAGACTGTGCTGCCTGGAAGGTGCCGTTGGGGGCAAAAAACACCATTGAGCAGCTAGTGCCACCAACTCTACTACACTCAAGTAGCCCAACTCACTCAACAACAGCACAGCCAGGGAAACCTATTAGACATCTAGACCCATACAACACACGTAAACAAATGTGTACAAATACACATTACATTATTACATTACATTACACACGCACACATACACACACATTTACTCAAGCAATGGAGTGCATACACACACACACACACGCACACACACACATGCACATGCACGTGTCACACGCACATACTATTGAGCAATGCGGAATTTAACTTCTCTGAAGTAAAATGCAAATGAACAAGAATGATGCAGATCCTTTGGCAAATCAATATTTCATTAACAATACAATTAGGTCATTTTATGAATTTGTTTTAAGCTCTCTCTCTCTCTCTCTCTCTCTCTCTCTCTCTCTCTCTCTCTCTCTCTGGATGGGATGAGTGTGTGTACACAAAGAGAAAGTCTAGTCTTGATCTGTCCAAAGCAATGTGCCTTTGAGTTGTCACCCAAAATAAACAGTGTGCTTGAAATACAGACCAGTTTCTCTATACACACAAGTGTGCACATACTCAGGCTATACACCTATGTAAGTGAACACACACACACACACACACACACACACACACACACACACACACACACACACACACACACACACACAAACAAACACAACAAACTAAGCAACATGGCCAGAGGGAGAAACCACAGGTATGACATAGTTTCCTAGATAAAGAAATGACAACAGACAAACACCTCTCACATAAATAAACTATTTTCAGGACCATGGACAGAGGCAGCCACACAGCTATCCATAGTTATCAACAATTATACATTTTGTTGCCATGATTATAGTCACAAAGAGTAGTCACAGATCAGTTTCAGAAATATGCTCATGACATTTTTGGCATATCTTGAATGCACATCAGACGACCAGGAAGTGTGCAGAGTGCACAGAGTAAAGTGCACAGCATTCAACTGTAGCCACGTTTGTCACAGTCATGGGCCAACAAGCACCATAGGCCTTCACAGCCTCTTCACTAACAATCTGAGACATTTAAACAAACAGAAAGAAAAACCCCAGGCTTTTCCAACATGCCCTGTACACACACACACACACACACACACACACACACACACACACACACACACAACACACACCACACACAGACTTGTATTATCAAATGAATAGAATAAGTCGAGCTTATCTTGTTTTTTTTAAAATAGAATGTGGAAAAGAGTGTGTTTCCTATCCAAACCGTCTCTTGCTTTAGGCCCTGCAATTGCACATTGTGTCCACAGTGGGGCAGCAGAGAGCCAGAGATGGGCTGAGTTGAGCATTCTGCTCAGGCTGGACTGCGGTTTAGCCCACCTCCACAGGCCCATGATGTCATCCACTAGATGGAGGGATGGAGGGGATGGAGGGGAGCTGGTCCTGAGGGCAGGGGGATGGGGGCGTGAGGGGTTCTGGGTGCTGACAGACCCCTTAAACTACCAGCAACACATACACACTCATGCCCACAGAATATGTAAGAATACAAACACACACACACACACACACACACACACACACACACACACACACACACACAGACACACACACACGCACACACACACACAAATAGAGACACAAACAGTACTTTCCCTCATAAGGCATGGCATGGGACATGGCAGAGAACTGCAGCGACACGGCCTGCTCTCTGTATATTATTCTCTGTTTATCACAGATTCATATAGTTTTGTCAGCCTCTATGCATGTCCTGCTTGTTGGGATGGATCCTAAACTATACTGCCAGCGTCTTCAACAACACACCAAACTAATCAAGTACCTGCCGTTGCCACATTGTATGGAAAGATGTCTGTGATTCAGTTTCAGCTTTGCTAAAGAGGTAGTCAACCCAGACACACACACACACACAGAGAGAGAGAGAGAGAGAGAGAGAGAGAGAGAGAGAGAGAGAGAGAGAGAGAGAGAGTCAGAGGGGCCAATGCTGGCTACTGTTTAACTACAAATCTCCAAAAGGCAAGTGGGATTTCTCTAATGGTTTCTGTTTTGGTGCTATAGCAGTGGAACAGAGCAATTTATCAAGTTGATTCTTTGTGTTTGTACAACTTTTCTTCTAAGGTGTTTTGCTCAGTCATAGAATGCAAATCCATATTTGCACAACACTACAGAAAAGCCACAATGTCACAAACGTTTGAGAGACAGGTTTCACAAATACAGAAATGTAAATACAACAATCAAAAAAATATCTACATGTCAATACTTAATGTTTTATATACAATTCAATTATGCAACAAAAACTTTACAAGCACACGCACACACACACACACACACACACACACACACGCACACACACACACACACACACACACACACACACACACACACACGCACACACACACACACACACGCACATCTCATACTGTACAAAGATTCAATAAGTATGTGATGTGTCCTTTAGTTTTTACTTTAGACAACTTTTTCTTTATGAGTCATGGCCAAACACAGTGCATGACACAATCTCCCTTCTCTTTTTGTGATATTGCTCTCTCTCCCTGCATGCGTGTGTGTGTGTGTGTGTGTGTGTGTGTGTGTGTGTGTGCGTGCGTGTGTGTATGCCCACGCTTCAGGTCACTAAGAGCCCCGTCTCTCCATCTCTTTATTTCTTTCCCACGCTCTCTCTCTTTCTCTCTCTGTCTCTCCAGCTCTCTTTCTCTCACTTTGCATTCTCTCTTTTCCCTTCATTAGCTGCCACTCATCTTTCCACCACCCTTTCATCTTTATCTTCATCTCTCTCTCTCTCTCTCTCTCTCTCTCTCTCTCTCTCTCTCTCTCTCTCTCTCTCTCACACTCACACACACACACACACACACACACACACACACACAAACTCTCGCTCTCTCCCTCCCAATCTTTCATCCCTCCTTCCATCTTCCTGGGTTTCATTTTTATTCCGTCCACGAAGCCTCAGCCCGGTTGCCATGGAAACTATCGGGCTCAGATGGCCCGGTTGCTAGGCAACTGACATCACCAGTAAGGAGACGATGAAGATAGAAAAGAAGCAAATGAAGAGAAAGAGGGAGGAGCTTGAGATTTATGAATGTGTGTGTGTGTGTGTGTGTGTGTGTGTGTGTGTGTGTGTGTGTGTGTGTGTGTGTGTGTGTGGATTGAGTGAAATTTAATGTTCCACAGAACTGCCTTATAAAACAGAGAGACTATTTATATTATATTATATATTGTAAAATACTGTGGGCAACAAAAAGGCAGAGACTGAGAAAAGGGAGAGAAATCATGAAATGCTAAGATTATCTGAGGTTCAAAAAAGTCACTTCAAAATGCATTAGTCATTCACTCAAGCGCGCGCACACACACACACACACACACACACACACACACACACACACACACACACACACAAATTCACATGTTTCAGCCACACACATACCACCAAGGCACATGTGTCCTCCCTCAGTGAACACACACACTTACACAGGTAGCTCATATACATAATTCACATTTGCTCCAAGGAATCATCTTAGAATGCTTTTTCCATGCATGCTGACATGACATCTCTCTTAAAGTGTGGCTCTCTCTTAGTGTGTGTGTTCCATGCTCTCCTAGCATTCTGGAACTCCTCTACACTACAACCAAGACAGCGCGCAACAATATCTGTTATACTGTATATGGGCTATGTATGTGTATCTACAAATTTAATGTTTACACTGAATAAATTCACAGAAAAACAACCACAACAAAAAAAAACAGATGTAATTCACAATGCTGGGTGTTATGAATTACAATCTGTAGAGAACTCCATGGTCAGACACAAGCATGAACTTAGGCAATATAATCTAGCTGTAATGATAGTGGTGGTGTTCGTTTGGTGTGTGTGTGTGTGTGTGAAGCCTGGTGTGTGTGAGAGGATTCCTCTCATATAAGTTACTGTCGGAGCTTTGCGCTCACAGGTAGAAAGTGTCAAATTAACGCAATTTCTCTCCTTCATTTACTCATCCCATCAACAGGGATAAAGCCCTGTTGAAAGAGCTTGCTAAATGCACTAGTTAGCGAGTGGAACAAAATAATTTGGTACAGTACAGACCGAACGCGAACACAGAAGCGAACAGGCACATTACACTGAATCAATGGGACCTGACTGTTGGAAACCGAAAGTAAGATCTGAGGTTACATTGACTTAATGTAAAGTGTTTCGCGTTCGCGTTAGGTCTGTGCTGTTCGAAAATCTTTCATTTCATGCGAAATGTATTGCTGTTAGAAGGCTCATGCAGCAGGGCTATGCTTAAACTTACTCCGGTATATTGCTTTAAGACTAAATGACTGAATAAACAGAATTAAGATTTTGGATATGATTCCATTAGCATATGGGCAAAGGGCTATACATTACATTACATCACATTCATATCTAAATTCTATTGTTATATCGTAACAAATGTTGTTGCCATTTGTTGATATTTCTGTCTGTCTGTTGTCATGCTAATAGGGTTACTTCTAGCCCTCATGCCAAGTAGCCGTCCAAACAGATCCATCCATTTGGCGGGCAGGCGGGCACACGCTCGGTGGCTGGCTGGCTCCTGCTGCTGCTGTTGCTCTGACTGTCTCCATCCTGGATCCCAGTTTGGCATTCCAGATTGGTCCCGAGCTGGGAGCCTGCTTCTAAATCACTAAAGATTCATGGCTCGGCTAGTCATCAGCAAAAACATCAGACTACTTAGCAAACTCCTCTCAATGGACAGTTTCCACAATATGGACATGACTCAATATGAGCCAGTATAGTAGTACTTCAATTTTTTTTTCATGTGACTACTAGAGCGTATTACAGAACATTTCAAAAATCGGAAACACTTTATTTGAAGGTACAGTCATAAGACTAACATGACACTGTCATTAACTATGACATGACGTTGTCAAGAATCTGTCATAAACTTTATAAACCTGTCATGACTTCTGACATACCCTAACCCTAACCCTAACCATGACAAATACCGGGTGACACTTAATGACAGGAGTCATGACAGATGTACAGTAGGGCTGGGCGATTATGCGATCTCGATTAGGGATCGCGATCAAATTTAGTTCGATCACGGTGATCAGCTGTGCGCATATTTTCTCGATCACGTGCGTTACATGTTGGAAAGGTGCGCGCCGACTGCTGCTAACAATCAAAGTTCCCTGCACCGCTTTGAGCAAGCCTAACTTTACCAGAGAGAACTTAGCCGTCGTTTCGGGTATTTATGAAGACACACGCATTTCTATCGTCTTTAGGAAATTCTGGGAGCATTCCATAGTTAGATGTTGGTAAACGGACAGCCACAAGTGAAAGTCTTGCGCGATCGTTAAAAAAATCATTAAATTGCAAGTGTAGAGTGTTGTTGACGGTAAGAGGAAGGGAGAAATAGTGGGGCACAGCGGTTGCAACGTTTATCTACGGTTCCCATTCACCCTTATGCGCGACATAAAAGTTTTTTCCGACGTTTTGTCATCTTCAACTCCAGGAGTGTTGGACATCCGTCCTCTATAGTATTTATGCAGACGCAAAGACTATCTTTGTCTAACATGAAATCAACTCGTCATTAAAATGAAAGCCTCCTGCAGAGCGAATGGAAACAATAAATGCATTTCACCCTGAATTAAAGTATTGTGATAGCCTACTGCTGGACACGGTTTAACAGGGTAAACTTCCCTTTCTTTATTGTAGACACATACAACAAGAACGAGTTGCTGTTTTAGCCACAACTCCCGCTTTTAGAACTTCCAACACAGCGGCAATGCTACTGTCTCTCTCCCAATTCTCTGACACTCACTCTCTCGCACCTGCGCGCGCACACACACACACACACACACACACACACACACACACGCAGGCACACCTAAACTCCACCCCTTAATTCCCCAAAAAAGGCACATAACAACCTAGGAAACTTAACAGATAACAAAACATCATTATCACACAAACTTGCAGGTTATTACAGTATGCTCATACATTGTATGCATCACACCATATTTCACCTTGTCTGGTAGAAATTAATGTGTGTATCATGTTTCTGCTACTACTCATTTGAAAGACAGTTTATGAAAGTTTATGCAATTTGGGATACCATAATTGCAATAAATTAGATCAATAAATTGCAGTAGCCTATCTGTAGGCCGTTTGCAATTGCATATGAGCCAGTCAGTGTAATGACAAGATCAGTAGAAAAGCCTATATCAGTATTTTTTTTAAATTAATTTAAAATTTAAATTTATTTATTTGTACATTTTTTTTTTTTTTTTTGGGGGGGGGGGGGGGGTACGTTATATCATTCATGATCGTGATTAAAAATCGAGATCGTTCAATCTGAGAAAATAAATCGTGATAACTTTTTTTGCCATATCGCCCAGCCCTAATGTACAGTATAAAGTTTATGACAGATTCATGACATAGTTAATGACAGTGTCACGTCAGTCTTATGATGGTACCTTCAAATAAAGTGTAACCCAAAAATCATTTGATCATCTCAGTGTCAGAAATGTGACAATAAGTCCACTCTCCATGGAACTACCCATAATGAGAGTTTACTGCACCTCCAGAGGCCAAATAAACACTGGGT
>JAODXP020000028.1:13861501-13919001 GCA_027497455.2 Sardinella longiceps | reverse complement strand
AGTCCATATCGCCCAACCCTATGTGGCACAAATACACACAGACACAAAACCTCCCGAGCCCTTCAGTCACATTCATCTCAGTAACTGTACTGTCATCACAGGGGAAAGATCCACTTTCAAACTCACTTACAAGTTAAAACTTCAGTAGAGATAGCCCCAGATAGAGACAGAAGTCCAGATATCTACACCGTTATACAATCATTCATAATGGAACACATTTGGGTTCACTGTTTACAGCGGCTGTTCCTCCGACGCACCCAGAACCCCCCGGCCCGCTGTCTGGCGGGTGCACTCGCTGCCGCGAAATATTTATGCTTCTGTCAAAACAGGTCCTTTTTCAGCCATAAATTACAAAGCACTTCAGATAGGAGTCGGCATGTATAATGCAAACTAACCCAGGCCACTATCCAGAGGAATGAATCCATTATTAATGCAAAAGCTATATCAAGAACAAAGGGAAGAGATTAATGCCAAGCCATGATTTATGCATTTTTTTTCTGGGTTTCACAGGAAACGGGGATGTTGGGGGAGTCATTTATTGCTATTAAAATGAGTGGAGGCTAAAGGTAAAGCTTTTTGCATGATAACCAAATGCACATTGTACAACTCATTTGATTGGTTCGCTCAGAAGTGGGGGGTGGGGACTGCCCTCAGGGTGTTGGGAGGAGAGACTTCCTTCCTGGTTTGTGTGTAATCCGGCATGACAAAACCTGTGGCCATGCCAACAGAACAGGTTAAACCTTGACTGACAGCTCACAGATGGAGTTTCAACTAATCACTTTGCTTGGTTCAGCCCCCACTGCAGATAAAGCCCGCCCCTTTGGATGATCTTCCTGCAGCAGATCGCAGTAATCTCTTGTGATGTCACAGCTAATCCCAGTCCCCAATCCCAGATTACAGAGAGCTAAATATAGGGGGAAAGAAGACATAGATAGATAGATAGATAGATAGATAGATAGATAGATAGAACATGTGTGAGACAGTGTGGGTGTGTGTGCATGTTTGTCTCTGTGTATGTTTATGTCTGTGTCTGAGAGAGAGAGAGAGAGAGAGAGAGAGAGAGAGAGAGAGAGAGAGAGAGAGAGAGGTTTCCAACAGATTTTTATCCTGAGGGTATCCCCCTGCCTGCACTCATTCCTTTGAAAGCAGGCTTACACATGGACGTGGACATCCATGAATACATGAATATACAGCACAGACTGACAAAGCTCTGTGCATATCTCCAGACACACGCTTAGATCCACTTGCAAACAATCACACTTGTGTGTGCCTGTGACAGTGTGTGTGTGTGTGTGTGTGTGTGTGTGTGTGTGTGTGTGTGAGGTGTGCGTGCGTGCGTGCATTTACCCTCCCTCGTTCCTCAAATCCCTAATTATTAGCTCTCATGGACAACTCTCCTGTCACCTGACAATCTGCTGCCAGATTCTACAGATCAGCGCGCACACAAACACACACGCACGCACACGCACACACACACACACACAGACACACATACAAGGTCCTTTTTTTAAATCCTCATTGTTTGTGTTCATCTGATTTGGGGACATTGCCTCAACTAGCATGAGAGAAAACACGTGTACAAATCATACAAGCACTCTCATCCACCCACACACACTCACTCACTCTCACTATCTATCCACAGGCTCCAAACTACGACACACATACACACACACACACACACACACACACACACACACACACACACACACACACACACACACACACAGCAAAAATGGTTGGAGTGGAGTTGTCCTTCAGCAAAGGTTCCATCTGACCCAATACTTCATTCTCAGCATGTATCATAACAAGCTGAGCTGTTGCCTTGTATTCATTTAGCAAATGTACGGGACACCTCAGGTGCACTCCACTGAACGCCCTGACCTGACCTTGCAATGGTTTAACTCCTCAGTGGCTTCATGGATGCTATTTGAAATTCTCAGAGTCTCTTTTGGTTTCCTTTTTTTGCCATGTGCACTTGTAGCCAACAAATTCTTCTTTTATATGTAATTCGAGCAAAGGGGTTGGAATGTTTGTGCTGTTCTGTTGTCTGTCTTCTCAAAAAAACAACTGACTTCAAATCAGTTTTGTTCAAAGTCATCAAAATATGCCTTATTCAATAATTCAATGTCAATTTTATGTATAGAGCCTCAAATACAATGCATTTGCCTTGATCGATGATTTGCAGACAGTATGAGGAACACCCATGAGTAACTCATTTGTATTCATTCTTAGGCAATCAGGGGTTTGGTGATAAATCACAAATTGTCCATCATTTTGACTAGTTGGCTAGCATGATTGCAGAATACTGTCTCACAACAGTATAGTCAAAGCAAAGTTTGTTAACTAAAGTTGTGGTTGGACAGCACAGTAACTGCCAACCATAATAACAATTATCTTCTCATCGCCAAGTCATTAAGTGCTATTGTAACGGATGCTAACTAGCATGGGCTAGCTGGTGGCATACATGGTAAATCCTTCTGCTTCTAACTGCTTAGTGCTTAGCTGCATTTTAGCTCAGTGGACAGAGCCATGGTCTCCCATGTCATGAGTGTGTTTTGGTGAGGACTAGACGGCAAATGCTATATATATATATATAATATATACCTCTAAACGATGTAAAAACATTTTTAAATCTCTAAAAATTAATACTTAAATTGGGGGGGAAACCTAGGGTTAGGGTTAGGGTTAGGGTTAAGGAACAACAAGCCAATTATCCTTCAAAAAGCTAATCTGCTCAAAAAATGTCCACCTAAGGCAGTGGTTCTCAAAGTGTGGTCCGGGGACCACTGGTGGTCCACGAGCAAGCTCAAGTGGTCCGCGAGTTGATTACCATGAAAATATGTGAATTTAGCCTGTCATTATTTGAAGATCAAATATTAGTTGTTCACTGAATATAAGAGGCAGACCTGTAATTCACTGTTTATTAAAGCATTTGAAGTGCCTACTCTATAAATGACTTGGTTAAAGGGTAGCAGCATGTGACTTGGCAAGGGGGCGCGAGGGCAGGTGGTCCCTGAAAAATATTTTTTGGGCAAAGTGGTCCACGGTCTGAAAAAGTTTGAGAAACACTGACCTAAGGGCATCCACACACCGGTTCCGACAAAGTGCGCTCAATGGTGTTTTTTGCCCTCAGTAGTACCATCCAGGCAGCATGGTCTGAAAGGCACTGCCTTTAAGTGAAAGTGCGGTGTAATTCAAGCATAGCCCTGATGTAGCCTACGAGCCTGCTGACTGCACTAAAGAGAGTGGAATGAAAGATTTTGGAACAACATAGACCGAACGCAAATGCGAACGAGCACTGAGTGCTACATTGGAAACATTCGAAAACGAAAGTATCGGTAAGATCAGTATTTTCCGTTGACTCAGTGATAACTGCTTGTTTGCTTTTGCATTCATCTTCAGTCTATTTTGTTCCAAATTCTATCATTCCACTCGCTATCTAGTGCAGTCAGCAGGCTTGGAACCTTCGCTTTAACTCTAACCCTAAACCCAACTCCTTTAACCCTCACCCTAACCGTAGATTTGAGGGGCTACCGGGCTAGTACTTTGAAGGTACTTTGATTCCATTGTTTTCAATAAAACCCTGCACACCAGCGCCAAACTACAAACAAACCCACTACAAGGAAATCTATAGGTGGGTCTCCAGACTAAATATCACTTGTGATTATTTAGTTTGCGCGATAACCAGGCTAGGTCATGACATGACTGTAACACACCAACAAACATCCAAAGGAAAGCAGAGAGGGAGCCCACTACTCTCTATGGTCTGTTAGGGACAGGCTAACTCCACTGTGTGTGTGTGTGTGTGTGTGTGTGTGTGTGTGTGTGTGTGTGTGTGTGTGTGTGTGTGTGTGTTCACAGCACATCACTGATGATGAAACTCTTTCTCTCTAAGACTGTAACAACAACATCCATAAATCATTTTTGATGAGTTCACTGATCAATGAGTTCACTTCTTCACATCATGCAGACTTTGCCTAGTTGCATCCCTTTGAAAGGCACTCTTCAGATTAGAGTAAGCTGACAAATAACAGTGAACACAGCCACACGTGTGAATCATGTGAAAGATTATTGACGTCTTCAAGCGACGCACTGCCTCCGTCAGAGTGGTCTTATTTCGCCCTACTCTGACGCAGAGTCTAATATCACACACACACAGACACACACACACACACACACACATAAAGGCAGCATTGACAAAACCTGATGAGGATCACTCTGCACAACACCCTATGCAATAATCCACAGAATAATCTGCATCTGATTTGGGACTTCAGTACACTGCAATATCAATCTGCATTAATCTGGGTGTCTGTCTATGATATACAGTCCAACTGTACTGTATACTTGTGTGGCTGAAATGATAATTCTCGCATATCATTGCAAACTTGGGATCTGCGTCTAATTCTATATGTTTGGCCTGTGTGTGTGTGTGCGTGTGTGTGTGCGTGTGTGTGTGTGTGTGTGTGTGTGTGTGTGTGTGTGTGTGTGTTTAAACGTGTATTCGTATTTCTTACCCAACAGGGCCTGGAACAGGTCACTCTGGAAGATGTGCAGGAGTTTCTCTGCTCTGCCTCTGAAGCCTTCGTCTGCCACAGACTGGCAAGCCTCCATTGCCTGGAGAGCCCGCTCCGTGTCTACACAACACATTCACACACAACATTCACACACAACATAAATAAATAAGTAAATACATGATAAAGAATGTCAGAGATAGCCTGATTAAGCTATGTTGTGTGTGTTTTGTACAGTAGAGTAGTAGTCATCAAAGCAAAAAGAAAGAAAGAAAGAAAAGCGTGTTCTCCCAAAACTGCTGATTTGATCATTCGATTTATTAATTCATTATAAAAAAAATTTCTATAGTGAGCCTAATCCTTCTCTTTCTTCCCCCTTGCCTGATAGAAGTGTTCCATTTGGCCGGAGAAAAGGCAACACTACAGAATTGGGCTCCTAGCCAGTATGTCACATTTATCTGCCTCGGTCTGGCTGGCATGCATGAGGTGACAGGAAGGGGTTCACAGGCCAACTACATCAACTACATGAGCGGCTCGGGAGTGGAGACGGTGCGCACTGTCGCGGTTAGCAACTCTATAGCCCATGGCGTGTGTAAAAGAACCTGCTGCACTGCTCGTGTAATAATAAACAAAATTTCCCTGTAGTTGGAGACCATAGAGTAACCCGAAATGCTCACTTCGGCGTATCTTTCACTCAGCTGACAATTCAGCCAAGTCTCAATATACCACTGCGACGGCAAAGCAAAAGCACGTAGCCTTAGAAACGTGTAGCGAGTTGGGATAGCGCTTGGACCAATTACATTAGTGAGCGCGCGTCCCCCGTCCCATCAGAGCAAAGAGATAGCACGTGTGCGAATTAGATTACTCTGTACAAGCAACAAAACAAGTACTGTCACAGATCAAACTGCAGAAAATACAGAAAACAAATATCTCACCTTCTCTTTTTAGAGGCATGACAGCTCGTTGTTGCTCCGTCTTTCCTACTTTCTCTGCGCTTATCCTCTTCCAAGCGCACTTAAACCTATTTAGGGATTGTCATCTACATGGAATGACGGGATATGTAGTCTGGTATGTTGACGCTCAGTATTATACGCCCATAGACTACAGAACTCAGTGTTGCCTAGCCCAGGCAATGACAAAACAATAAACTTATAATAATAATAATAATAATAATAATAATAATAACGTGGTTTAGGCTAAAGATAGTTTGCCGGCAGTCTTGTCATTATCAATAGTGGGAGGCATATTCATTTGTTGTGGCAATGGGAGATCCATCACCCTATCATTACAACTTCAGAGTGAGTTGGTCTGGATTAGGTTACTTTCAGTGTCAAATATCAAGGCTAATAGACCTACCTACCCAAATTCTCTTACAGTATGTTCTTTAATAGACCTACCTACCAAAATTAACTTACAGTATGTTCTTTTTAATATTAGCCTATGCTATAGTCTATAGCATGAGTATTTTTATTTATTTATTAATTATCATTATTATTATTATTATTATTATTATTATTATTATTGCTATTATTGTTATTATTATTATTATTTTCTTATTATTATTCATTTAGATTACCCTATGGAATGCATTAGGTTATCATAGGTACCTGAAGTTTTGCACAAGCTTAACAATTATTCCAACATACTCTTATTTACCCAATTAACATAAACAAATCTCAAGAACAGTGAAATTGGTTTAAAACCCCATTTTTATTTATTTAGAAAGATCAAGCACCGGCCTTTCGGCCAGGTGGTATTCTCTCATTCGGGGTTGCGGGGAAAGGTACAGTTGGGGACAGAGTGAAGCTTAACGCCTCCTCCTGCCGGCCCTCCTGCGCCTGCTCACCCTAGCTCTGCGCCTCCTGCGGACGGGGCGAGAAGCTCTTCGTCGTCGTCGTGCCATTTTGTAAGTGATTGTGTACCGATATAGCGCCCTGGCCCCCCTATTTATACAAAATTACGTGTGACGTCACTGCAGGTGGCTATGACGTCATCACACATCTGACAAAACTAAGCGCTTGCCAAATTTGCATGTTGTAACCGTCACTGCAATTGATCGGAAAATCTGCACAGAATTGACCAAGGCAAGCATTTTTCTACATTGAGGAAACTAGATTAATGGCTAAAGGAGAAAATAAGAAAGATAATTCGATTCATTAATTAATTGGGATTAATCTATTAATCTATCTTGAATAGTGTTGAACAGTATAGATATTTCTCTTTGGGAAAGTGTTCTGGAGTAAAATCTAGCCTAGACCTACTTGGGATCTGGTCAAATTGTATAGGCCTGTGTTTAACCTGGGTTAGATCTAATCACTTCAATTCAATTAATATCTCCTTGGCCTTGGCATCAGGAGAAAAGTGTTTCCTTGTTAAGTGTGAGTGTAGGTATACACCATTTGGGGAAGCTCATTGTCCATCTCCTATCGAGTTAAACGGTTGAGTTATATCTTGGATAAAGTACCAAGAGATACAATTACAATTAAAAATCATGAACTGCTTAGATTTACAAGAATAACAAACGACCGAGTTTTGTCTAGACTAGGTTACTTCTGATGAGTCCGGATACAGAAAACAGAAATCATGGGAATATCGCACCTGACATTAAAAGTGATCTTATCTATATTAGCCTATCCAACGGTAGGGCTACTTATTGATTCTTCAAAAATGCATGATAGATTTAACTTGTATGTGGGTTGTAAGAAGCACAATAGGCTACTTCAATTAGTCCACTTAGGTCAAAATAATGACTGCATAGGGAGGCCATGTTGGACAGAATACGCAGATAACTGTTATGCCATTTGTGTTAAGATTACATACGCAGTAAATGCTCTATATTTTTTTTCCTTGGTGTGATGGTCAGACTAGATTAATGTGAGGGAAACAAAACTGAAACCGATCACTGCGAATTTGATTCAGGGCTGCTTTGTTTCTCTCGAACATAGGAAATGCTTTGCCAAGATGTGGCGATGGAGGTCTGTTGCGGCACGGGATAACAATGATGTCGGTTTGTTTGTTACACTTCTGTGTTTTCTAAATCATCTCGACAAAAACAGCCTACAATGAACTACTTAGGACATATTTCGGAAAAGTGTGGTGCACTTTCCAACACTTAGTGCCCTATGTGCTCTGCGTAATGTTGTGCGTAATGCCCGGGCGGCTAAATACAATCTAAACTTTGGGTGCAGACTGATTAAACAGTGATGAAGACCTAATCTATTTTAAATTTTTACATACGTTGGTGCAAACAAAACAAAGACTGAGTAGAATTTTAATTGCCGAACAAAATGTAATCCATTTGGTCTTGGAAATTTCTATAACCGCCACACATCTTTGAGAATAATTTTGCCGCCGACAAATACTGTATAGGCCTAGTTCTTGGTCCCTAGCAAAGTGAGACAACGCAGTCTAGATCAAGTACTTTCTGGTTGAAACAAAGCAGTCGCTTGGCAGAATACGCCATTTAGTCTAGCTGTCCCCCTGCCGATGCCCTATCTTCACCTCCAATTTCAAAGATGAACTAATTCTGTTTACGCAGTATCTCAGAGGATGAATATCTATGCCTGATTAGGTGTAGTCTGGCTAGGCCTATTTTTCCCTCCTTGATTTAAAGGATAGCGTAAATAATAACAAAAAATAATATATTTTAATTTAATCACAGGATAAGCTATGAATGATTTTGCTTTCCCGCTGACGCTCTTGAACAGAGCTGTTTCAAAATGGAAAAGAACGCTAACAGAGGAAAGAGCTTGGTCATATCATTAATTTTCATCATGAGCACCACATGTCATCATCTGATGGGGCAAATGTATAGGGGAAGAAATCTTTGAGTATTGTTCAAATTAAAATATATACAATTTTTAAATTAAAATATATTTAATTTATTTTTTTTCATAACTGCAGACTGCACAATGTATAATCTATGCCTATTTGCAGATGTGTGAAGCATGGTTAGCCTAAATTTAATGGCCTCTGCGCACAACCAAAGTTTTCACATTGCGGACACCAAAAAAGTTATGGCACACAATTTCAAAGACAGCAGTTTTGTTAAACGTGAGAGAAATAAAGTGGTGTGATGACGTCATGCACTTGCAAACATATAAAAGGCCTGCGCGGTGGCTCAGTAAGCATCATCAGCATCACACAACAATGGCACGACGACGAAGACGCTCTTCCCGCCCCGTCCGCAGGAGGCGGAGGCCCAGGACCATGCGTAGGCGCAGGGGTGGCAGGAGGAGACGTTAAACTATCCAAGTTCCGTCGGCTATTGTGTGTTGATCAGGTATCCGGCAACGGTGCCTGAATATCTCAATAAAATATTGAGAATTTAACTGAACTTTCTGTCTTTGGCTTGTGATTGTAAAATAAGTTTCTTTAAAGATTTTTTCTTATGCCATAAATTAAGCAATTAGTAAATAAGTAAGTGTGTAATTATCCGATAGACTAATGGATTATAATGTAGGCCTAAATTCTAGATATAGATTATATGTTAACCGTGGTCACACGGTTACATGGCTTTTTTAAGGAAACTTTGGTAGAAGGCTAGGGTTCTATGACCTATCTTACATAGGCCTATATCTGTGGATAAGTAAGTCTATAAAAGTAGAAGAGTGTTTGTTTGCAAGATGATTGTGGTAGGCCTATTGTGAAAATGTGGGAAAGGGTAGGCTATGATATGAACGACAAAAAAAAAAAAAAAAAACAGCCGATTTGATAAAGGGCAATGTGCCTCTGCTAATTTTGAATATCGGTATATAAAGTAAAAACGATATTTTTTCGTTTTATTTTTATTTATTTTTTTGCAAAGATTGTGATCATTATTTTCATGCAAAAATAAATCTATCTATTTTTACTACATTTCACAACTGCAAGTGTTTTTTATTCCAAAGATCCCTCTCTGGCCAAAGCTGACTCGATAACACATATGAGTCATAAATCGTGTTTTCCTCTTTGATTCTTAGTATATTAACATATATTAACATATTTAGTAAGCCTATACGGCATGAAAACTTTTCCACAATAATGAGATGTAATGAAGAATATATTGATCTTGAATGAGTGAAAAAAAAAAACCATGTCGAGTGTTCACTTTTTGGATAGTGCGTTCTACCTGTGGATTTATGAAGTTGACTGACAACTTACAATGTTAAGAGAATAAAGTTAGTTCCATGATGGAAACAATAGGTCAAAACAAAGTCTATTTTCTGCAGTAATAGGCTACTGCCTATTTCTATTATTTATTTCTATAGACCTTTTTTATTTTGTTTATGTATCCGTCTACATATTTCAAGCATAGTTCGATAGTGAAGGGGACATGTTTTGCTATTCAGTTTTGCTATTTAACACACTTCCAAGTTTTTGATCCATTATTCTCAATAGTGCGGATGTATTTTTGTTACCAACTAGCCTACAAACGATTATGCCAAGCCTTGTTAAATGTGTTTAGTTGTTGGAGTAGCCTACGCGCGCGTGCATAAAGGAAATACAAGCTATTAAAACTTAAAAAACAAAAGAAAGATTTACACACCAAAAAACGGTCTTTGGTATTTTTTGCCCTCAACGGTGCCTTCCAGGCAGCGCTGCCTTCATGGCACTATTCCACTCAGTTTAGGGTTAGGAATAGGGCAAGGGTAGTGCCTTTGAGGCTGTGCTGCCGTTTCGATCAAGCAAATTTGGGCCAACTGGAAACTGTGCAAATCTTATATGTCTACTTTATGAGTGTTGGCATTCATGCCTGAAATATTAGGCTATGAGCCTCAAAATATTTTTTTCATTTTACATTTCCAGTCCAATAGCCAACTGGGCCTGGCTCCCCAATAACTCTTATTGCACTAAGAAGACTCGAAAGATCTTACCAAAGTTGTTAGGCTCTGTAGGCTACAACTTTACAACCACAGTTGGTACTGACTGATCTTTGAGCAAGGGGTTCAAGGTAAAGTCGTAAGTTTTGTTTATTGTATTATGACGTCATTGAACGCGTGGATGACGTCACAGTAAGTGAGTATATAAAGGGGGTCCAGGGCGCAGTATCGGTACACATTCACTTACAAAAATGGCACGACGACGACGAAGAGCTTCCTCTCGCCCCGTTCGCAGGAGGCGCAGAGCTAGGGTGAGCAGGCGCAGGAGGGCCGGCAGGAGGAGGCGTTAAGCTTCACTCTGTCCCCAACTGTACCTTTCCCCGCAACCCCGAATGAGAGAGGACTACTGCCATACATGGGCAGTAGTCATTGGTCTTTCTAAATAAATAAAAATGGGGTTTAAACCGTATACACTGTTGTTGAGTATTGTTTTAAGATGCATAATTAGCCTATAGGCCTATAGAAGGCAATTATTATATACATTTTGCATAACGGAAAAAAAAAATATTAATCTACTAGCCTACCTAATTTGTAGCCTATTTGAAGTGTCAGATATATGTTTGTAAGATATGTCAGAAAGAATAACCTATCAGGGACCAATGTGGCACTATATGGTGCTCTCTCACATCATGGCAGCTATTAAGAAGTTCCACAATATTATGAGCAAGCTATAGCCTCATTGTGTTCCCCGAACTATCTCTTGAAGTCTTCTTTACTAGCTAGGCCCTACTTTGTTCTTAGCCTATTCATATCCTTGTTTTTTAAGAACAAAGTGGGTGCAGCGAGGCTAGTCCAGGGGTGTCGCGAAACATTCTGAATTTTTATGGTGAATTAGTCATTCGTCTATTAACAAAGTCCATACCCTTTTAGATGTCTACAATACTCTCAGTTTGTCTTGTTAACCACCGTGTTTTATCGTTTCTAGTCCAACATAGACTATTACATTTGGCTCGAAACATTTATTCCCAGACGTTCGTTTACGCAACCTCAGTGTGTGGATCAAACGCGCGCGCTAGCTTGGCATGGATATTCCCGCATAGCGCGCGCGTTTGATCCACACACTGAGGTTGCTGGTCCCTTCAACTTAAATGTTGCTCTTAAATATAGCAAAATAGAACGTCGGTAATGAAAGTATTATTTTAAAAAAAACGAGTTGATGGTATGAACATTATGTTCTGAACATTTGTAAAGACACCATTTTTTCCAGAAAGTAGGCTACCGGCGCGCTGTGTTGCGCAAGGGACACGCACGAGAAACTGGATGGGAAAAGTGTCCATTCACGTATGGCGCATGTTTTTATTGTTACTCAGCAATAAAGACGATCTTGGCCACACTACTGCATGGCTTGAAATGCCTTTTCACCCTCATATCTACAAACCCCTCGTAACTTGGTAATATCTCCAGAAAAATATATGTAGTGCTAAATGACAAAAATATCCAGAATGATAGATATGGTGGTACTGAATACTAAAGGAGCAGTATGCAATGTGAAATGTGAAACAAATAATCAAATAATAATAAAAATGGCACTGATATGTCACCAGACATCAAGGGATCACGCTTATTTTAAACACTGATATTATTGACAGTTATCCAGTCAGAGTGGGCCTACTTGCATTTTAATAGCTAAGTTGCAGTCCACATGTAGTGTTTCTATTGTCATTTCAGGTATTGTTTGGGTTGGTCATTGCAAAGGCCTCTACCTCTGAAATACAAGGTAACAAAGTGAGAAATAAAACAAGGATATGAATAGGGCATGCTTTTGAAAGATGGAGATGGCGGAAAGCAGCAAAATAGGCCTATTTTGAATATGATTGTAGCACAAATTTTAGCCACAATCCTACATACTGTTACAATTAAAGTAGGCCTATCTTAATGTGCTGGTGGTAGTATATAAATGTCATTGCACAACTGAGTGGTGCAAAGCAAGAGTATAACTTAGGGGTGCCGTGGATGAAAAACAAAAATGTTGATAGGGGTGCCTTAAGCTCAATGTGCAAAAATATGAATGTGTCAGATTAGGTGTGTATGTGGCATGTTTGCATTTTAGACGGGTTTAAAAGCACAGCAACTTAATGAATTTCGGAGATTTCTAATTTATGCAAAATAAAACACAAAATGCAAGGAAACCTATTCAGATGTTCATTGGCAGTAAGTGCGCAAGTATTGAGATTAATAAAACACCTTTTAAAGCTGTAAAGCTTATGTTTAAGCCCAAAACTGTGATAAGGGAAAGGTTAGGATTTAGGAATGGTCCAGACCACCCTTACGGACATGTGACTTATAGAAGATACACTTAATGTACGAATGTTTCGGGAACCATGTCGTAAAGTTTAGAGGGAGGATTGAGAAATAGATTAAGAACTACTTAGTGATAATGTTTTTGGAAGTGGGCCCAAGTCTTCAAATGAGGGGTGTATAGATTGTCCAAATCTGCATGAAGTAGGCTAAGAAACATGCTAACAAAAGTTAGGCTATATTGTATGCCTAAACAATATGCAGAACGCATATCTTTTCCAGTTACATTTGGCGAAATTCGTCTTTTCTCTTAAAAAAAAAAAGTAGGGTAAGTGTTGTCGGGGACGGTCTGCACCGGTCTGCACATTTGTTGTTGTAGCCAGTGGTTAAAGTGGGATTTGGCAGGAGGGGGAACTTTCATATTTTGTGTCGGCACAAACAAATAAAAATTTATAGAAGAAGAATGGGGTGATAGTTGTTCATTTAGCTGAGATGCCGGTACTGCGTACCCCCGCGTTCCCCCCCCCCCACTTTAACCCCTGGTTGTAGCCACTACTATGACTACTATGCAGCCTAATTGGGATTCCATATATTTTTGGTGTTTCGTTCAACTGACTTTTACACGTGGCCAAAGTCCAAACTTTGACATTTCTTCCAATTCATCCAAATTTGAAAGTGGCTATAGGTGAGATGGACAGAGTAGCTTTAGTGTTGTACAAACACTGTCACTCATTCTTTTTTCTTGGCAGGACCACCACAACAAAACAACACGTGTGCATAAGTTGATGCAGTATATGAATACATTTGATGATAGACCATTAGGTAGCACAAACTGAGAGTTAACACATTTCAAAAAGAAGGGTTAAGTAGGGTTAAAGCATTTTAAATGCATCTGCAATCAATTGAGGGTGACAGAAAATGTTGTTTGGAGTAGGAGGCTCATCTGACGAGAACAAAATATCTCTGAAATTAGTCTATAGTAGTGATGCGCGGGCCGATGATTTTTACGACCCGCCCCGACCCGACCCATCACGCAGCCAACCCAGCCCGCCCAACCCGAAAGATTACGCAATGATTTTTAACCCGACCCGCTTAATTAAAAAAAAAAAAAAAAAAGTGTTTATTTGTTTTCAGACTATCACTTTTTTAAAAGAAAGACCTCACCTACCTTGAGTCTGTGGGCTACAACTTTACAACCCCAAATTGGTACTGACTGATCTTTGAGCAAGGGATTCAAGGTAAAGTCGTACGTTTTGTTTATTGCATTATGACGTCATTGAACGTGTGGGTGACGTCACAGTGAGTGAGTATAAATATGGGGGCCAGGGCGCAGTATGGTACATTCAAAAATGGCACGACGACGACGAAGAGCTTCCTCTCGCCCCGTTCGCAGGAGGCGCAGAGCTAGGGTGAGCAGGCGCAGGAGGGCCGGCAGGAGGAGGCGTTAAGCTTCACTCTGTCCCCAACTGTACCTTTCCCCGCAACCCCGAATGAGAGAGGACTACTACCATGCATGGGCAATAGTCATTGGTCTTTCTAAATAAATGAAAATGGGGTTTAAACCGTATACACTGTTGTTGAGTATTGTTTTAAGATGCATAATTAGCCTATAGGCCTATAGAAGGCAATTATTATATAAATTTGGGGTTTTAAGATACATAGCCTTTAATAGCAAATTATTGTGATATATATTTGACATAACGGGAAAAATATTAATTTGGGCTCTACTACCCAATTTGTAGGCTATATTTGATGTTTCAGATGATATGTTTGTAAGATATGTCAGAAAGAATAACCTATCAGGGACTAAATGTGGCACTACCTGTGCTCTCTCATCACATGGCAGTTATTAAGAAGTTCCACAATATGAGCAAGCTATAGCCTAAGCCTAACAATAAGTTTTATTGGGGTTAAGTTCAACACAAGCATAAAGTGATCTGCTTTTGACCACTTGTGTTCTGGAAAAGAGAGACGCTTACTAACTTTAACTCGTTTCCTACGATCTATGCAAAACGTGAGCAAAATAAACGCTATAGGCTATTAATCTTTTGAAATGCTCACTTTTTAAGCTCACGGTTTTTGAAAGCAAGAATCTAGACAGTCTTGAAATTTGGTGGCTATGTCACTATGGTTTTGGACTGCTAAATGCTACAGTTTAGCTGATCTGACCTTGTTCAGTAGCTACAACCCGTCCATAAATTCTATTCAAATCCCAAGCTATGCCAGGCATATTAAATATGCCAAAAAAAAAAAAAAAAAATGGCATGTCTCTGACTATTGCCTAGTCAGTCTACAGACCGAGCGGCTGCATGCAAGCTACAGACAGTAGTCCTTAAATTTAGACCAGGAAATACAGAGAGGGTTGAAAAAAAAACAGTAGGCCTATGTTTGTTTGTTTGTTTGTTTTTAAAACAGTATGTTTGGGAAGTCTTAGTGGATCTATGACGTCACGCAGTCCTCATGAGCGAGCGGCCTATAAATAAGCGCACTAGAGATCACATTTTCATCACATCATGGCCAGACGACGCAGACGCGCAGCTTCCCGCTCAGCACGCAAGAAGCGCAGGGCCAGAGTTGCCAGAAGGAATGTTAAGGCCTGCTGTCGGGGAAGACACTAAAATGTCACACCTGACAGTTGACCATTAATGTGGTCTTGTCGTTCTCAATAAATCAATCATGTTTTGAACTATAATCAACATGACTCTTGAATTTATCGTTACATAATTTTTTAGGTTTTAGGTTTGTAAAGAAATAAATAAGATTTTAGACACGTATCAAAATCAACAAATAACACAAATATTATGAGACTATAACTCTTCGATAGTTTGTGAAAAGAGCATTCCTGTATAAACACTTCGCTCACTATAAAATACACTAAGTTGACACTTCCGTTGGGGGGCGGAGGGGGCCTAGGCTACTCGTTTCAAAAGAAACGAAACTACAGCTTAAGTCAGAAACGGAACGAGGAATACTTGCAACTTATTTGAGGAGGACTTCAGAGTTCAGGAGACTGGGAGAGTTCGTGAATAATAATAGTCTCTCTCTCTAACCTGCAGGTTAGGATGGTTAGGGTTTCTAGTCTGTCTAACAGCCGCCACTCCACACAGTGCTACGACCAGAGAGGATTATGACTACGACAAAACCAAAGGACGACGACTAGGCTTGGGCCTTCTACGTATCCTACTACGACTACTGGTAAGTCCGGTCTTATATTTCAACGTATTGTTGTTTGTCAAGACGATTTACGCATGCAGCCTGCTGTGCACGTTGTCTACCATACATTTGTAAAAACACAGTTTTTGTAATAAACGCCATATCTTGGCCACGAATGACATTCTATGATACAAAACACCACAAAATTAATGAAAATGAAAATCTAGTCCACAATCAACGGAACTGAACAGAAAACGGTGACAAGAGATGGCAGGCATACTCGTTTAAAACAGTGACAACTAGATGTACCACATGGCGGTACAAAATATGACCGCCGCTCAGTTCTGCACATTCTCTGCATATACATGATGCTTGTCAACTTGTTTGTATCTCTCTCGTGTGTTTTTAAATGCGCATCTGCATGAGTTTGTTTTTGTGTATAAGAGAGAGAGAGAGAGAGAGAGAGAGAGAGAGAGAGAGAGAGTGTGTGTGTGTGTGTGTGTGTGTGTGTGTGTGTGTGTACCCGTGCGCATGTGTGCTAGCGGCGGTCATAATAAGCAAGCAAAGAACCAGTCAGTAGCCAGACTTGGAGTTTCTGTAAGTGGCATCCCATATTTGAAGACATCGGATGGCAGTTTCAAGTATGACTGCCTTTGGAGGAGAAATCCATTTGCCATGAAAATGGTTTGTAGCAAACTCTTGTGTCAAATAGCCTATGTTGAACTTCCTTCTTACTGGGAGGAAGGAATGGCAGCAGGGGGTGTAATCAGGTAAAACATTTTATATAGCCTATTTAAAGTTCTTCTAGAAGCAAACAGAAAACAAAAATACAATAGAGAAATCAAATTGAACTCTAAATCAGAACTACATTTCTAAAACAGAAAAAAACTTACAAAAAAAATGAATGAAAATAAATAAATAAATAAAATAAGTGTCACCTCTGAAAAACAGGAAATGAGTTTTTAACACAATAACTAGCAGCCAAGCTGAGTGTTGAATAACAACAGAAAAGAGGGAGAAGAAATAGAAAAAGGAAAAAGACTGATGAGGGACAATCTTTTCTACAACATGTGCCTCACACATTCATGCAGTCTCACACACACACACACACACACACACACACAGGCATGTACTCCCATTTCAGATGCACTCAGTTACTTACAGACATACGCACACACACACACACACACACACACAAATTCACATATAATCTCACTTCCTCACATAAAACCACAGAGAACATAGACTGAGATGTTTAGACTCACAAGCAGATGCGCAGATGTTTATGGGAGAGAGAATGACAGAAAGAGGAAGCTAAAAAGAGTTGGAGAAAAGGTCTTTCTTCCCATTTCTAGTGCTTTCACATACCACTCACAAATGCTTGCGCACACACACACACACACACACACACACACACTTGAGAGAGAGAGAGAGAGAGAGAGAGAGAGAGAGAGAGAGTCATGAGCCCCGAGAGATATCAGAATTGATTGATGAAAAAGGTGACACTGGGTCAAAGCAAATTTCAACATTGTAGTCACCTCAGATAAGATGTCCTAGACATTCGATGTACACTGTATTAACTACTACGTGTGTCATTCCAGACAGCACTGGTAAAACTCAACAGAAGCTACCATACATTCTTACAGAATCTCAGGTACTGTTACATTCATTATCAAATAAAACATAGAACAGGGCTTGGGTCATTTTGACTAGATGCACCACTGTATTAGCCTACTACGTGTTTTTCCATTCCAGACAGCATTGCCTTCAAGGCACTAGCCCCCCCAATTCAGGTTTGGGTGAGGGTTAAGGGGGATAAGTTTAGGGTAAAGGTAGTGTCCATCAGTCAGTGCTGCCAGGGAGGTGCCTGAGGGCAAAAAGCACCACTGAGCAAACTAAACTGGAATTTCATCAAATCATCTGTAAATCTCCACAAACTATTAAACTAGCTGGCAAAAAGAACATAATGACTGATTTCATTGTAATGGATTGTAATACTGTTTCTTTATGTGTAAAACAGATTGGCGTTGGACTACCAGACCTTGGTGGTGGACATCACCAAGCCCTTCCCCAGGTCGAGGTAAAATAAAAAAGATGTTCTTTTAGCAATGATTTAAAACAATAACTAGCAATATCTCAAAACAATGTGCTCACACAGAAAGCAGAGGTAATGGATTGTGAAGAGAAGCTGAATTAGCAAATTATGGATTACGTAATTTACTGTACTTGCAGGCAGCACCTTAATAGCTGTACGTATGAAAATGAGATATATTTGTGTGTGTGTGTGTGTGTGTGTGTGTGTGTGTGTGTGCGCGTGTGTGTCTGTGCAGACCTGACTGGGTGGATGTTCAGTGTGATGTCTGGTAGTGCAGTCACACTCCGTGGCCCTGCCCATTACCCAGACATCCGTGAGTTAACCGTCTGTCTGCGCATCGTTGCTGAGTCCATTCCTGGCACTGCCATATTCACCTTCACCATCAGAAACAGCCCCACCCTGACCCTGAGGGCCGCAGGAGGCTCTGGCTACGAGCTGACTGTGGGCCAGGCGTCCAAAACCCTCCACCCCGTGTCAGAGGTGCCCTCCTTCGGGAAGCTCTGGCCGTGGACCAGCCTGTGTGTGACATGGGACTCAGCCACAGGCATGACTCAGATGTGGAAGGACGGCAAGATGAGCGTCAGGAAAGGCATGTGGAGAGGACAGGTGCGACACACACACACACACACACACACACACAGTTGAATCTAACTCCTAACCGAGTCCCAGTTGAATCTAACTCCTAACCTCATGCTTATTTCTGTTGTGTCTGCTGTGCAGTATTTCTATGGGAACCCTGCAATGACCCTATCAGGGTTCGAAGGTCAGGTGACTGACATCAATGTGTGGGACAAGGCCCTCCCCCTGTCCAGCCTGCGCTCCTATAACCAGGGCTGGGGTTATCCTTCCGGAAACCTGCTGAACTGGAGGGATATGAGCTACAACTCTGATGGCTACGCCATACTGGAGAACGCCTATGTCAGCCAGGGGGAGCTGGGAAAGAAAGAGCGCTCTGGGAAGGAGAAGGAGGAGAAGGTGAAGCAGCGCTCCTGGAAGAAGCACAGGCTGATGGGAAATGTAGTCCAGGAGGGAACACAAGGCTGTCTGGGGCTAAGGAAGCGCTGTGGGAAGAGGCAGCTGCTCTAAGGAGAGGTCAAAGTTCAGGATGCTTCTGCACTCATATTTACACTAATCACTTAATCAAACCATGCTTCAGCAGCTGGGCTGTTAAATGCAGCATGCTGTTTCTACACTGACAGTGATGCTGAATTCAGTGCATTCAGAAAGTATGCCGAGCCCACTCTTTCAGAGGGTTTGCACAAAAAAAAATGGCAAAATTGGGCGGTATCTACAAGGTGTTAGATAGGCCTACTGGTAAATAATTCTGAATACTTAATATGTCAGTGATGGGTGTGACTTTTACAACTTAAAGGTATAATCCAGCGTGAATCAGCACCTAGCCCTGCTGTTTTATACTGCTAAGCGCTACTGAAAGCCACTTCAATGATACAATTTTGTGCATCGTAGACCGAGTTTGCGAAACGGCAGCTAACACTAACTGAATGAGGCATGTCAAAAACAAAACCTAATCGATTTGCTTTCGTTTTGAAATGCCCCATTCTGTTAACGTTAGCTGCCGTTTTGCTATCTCAGTCTACCTTGCATGAAATCCAGTGATTGAGGTGGCTAACAATAGCGCTTGGCACTACAAAACAGTAGGACTACTTGTTGATTCACGCCGGCTTTTTCCTTTAAGAAAAGGCTACAATCCTGTTTTGCTTTGTCATTATGGAAACATGAGTGTTAACTGATTAGGCAAAAAAGTGACTATACTTACTTTAAGAACATGTAAGTTGTCACAACCCTCACATTCTGCAAACTTACTAAAAGCACTGCATTTCACTTGTCACATTTTCATACTTCAAAATGTATGTAATAATTCATCCATATTCTTACTCTTTGTAACTGCCTGAGCATCTCAATAAAATGCAGGCCTACTTGCACTTCTGAATGGATCGTGCCTATTATTATGCTGTACCATCAAGTGGAGCCGGTGAGCAGGGAAGGGTATGGAGGCACATTTAGCAAACATTGGATATCAATCAGAAATAGACAGAAAAGGTGATTCCAACAACATGTTCCTTTTCATTTCTTTCACCCATTCTGTAGGAAGGAACAGCAGACATTGGCCTACTGTACATACAGTACACCCTTCTGCAAATTCTGCAAAAAAAAAAAAAATCTAAAAAGGTTCTTTTATTGTAAGTAGGAAGTGTCAGTTTGTGTTCCTTAGTTACTTCCCTAATGTGGCCATGTAGTCTTCAAAAGACATAGTCTGAAGGGGAGCAGCGTAAATGAATATGTTCATTTTAATGTATTTGAGAGTGGCAAACTGAATATGTCTAACTCTGTACTATGTGCTTTTCAAAAGTAGGCCATTTAGGGCATGGTGACACTACTTTTCCCCTATCGTGGTCTGTATGATATGGGTGTCATTGTGCGTAATAGGTGCACAATACTGTATGTTTGTCATATCGGCCTACTGGTGGTATTAAGTCTCATTGTGCCCATTGCCTGAGTCTTATCTCGACTGTTAATACTGATTGAATGTTCCCCAATTCCGATCTGATGTTCCCTATTATCTTATCCTGGAGGCCAGGCCTGTTAGGTTTTGTCATCAATGGGTCATTTGGAGGTGGAGCCCAGTAACTGGGCTGGGCAGGGATCATCTGACTGTGCCCTGACAATTTGTTATCTCTGAATACCTCCTTCATGTCTAAGTTGGAAGTCAGTCAGTCAGTCAGTCAGTGGGCTGTTTGGAGGTTTGTGGCTGCATTTTATCTGACTGACACAGCAAGAGGACTTGGATGATGTGTCTGTCAGTGGCCTGTGGGCTGCAGCTGATGTGGATGCTTCTGGTTCCTGCAAGCACCTACATGACTCCCACTGGGACAGGAGGTACTGTTGGATTTGATGCTGAGTTTAATGAATCTGGGCTTTTTGTTACTTGTATATCACAGGATAGATTACAACTTGGTAGCTGGGCGTAGCCTGCTATATATATATGCATTGGATTTTTCACACATTTGTGTGATCCATATGAAACACTGTCTGAAAAGACATCCATCATGTGCTACATGCATATTTAGTGTTTTAGTAGCAGCACAATAAGAACATATTTTTTATACTGGGAAATATACCCTAAGTGAGTACAGCAACTAGTCTACAAGACATCTGAACACAGTGTCTGATTATTAATATTATATGCTATTAGTTTCCTACCTAACCTGACAGTAATTTGTTGCAACAAGAACAAAAGTGTGCTTTGACAGTTTCAGGTACAATATCCTCTTATTTGAAAAGGGATGTAAATGAAAACCTTACTTTGACACAAAGAGAATAGAGCATATCCTTATTTTCTTGGTCAGAGTGTCTTGCCAGTATTACAACAGCTGATAAGAGGACACTGTCAGCCTCAAATATTATTGGACATGAGGTCCCTGGTATTAATAATGGTTTTACAAACAACCTTCTTACACACGCCTTCTTAAAACTGAATTCCAGATAGTCAAAGGCAGAAGGCCAACCTCATCCTGCCATTGCCTTTTTACTTAGTTATTATTGGCTATCTATCAATCATACAATTAGAAGGTATCAAATCCACCTGATTCACAAATATCTTTTGAAGAATTTTGTTCGATTTGTTATTAAGGTCCTATTTCAAACTTCTATTCATGAATTCAAATATTGTAAACTCTGTAAGGGGGATTTACAAAACAAATGTCAAGAGTAGTTGTGAGTGAATGCTAAAGAATTTCAGGCAGTGTCAGAGGACTGACAACTGTCATCCTTCCCTTACACTTTTGCAAATCTCTGTCATATACTTACTCAATGTTTATCTATTTTTTCAAACTGGTCCAGATTTCACAGTTTTTATGTCATTCTTTACATCTTTTTTATTGTATTCTTTCTGTCCTGCTTGCTGCTGCATAAGACTGCTGTCTTGCATCTTGAGCTAGACCAAACTCAATTCTAGATGATGTCTCAACATAAAGCATTGACTTGACATGACTACCGGTATGTCAGGGTCTATACAGTATCGAAATGTTTCAGTAATAAATCTTGTGGACATTTCTGCTTCTTGAGTACAGTAGAAAGTCATGGTCTCAGCAAGCCCTTGTTCATTGTTTCTGTTCTCACTCACTCACAACGGCTCAACAGTCTTTGTGTTTGTCAATGCATATTACCTGAGGAAGGACAGGTGAATCGGACACATATGAAAGGAACATACTGCAATGAGGACCTTGGTTTGAATCTGTTCAACGTACCCCTCAACGGAGCTGACTGTTTATGTACGCTGGATATTTTATGGAAGTAATTTAATCACATTCCATTCTTTTCTTGAACAATATTTCAAAGGGAACGTGTCTCTCTGTGTGTGTGTGTGTGTGTGTGTGTGTGTGTGTGTGTGTGTGTGATGCAGCATGATGCCTGGTAGTGCAGTTACACTGAGTGGTCCACGTTCTTCTCGACACCAAACCCTCTACGGGCTCTCAGTCTGCCTCCGCACCATTACAGAATCCCAGTCCAGCGCACCTGTCCCATTATTCACCTTGATAATGAGGAACACCAGTGCCTGCACCCTGACTGCAGCATCTTATAGTTCCTACAAGCTCATGGTGGGCCAGGGGTTGGTAACTTTCAGTACTGAAGTCAATATGTTTATAGACGTCATGCCCATTCCTTGGAGCAGTGTGTGTGTAACATGGGACTCAGCCACAGGCATGAGCCAGGTGTGGAAGGACGGAATGATGAGTGTGAGAAAAGGCCTATGGAGGAATCAGGTCAGACACAAACTCACACACATTAGTAATGTTAGGTACGGTATATACAGTTGAAACCATGTCCTTACATACACCTCAAAGAGAGACACACAAAAAAATTGTGAGAAGCCTGTGGAAGGATACCCCAAACTTTTAGCCCAAATGAAACGGTTTCAAAGCCAATCTATCAAATAGTGTATGCAAACTGATGTCAATAAAACAAAACAATCTCCATAAAATAGACTGTAACAGTAAAGAAAAAAAAAAACGTTTTTGTGTCTCTCGCTGAGGTGTATGTACTGTAAACATATGATTTCAAATGTGCGTTTGCAGTCCTCAGTGGAAACATTGTTCTGATATGTGATGCCATGACAATATACCATGAGCTTGACAATGCATTGTTATTCAGTGTAATTAATATATCACTTACCTTTACCTTGCAGAAATTCAATGGCCCACCTGTGGTGACCCTAGCAGGGTTCACAGGTCAGGTGACTGACATTCATGTGTGGGACCAGGCGCTCAACATCTCCAGCCTGCATTCCTACACCAGAGGCCAGGGCTATCCCTCTGGAAACCTGCTGAGCTGGACAGATATCAGCTACACCTCTGAGGGCTACGCCATCCTGGAGGACGCCTATGTCAGCCAGCTTGGAGAGAAAAAGCACTCTGGGAAGGTGGAGGAGTAGAAGCACTAGAACAGGGGTGGCCAACCTGTGGCTCGGGAGCCGCATGCGGTTCTTTGCCCGGAGTCATGTGGCTCTTACACTCATCTCAAAGTTTGTGCTATGTGCGTGTTCGTTTCCCTTACGTTTAATACAGTGATTTTGTTTCGTGTGTGTGCGTGTATGTGTGTGTGAGGAAGAGATGGTTGGGGGTGTGTGCCCATGTGTATGATGTTGCTGGCGTGTGGGCTTACTATTCTAGGGGTACACTTCTGTTATCATGTTGGTGTGTGACTTACAATTCATCTCACTGGCAGAGGTGTGTGTGTATGTGTGTGTGTCAGAATGATGGCTAATGTAGTAGTAGTAGTAGTAACATGTTCATGTGCCGATGTGGCTCTTTGCTGTAACATAGTCAGATATGTGGCTCTTAGTCTCCGACTGGTTGGCCACCCCTGCACTAGAACAAGGGCAGCTGGGAACTGTAGTGCAGAAGGAACCAATACATCGAGTAGGATGACAAGATTATCTTGGGGTTATGAAAGCAATGAGGAGAGGAAATAGCTCCAGTAGTAAGGAATAATTCAGGATCTGGTAACTTTCATGGCCACATTTAATCAGTAGAATTATTAGCAATGTAATTATGTAATTCAATTTACTGTGATGGCAACTTGCTTAAGTGTCCAAATAAAGTGCAGTTTAAAATACTATTCTTGACTCCAGCCTTTGACTCTTAGATTTGCGCTGTTCAACCACAACTACACACAACAAACTTTGCTTTGACTGCAATATAATATTGACAGACAATATTCTTTTTTTTTTTTTTTTTTTTTTTTAAAAAGACATTTCTTTGGACTTTTTTGCCTTTAATCAGATAGGACAGCATAGAGATGGACAGGAAAGGGTGGGATCGGGAAATTACCTTGGGTCAGACCAGAACCCGGGTCCCTGGAGTCATGGTGTGACACTCAAGCCCACTGAGCTACGGCACCCCCCAACAGACAATATTCTGTTATCATGCTACTATGGTGCTTAGTCCAAACCATGGACAACTTGTGATCTATCAATAACTACTGTCGGTACTTGCACCTCACTGGGCCCATGGCAGTTGGGTTGAGTCTATAAGTCATAGATCTGCCCAAGGTTTCTTTTATGATCACAAATAGAAGGGAGCTTTTCCTTGCCTCTGTATACGGCTGTTCATCCGTATTCATGGTCTGGAGACGGTCTTCTGGGGAGGGTTTACGGGGAGGGTTTACTTAAGCCTAAGTATGATACAAGCATTCAGAGCAACATATATGTAAGAATTCAGTATCCAGCAAGGCCTCTAGGAGGGCCAACGTGCGTGGAGTGCACCTTGACGGCAGAGGAGGCATAGCCTAGAACTCTAGATAGATGCAGTGAGTTCACACATTGCTGCTTCTAGCCGCTGTTTGTTTCAGTTTAATTGCTTAACTTTTTTATTTTATTTGCACTCTGTTCAAGAGTTGTATGTGTACGATTAAGGCTACTTTTTTTGTGCACATGTAGGACAGGGGACAGGCTGGCATGGCTACCTCAATTATATGTCTTTTTTTTTTCGTTTACTCATGTTTTATGCTTGCTTGTTTTGGCTTGTACAATTGAATCACGTCCTCTACTGTGTCTTAATTGAGTGCTGTGGGATACAGTAACTAGGCTATAGGCTGTGCTGGAGACTGTGACAATTGCAGCCACTAGGTGGTGTATTTGTCTATTTATGATAATGAAATTCACAGATAGTTATAAATAAAAAGATGTTTGTATGTAAGATGTAAAGATGTAGCTATGTTTTATCTTTAGAATTTCTCTTGCTATAAATCAAGGGGTGGCATAGTCACCCCATAGGGAGGACACTACAATTGGTTTGATAAATATAGAAAAAAGAATTGTTTAGTTTAAGAAGCAGTCAGTAGAACTCTCTGTCAGTAGAATTGTTGGTGGCATTTTTGTATCAACTGATTCTCCGGTGAAAGCTATAGGCTAAATGATATGGTGCTTTGAGCAAAGTAGAGCCACACCACACACCAGAGAAAAGTAGAGCCACACCACATACCAGATAAACTACAGTTTGACCTGATATAACTATAATTTTTGTCTTTATCTACAACTGTAAAAACACTTACTTTTACCTCAGAATGTACCAGATGAAAATGTCCTTGCTGATGGCTGATGTTGGTGTTACAACTCACCCCGTGTTACAACCATGCCCGCTCTCCCCTAATATAGATGTAATGCAGAAATGTTATCTGATTTCAAGATCGAATTACACGGGTAGCCTACCACTATTCTGAGGAAGGCTACGCTACACCAATCACTTTGATATGTTGTTTGCCATGGGGGTGTATTTTTTTTTTAAAACCAGTCCAACTCGCTAGCATATCAATATGTATGTCACTGGATGAAACCCGTTTGCCTTGTTTTTTTGTTTTTGATTTTTCTCACTAAAAGGCTTTATTGTAACTTAGGAACAACTCTGAAAAAGTGAATTTATAAAGGGAATTGTAAAGCAACGATTAGAGACGTTTAGAATATGGGCATTTTTTATTTGGATATTTGACATGTACAGTATAAGTCATGTATAGTGTGTGTGTGTGTGTGTGTGTGTGTGTGTGTGTGTGTGTGTGTGTGTGTGTGTGGAGGAAGAAGGGGCGGTCTCAGGCCTTGACGATGGCTTTGCCAAGGTTGTCCCCACGAAGCATGTCCATGAAGGCAGCCGGCATGTTCTCAAAGCCTTTGGTCACGTGCTCTGGACACTTCAACTTCCCCTGAGAGGGTGGAAGAAAAAGATTCATGAGGAAAAATGAGGAAAAGAAGAGACTTCAAAACATCATGTGATATGGACAACTGATGGCCACTTTAGTATTGGCAGGCAACTAAAAAGCCACCACTATTTAGCCAGTAAGCACATCAGTTGTTCAAGAGTGAACGGAAAGGTCTTTGGTCTTTTTTGTCCTCAATGGTGCCTCCTTGGCAGCATTGCCTTCAAGGCACAACTCCCTCCAATTTAGGGGTAAGGTTAGGGTTAAGGGAGTTAGCATTAGGGTTAAGGTAGTGCCTTTTGAGCTATGCTGCCTGGAAGGTGCCATTGGGGGCAAAAAACACCATTGAGTGAACGTAAAGTACACATGTGCTATATATTTAGCCTACGTTAGTATATATTTATACCAATATACAGAATAAACAATTTTTAGGCCTCATTGACAGGGCCTTATGATGTGTGCGATGTGTGTGATGCGGTGAGTGGGCTTCCATGGAAAGATGAGATGAAATGATGGTCTGGGTTCCCTCTGGGCACAGGACCTCCATGTGACATGGGAGGCTAACGCTAATGCTAACACTGCACTACAGCTCCCGTCTCTAGTCTTCAGTAGCCCCGTTTACATGGACACTTCTAATCTGATTATTTAACCCAATATTCCATTTTAGATTGCATTTATGAATGCATCTCCTTGGACACTGTTCTATAGAATGCACATGGAATCTTTCTAATCAGATTAGAAGTGTCCATGTAAACTCGCCTAGTGTCTGCATGTACTGTAGCACTCAGGCCACGAACCCGCCACCCGTCAACCACAACAAAGCCACAGCATGGGAGTCAAGCTTTCTAACCACTGAGCTGAAAAGTCCAGCCTTCCAGTTCGGCGGTTAGAAGCTTTCTTGAAGGGTAGGGTTGTGAGGATTTACACGTAATGCAGTCCATCTCAGCCTTTTCCTTGGTAATACTAGTGTAAATGTTTACAGTCGTGAGGGAGGTGTTGTGGTCAGGTGACTTACCTCTCGTTTCCAGGTTAGCAGCCGCAGCATTGACTCATCATCCTTGTGCGCAAATTGAAACACCATGAAGCCCAGAATATGGATCATTTTCTCCACCAGTATCTTATGCGGGTATGGTCCTGTTGTGTACACACACACACACACACACACACACACACACACACACACACACACACACACACACACACACACACACACACAGACGCACACGCATTGTCTTTTTCTATTTGCATCACATAACATAGGCACATCTCTGTTCATGAATACTCATGGCAAAAAGACTACATGCATATTTAATAGATAGAAAGAGAGCACACAGACACACCTGTTTGTGGAGTGGTGTCATTGTACGTAGAGATAGCTCCACATACAGCAATGCGGCCCATGGGCTTCATGAGGGGTAGAGCTGCCGTGAAATAAGCACCCCCAACCTACACACACACACACACACACACACACACACACACACACACACACACACACACACACACATACATACACAGACAACATACATAAATCTTGTTGATTTTTTGCATGCAGATATCTGGCCCCTAGAAATAAATCAAGGTCTTAAATTGGCTCAGAATGACTAATTCAGGATACTTCAGTGTTTCAGTGATATCAGTTAATTGTCATAGTTTCATTGCAATTGAAGCTATGTTATTCATGTACACCCTGTGGTTGTTTCTACTGATATCTTGAAGTTTAACATACATACAGGTAAAAAAATCACACAATCCCAATCACTCACACTGTGGCAAGCATATACATACAGCACATGCAAACACACACACACACACACACACACACACACACACACACACACACACTCACAACAGTGAAACACAAATGGTATACAAGTACTCATACATACACATACATAGAAACTGACACAAACACACACACATTCAAACACACACACGCACACACACACACTGAGTCGTGCACACACACTCACATTCTCAAAGAAGCAGTCGTATCCCTCAGGTGAAGCCTCCTTAAGTGCCTGCTCCAGTGAGGGAACAGTCTTGTAGTTGAAGGCCTTGTCAAAGCCCAACTCCTTCAGGTACGCCACCTTTGCATCAGTTCCAGCTGAGCCAATCACACGGCAGCCCTTCAGCTTGGCAATCTGGCCCACCATGGTTCCTACTGCACCAGCTGCTGCATTGACCAATAACGTCTCACCAGCCTTGATCTTTAACACCTCCTCCAGACCATATAAGGCAGTCAACCTGATGAGTAACAAGTGTATGCGCAATCATGACCACTTCGCCTTTTTCCTTCCTAAAATTTTCTCTCAGACATTCCCCTCAGCACTAACACATGCACATGAACAGACAGAAACACACACACACACACACACACACACACACACACACACACACACACACACACACACATCCGTTTTGCCCCATTTTTGCCTGTCTACAGTACATTACTTATGTACTGAAAATATTCAGCTACAAAAACAATACTGAAACAAACTTCCGTGAGAAAACCCTCCGACCTGAACTAAATAAACCTGAACTGAACTGAATAAACCTGAACTGAACTGAACTAACTGAACTGAAACTAAATAAACCTGAACTGAACTGAACTGAAATAAACCTGAACTGGACCTACAAAATATCCTCATAAGTGAACCTGATGAAGCGACACGCGAAACGCCATGTTCACAGAAAATAAAATCAGCAAAACTCAGTTCCAGTGTGTGGTGATTTTATACTTTTTGGATTACCAGAAGAGAAGCTGCATGTTGCACAAAATATCCTCTTACAGCAAACGGAAAGACTCATGATCATTCCGTCCTGTGTTGTTTGATTTATGCCTGACTTACCCTGGCATGCCAATGCCACCCAGTGCCAGAGACATTGGCACATCGGCGGGCCATTCTTTGGGCAGGAGTTTAACGGCCTTGCCGTCACACACTGTGTGGGTCCTCCAGCCCAGGGCTCCTCCAGCCTGACTGGCCACATGAGAACCCACTGGGAACGAGGGATTCTTGCTCTTCAGGACCCTACAGCATACACACACACACACACACACACACACACACACACACACACACACACACACACACACACACACACACACGCACACACACACACACACACACACACACACACACAGAGGGTTAAAAGGAGAGAGAAAATATACCCTTTAGGTCCCTACAGGCCAAGAGGGGCAGACAGTGTTTACAGAACCATCTAGCTCAAATACTTGGAACACCAATACTTGTTTCACACCTGAACATTCCGATGGTAGTAAACTGAACATTCTATCATTGAAATGCATTGGATTTATGCCTCTTTCTGACTTGAAAAAATGGGTTATAACATTTCAAACATGTTTAAATTCACTTTCCTTCAAATAATACACATTTGAAGCACACAAATTGGGAGGTCCCGAATAGATTGAAGCTTCATGCACATAAATGTAAAACCACTTTTATCTACCGGGACCTCCAAATTTGCGTGCTTCAAATGTGTTTGAAAGAAAGTGAATTTAGACTTATTTTAAATATTATTACCCATTTTTTCAAGTCAGAAAAGCATAAATCCAATGCATTTCAATGATAGAATGTTCAGTTTACTACCATGGAATGCTTTTAGAACCTCGGAATGTTGAGGTGTGCCATTCTCTTCTCTGATTGGCTGCTAGGTGACCATTATTTCCAGATAACTGGCTACTTTGGAAGTAGTTCCAAAAAATAACTCATCTAATAACTGATTACCGTTCCATATGAATGCCTTTCAGAATGGTAACTATAACAACAATAAGCAGCCTTGTAGAGCTACTTTCAACTGAAAGTAGTGCCCAAACAGAACAGGTTAGCTTCTCTTAAATTTGAGTTGCATATTTCTTTTACGTTTTAGACGCTTCTTCAAATATACAAGAGATAGATAGATAGATACGGGAGATAAGCAGGATAACGACCTTCGAGGTGACCAGTTCTTCATTAATAATTGGCTTGGCGGAATAACTCTACATTCCACCTCGCCAATTATTAATGAAGAACTGGTCACCTCGTCGGCCGTTATCCCTTACATAATATACGGTACAGCTTGTCTGTGTCTCATTATTCCAAGGACACGTACAAAACAGATGCTAGCTTGAATCCTGATCCATTAATATACAGTATTATGTTCTGAAGGAAAGAAAAACTCTGAGTGTTCCCATGTGTGTGAGTGTGTGTTATTTACTTGGCCACTTGAGATCCAATAATTTCGCATCCCTCCTTCAGCCATCCTTCACTGAAAAGCCTACGAGAGAGAGAGAGAGAGAGAGAGAGAGAGAGAGAGAGAGAGAGAGAACACTGACTTATAGTTTACTAATACAACCTCTATTCAGCCCTATCATAGTTCACCAATTCATATTCATTCATTTGTTTTGTTTTGCTTTGTTTTTAAATTTACAAATTTAAAATGACATTTACCTGTGTACCAATAAAATATTAGCATTGCAATACATTTAACGTTACCTGTAGCGTTGGGTAGGCATTTATGGTAGCCATCTTACCTCATGTAAGGATCCACACTGAGGAAAACAGCCTCCACGAGAATTTCTGCAACATTAATTTTTTTACATTTATTTATTATTTATTTTTTATTTTTTGGTGGAATAGGAACCTTCCTACACTAGAGGTGGCTGATAGAGCCTTCATTTACTCCATAACAGGCCATTTGATCATTAAAGTGACCGTGAAGCTGGTAAATGAACCTAGAGGCACGTAATCTAGTGTGCTTTAAAAGCAGTTGAGCTCTCAGATGGGAGGTCAACAGTAACATTTACCGAGATGTATAGTAATGAAGTAGAACTACTTAAGTATCCTACTTAAGTACTAAAATGCAGTATCTGTACTTTACTGGAGTATTATTTTTTTTTCCTATACTTCCACTTTTACTTCACTACACATTTTTGATGAATTTAATACTTCTACTCTGATACATTTTTGATGTGCTGAATAGTTATTTGTTACTTTTATAAAAGCATTACAAATCATACCACATCCAATGTTATCAATGCTAGACCCGTAGATGTGTATGTCAGGTTTTCATAATCATTATTGAGCAATTCAAGCGATCAAGCGGTATATAAAGAGACCTCATGTTCCCCTTCAGCCTTTCGCAGTGCTACATGCATTCAATTGGGGTCAGTCTACTGCTCCATTTTGAGATGGAAGTTTACACACACTCAGACCAGAGCATGGTTCCCTATCTGGTTTATTCATCTGTTTCTGTCATTGGTATTTCTCCACTTAGAGAAAGCGTGAGAAAACAGGATGTCTTGATGTTGGAAACCAGAGCAGCCTGACTGTGATGCACGATGGCCCATCTGAGTGGGTGTACCTCTGTGTCTCAAATCGCTTTCTATAATATACATACACAGTACTTCTATTTTTACTTTCAGTACTTGAGTAGCAAGTTTTACCATACTTCTACTTGCAATACTCAAGTACAAAACATTTTGAATACTTTAGTACTTCCACTTAAGTATGGTGTTTAAAGAACACTTCAACTTCTACTCAAGTCACTGTTTTGATATGGTACTTTTACATCTACTCCAGTACTTTATACAACTCTTAACATTGACATTTACGCATTTAGCAGACGCTTTTATCCAAAGCGACTTACACAAGAGGATTAACAATCAAGCTACATAGGGGTGCTAGAAGGAAATGATCACATGGGTCTTTAGAGTGAGGTACTGCTAGGACAAGAGATGTTCTCTGAAGAGCTGGGTCTTCAAGAGTTTCTTGAATACAGAGAGGGACGCCCCTGCTCTGATTGTGCTCGGTAGGTCATTCCACCAGCGTGGAACAACACAAGAAAAGTCTGGATCAGTAAGGTGGTTTCGTTGGAAAAGAGAGTGAAGTTACCCACCTCCATCTTTGGGTTCAGGCAGTTGCTCCACTTTCAGCTCAAAGTCGCTTTTCTTCGGAAAACCATCAAACTGCTTGCGGAGGATCCAGACTTTGGCTTGAACCATGGTTCTCTGCTCGGTAACACTGGTGAGAGAATGACTGTGGCCTGTAAGGAAATAACAAACATTTTTATTAGGTTATTACAGTACATTTAGAATACCTAATGATGAAGCTTGCTAAGATGCCAGCTTCTTTCATCAAGTCTGTCACTCTCTGTTGACTCAGCATGTTATTCCTGACCATGAAACAGTAACCTAAACCATCTCCAAATTTGTGCCCAGCTAGACAAGGAAAAAAATCTTCATGCCATAACGTTGTAAATACTACATATTAATAACAGTATAACATATTAACAGCATTGCTCTTTAATAATACTATTAGATTTTTTTTCTAATAGTATTATTCTTGTAGAAACTGACCCATGAAAAACTCTGATGCAGGAAAGGAAGGAACTGTACCTTGGGTTGGTTTCCTTGAACTGAAGTCACAGCATCACAAGATGCCACTTTTATGTGCAGTAGGCAGGAAAGGTTACCGCCTAGTGACTCCCTGCCACATCCTTCATCAGCCCAACCGCAACACCCAAGAGCCCTGCCCATCCAGTTCTCTACCCAATCCACATTTGATTATAGTTAGGCCTCCATGCTTCCTCTCTCTTACACACGTCTCCCCTTTCTCTCACTTACATCCCTCCCTCTTTCTCTAACAATAAATGGTGAAATTGTGTTTTTTTGTTTTTTTTTGCAACTCGATGTTTGCACTGTGTATCAAGGGGGCGGTGGGGGTGTAATAATATGGTTCAATGAAAGGGGTTTTGAAAGTCAAAATGTTTCTGGACTCAGTGATGGTCCTTTATCACTGTCACCTAGCTTCTGGTCAACATTTTCATACTTTGCAGATGACTTCAGTCATACACTGTAAAAAATGATTTGTAATGGTTACCTAAAGAGAGTTAGTATGGACTCTCTGCCAACTTTAATCAACACTGTTTATACAGATGTGGCAGGGAGAGGAATGTCACTGTTTCTGAAACCATAGCCCTTTTCTTTTTAAACTCTTTCTAGTTGTCTTTTGTGTAAGTGTTTAGTATGTGTGTAAATTATGTTTTGTCTGTATGTGTCTTTGTCTTGTCTGCAACTGCCTGTTTTATACTGCTGCCATTTTGACCAGGACTCCCTGGCAGAAGAGACGCTTAGTCTCAATGGGACTATCCTGGCTAAATAAAAGAAATAAAAAAGCTTGAAAAATGTGTGGAAACTCGTTGCCTCAAATGAGTTGAGAAACTATAACTTATCTTTTTAGACGCAAAGTGCTTTTAACTTGAAAAAGATAAGTTATAGTTACTTAACTCATTTGAGGCAACGAGTTTCCACACATTTTTCAAGTAACCATTACAAATCGTTTTTTACAGTGTATAGGAGGTGTCTGGGACACAATACCAGCACTTCAGTAGCATGTGGGCAAGTCATCTTTTCCCATTGGCATAGTTGATTCCATTTGAAATGATGCACACTCATGCTGTACAAATACAATATGCAGCTCTCACAACTATTTGACTTGCGAAATCAAAAGTGCTTAGTCATTCTTAGTGATGAAACAATGTCAAAGGCCATGCCAGGCCTAGCGTGCACTGTTTTGCTGTACATACTGGTTTCTGCAAAGACACAGCTCTCAAAATATTTGATCAAAATATTTGATAAAATAATGCTTTGTAATGCATAGTGGTAAAATAGTATTAAAAGTTTGTAAATTATGCAGTCATGTTACACAGCTCTCAAACAATTTGATTGGAAAAAACTAGAAAAGTGCTCAGAGAGCGCAGACCTCCGCCAAGGCAATGTGGTCACAGACACAATATAAATTGAAGATCATGTTCTGGATCACCGATTGCCACCAAAATCAAATCAGTTATTGCTTGTCCTAATCTACACATTGTCCGAACATTTCATCCAAATCCGTGCAGTACTTTTAGAGTTATCCTGCTGACAAACAGACAAACAAACAAACCAATGCGACCGAAAACATGACCTCCTTGACGGAGGTAACAATAATGCTGACTAATGCTTAGCAATGCTTAATGTTGAAATGGTGCCAAGCTAAATATACACACCCAACCAAAACAAATAGGCTAGATACACCCACGCAACTGTACAAATCTACCAACTACACAAGATAGTGGTGTGTTGACACCAAAGACCAGAGTTGCTTTCTCATACAGTTCAACCACCTGGGTGTTCATGGACTTCACTATCCATTGAATATGAGGTGGAGTTGGGTATGGCTTAGCTATGGAAGTATGAATGTGATTTAAATATTTGACTTACTGTATGTCAAGAAAAAAAAAGTGATGGTATTACAATGTGTTGCTGGCAAAATTCAACAGTTTTGCATAAAAACATGGCACATTATTCCATAGTGAATCACCATATCTGCACACACACACACACACACACACATTTCCCTTCTTAATAACAAATAGGAATCACCTGTCTTTGCCTTACAGAGACCATATGGCCCACTGATGGCGATCCTATGAGGGTTCAAAGGTCAGGTGACTGACATCCATGTGCGGGGCCTAGGGTATCCCTCTGGAGACCAGCTGAGCTGGGCACATAGCCGCAGTACACCCCTGAGGACTAGCAGCACCCTGGAGAATGCCAGGGTATCCCTCTGGAGACCAGCTGAGCTGGGCACATAGCCGCAGTACACCCCTGAGGACTAGCAGCACCCTGGAGAATGCCTGATTAAGCTTGGCAGCCAGGGGGAGCTTGGAGAGAACGAGCACTCTGAGGAGAAGGAGAGGCAACACAGCATGGAGGAATTGCAAGTTACATTTAGAAAAACAATACTGAAATAAAATATTTGTTTTATAACATTTTTACAGTATTAACTAATCACTCTGAGAGTGCAGACCTCTGCCAAGGCAATGTGAGGATGTCATGTGGCCCAGCCCATGCGCAGTACAAAGGGGACAAAGTCCAACAAGGTCAAAATAACAAGATAATAAAAGAACTCTGAGAAACAAAACCATTTGATTTGTGTCTCTGATCTTTTTTGAGTTTTATAAACAGATTAATTTCTGTCCATAGACTGCCATACTACGTGCGTGATGGCTCTTTCAGTGGCCTACTGGTTAGGGCTGGTTTATATTCTAATGGCCCCAGCAACAACAGCACAAGTGCCAACAACAGGTAGGCCTAAGCTCATTTTTACACAATGTAATGCAAATAAATATTCTCCTCATTGAATTGCTAATCTGTCAGTAAGTGAGAGCAAGACTATTTGTGTGTGTAGAATTTGTTGTTGTTGTTTTTTACATGTTATGTTTTCTCTCAGCCAGAATAGTGGTGCATTTCCCAAATAATTATTCTCATCTTGCTCAAAATGCCTCACTTGTGAACATCATAAAAGTATTTTCTCACCATTTTAAAATGAAATTTAAAAACTCATAATTAAATTAGCCAATCATGTCATTGTTTAGCTTACTTTGATCCCATGTACTGTATCTGTGTGTACAAACACAGGTCTGACAACCACACCGACAGGCCCTTTATACAGCAGAAGGTAAGCGCTCAAAACTTTGTTCCAGATGTGTCTTGTTTTTTTTTATTATTAATCATATTCAATTGTTTTATGCACAGAATAATAGTGAGTAAACGTATCAATACTGTAAAAATCAAAACTTCCAAAGAAAAGAGGGCTGGTACATAAGGAAGACAAACGTAAAAACTTAGACAGATGTTTGTTTTTGTGTGTGTTTCTGTCTATAGACCTGAGGGGGCGCATGTTCACCAGGATGGATGAGGGAGTAATCACCTTCCAAAGCTCATCTTCCCACCAAAACATTGATGCAATCACTGTCTGTCTTCGCCTGGTTACAAACCCTGGGCAGTATGACAACATATTCACCTTGGTAATGGACAACCGATACATAGACTTCAAGAAATTAAGTCTCTTGGGGTACAGAATGTCTGTTGATACTACGTGGCCATACATTGACCTTTACCCAGTGTTGGAGGTGCCCTTGTTTAGTAAAGTCTCACCATGGACGAGCCTATGTGTAACGTGGAACTCAGACACAGGTATGAGCCAGATGTGGAAGGATGGAATGATGAGTAGCAGAAAAGGCATTGCAAGGAAACAGGTGAGACATGCACACACTATCCATCTTATCCACACTTACATACAGATACATGCATTCACGGATATATTATGCATTCACAATGGGGGACTATTTCTTCTTTTTCCCCTCACTCACAGAATTAACATACCCATTGTTTATGCAAATACTTTTTTATCCAATATGAAAAAATAAAAAATGAGGATTAACATTGGAATTACATTACAGACCAGATCTTACAACACAGTTACACCATTTAAAACAACAGCAGGCAATTTGATGCCATTCTGGGTTAATTTTCCAGCTTCAAAGTCTTGGCGGCCTCTAGAGATTCCTAATGCAGTTGCACTGTGCACTTGAGGCTTCTGTTCATCGAGCTGCTGTGAAACAAAACTGAAAGTCAATGAGGCTGAAATCATACAATCGTGTACCTTGTCAGTCAGAATAACTCTGAGAATGTTCATTGCTGGTTCTTAGTCTTTGGTTGGTTGACAAATTCACATGTGAGAGTTTATGTTGTTGTTGCTGATTTATTAAAAAGAAAGACATTTGAAGATTGTAGAAACTACAAAGAAAAACTAATTATTAATATTCTAAAAACACATACATACTATATTTGTCTCAAAAATCATAATCAGTATTTAAATGTAATATACAGGTCGGACCTCCCCAAATAGTTAGGGCAAAATAAGTACTGCTATATATAATGCAGATATCAGGCTGAAATTTTTATAGGATGGTCACAGGATTTGGGGCATTCTTTGGTCAGAAAAAATAGCAATAATGTTATACCCTGGTGACAATGCTCCTCAAATTTACTCCAAATTTACCCAAATATGCTAATTATCTCATTAACTATGCGTGATACAAAAATGTCCCAAGCAGAAATTGATTCTACACGAAAAAGCAGTATAGAATCATGTGTAAAAATTTTGGTAGTGACCTTTATCGCGAAGTTGCTTATTTTGCCCTAACTAAAACTGGGGCACACTGGTTAGGAATGCCACTAATGTTACTGCTATTTTCAACTTTTCCTTGCAGAAATTCAGCGGCAATCCAGTGAAGATGACTATATCAAAGTTTGTAGGTCAGCTGACTGACATTCATGTGTGGGACCAAGTCCTCCCTTTGTACACCCTGCGTACATATATGAGTGGTGGGGAGTATCCCTCTGGGAGCCTGCTGAGCTGGAGAAACATGACCTACACCACTGAGGGCTATGCGGTCTTAGAGGACGCCTTCCATACCCAGGACAAGTCGACTGAGAATGGACACTCCAAGAAGCAGAAGCGGCAGAAGCACAGGAGAAGGGGAGATGGGAAATGTAGTTCTAGGAGGGCCAATCAGGGCAAGAGGATAAGGCATGTGGAAACATTGTAGGGAGACAGAGGTCCTTTTCAAGCAGTGAGAGATACTACTGAATCTGTAAGTTTTCATGGCTTGACCATCCAATGAAATTCCCTGCTGTCTCTCCAGGGTTTTTACTTTACATGGGCAGCCTACCCAGATAAATAACTCCTCTCAAAGGTGAATGTATGTGACATTTGGGGATTGTCAATGTACTGTATTGAAAAATAAAACTGGTCCTCTGAGGAGAAGGTTCTGTAAATCAAATCAGTTGAAGAACATTATTGGTGGACACTGTTTAGATATTAAAGGGGGGTTCAGAATTTTCGATGTTAAACCTCATTTCCAAGTAAGCCTGAGTGATATCTGTCATTGGAGACCGTTTTCAACTCATTTCATCCAGTCCTTCTATCAGCTGAGTTCGCTGGTGCTAGGCTAACGCAAGTGAGTGGGCACGGCTAGCCTGGCAATAAAAACAGTCTTACCCACTCTGCAGTCTCCTTTAGGCAAATACATTAATATGCCAGGTCATAGGTGTTGATTAAAAAAACATCGTAAAAGAAAAACTACCCTTGAATCGCCATGATAACATTACATTTTGAGGGACTACTTTCTCAGCAGCAGCGGAATATTACCTTGCTCAGATTAGTTGTTTGACTGTTTTGATGTCCAAGCCAACAGCAACAAGCCAAAGATTATCCTTTCGCGATCTCGGACTGGAAACTTATGAAAACTTTTAGTTTCCCATCTGCGGCGTTTACTTTCACAGCTTTTCACAGCACACCTGATCGGCATATTGCTTAATTCCTTGACATCCAGTGACTCAATCTATAGCGTTAGGTTTTGCCTTATCCCACTAACGTTAGGCTCTGTTCACTCTAGAATCTTTGGCTCTGTCTATCGTCATATTCTGGTCATATTAGTAGTGGCTGGCTGGCTGGCTGGCTGGCTCACCCATTGAAGGCCATTAGGCTGCAAGTAAGGACATAAGTCTAACATAAGTCTTAGAATGTTTGAACGTTTGAAGGACATAGGTCTTGGAATGCTTGAACGTTTGAAGTCATGCCCATGCAGACATACAGAATACTGTGCAACTGAAATCCACAGAGTATTGCGTTAATTTACTCAAAATTTTACATCCCCCTACTATGTCTATGATTCAATAGAGGGGGGTTTGAAAAGACAGAACATTTCTGGACACTTTGTCCTTCTCTCTCTGTGTTGGCTCTCTGTCACCCCCTAGCTTCTGTTCAATACTATTATAATGCTATAATTACATATCAATATCAATTGCACATCAGCACTCCACATCAGTGTCCTGCGTGGTGATTAAGTTATGCCAATGGCATAGCTGGTTCTCCTCTCACCTCGACTCATGCTTTACAAAACTTTTGGCCACATAGAATAATTGCCGAAGTCATTTTTTGGCCAAATTGAGATATTTGCATAAATGTACTTTCCTACTATTTCTGTATAACCCTGCTTTTGTTCCTATCTCATTGGCCAATCTCAACACTTGGAAAAACAACAAAAATACTATCTGCCATAGACACACATTAATTTGACTACAGCAGAATAACATGACCGTAACCAGAACTAACTTCAACCTTAACCAAAAATCGCCATCTACAGGAAGCAGACTGTCCTACGAGGGCGCAGAGATTCACCCTCAAAGTCCATTTGGTGTGTGTTTGTGTGTGTCTGTGGGTGGGGTGAAGTGAGTAAGCCAGTCCGCTTCCTGCAGACTGAACTGAAGCCACACCATTGTCACGTTTTTTTCTTGTTTCCCAACAACACTGAAAAATGACTCAGACAATTATCCCTGGAGGCTATTTGATTTGTAAAAGCAATAATGCTTTGTCATGCTTAGTGGTGAAATAATGCCAATGTGGTTCCAGGAACAAGCATGCGCTGACAAAAGGTTGTTGGTACAGAGCCTCTTGAATAGTCATACCCTTTCACCCAATTCTGCTAGCCCACATGTGAAAACTGAAATTGAGTTCAATGAGATGGCTGCAATGCAAAAAAGAGTGAAACATCAAAATACTATAAACAAATACTTTCAAGAGACACTGTAAATATTCACCATCCTGCTTTACCAGCTGGTTTCTACAAGACACTCAGCTATCAAACTATTTGCATTTCGACACAATAATGCTTAGTAATATGCACACTCATGTTACACAGCTCTCAAAGAGGTTGATTGAGGTAAATGCTTAGTAATGCTTACTGTTGAAATGGTGCCAAGCTTCACATCCTATCACTTGCAAATATGCACACCCAGCCAACACAAATAGGCTAGATGCTACACCCAGGCTACATATTTACCAGACTTAAACTGCACAAGATTAGGCTAGTAGTGTGTCGGGACTAAAACCAGAGGTGATTTCATATATTTTTCATAGCCTGTAGTTCCACCAAGGCCATTGGGGCCAGGGGGAGCTTGGACACAAAGCTGAGGCAATACAGCATGGAGGAATTGCAAGTTATAAAATAATATAAAATAAATATTTTACAATAAATCATTTACAGTAGGCTAATAATAACTAGAAAAGTGCTCAGAGAGCGCAGACCTCCGCCAAGACAATGTGGTCACAGACACAATACTAGATTCTCAGATTGCATCGTTCTTGGATCACCCGATACGACGCACACTGAAACAAATCATTCATCATCAGATGATGAGAATGCAAACTGCAGATGGTGTTCCAGATCATTAATCAATGCCAAAATGTAATAATTTGTTCCTTGTTTTGGTACTACACCCACGTTGTTTGAAAATTTAATCCATATCGTGCAGTTCTTTTCAAGTTATTTTGCACAGAGACAGACAAATACAGGTGAAAAGACATATCCTCCTAGGCAGAGGTAATAACATCTCATTGTATAGCAAGCAGGAAATCGAAATGTCTTTAAAATGGGGCATTTCAAGAAGGGAGAATGTTCTTTTGAGCAATCAGAGGTGCTGTTGAGGGCTGAAAAGACTATCGAGGGGGCGCCGTGGCTCAGTGGGCTAGAGCATCATACCATACTCCGGGGACCCGGGTTCGAGTCCGGCCCGAGGTCATTTTCCAATCCCACCCCATCTTTCTCTCTTCCACTTACTTCCTGTCCATCTCTATACTGTCCTATCTGATTAAAGGCAAAAAAAGCCCTTAGAAATAATATCTAAAAAAAAAAAACAAAACACTTATTTAGACCTCTGGTACTGAGGCCAGAGTACATCAAAAATTTGTGTCAGGTATTCAGAATCATTCACAGATATACTGTATCATTTGGAGGTGCATGGCAATTGTAATTTTCAAACATGAGGATTTCATAAGGCCTGCTAATGTGCAGTATTTACAGACGACAAAGTCCAACAAGGTCAAAATACACCAGATAACAACAGAGCATCCTCAGAGAAACAAAATCATTTGAATTTTCTCTGTGTGTTCTCTTTCGAGGTTTAGAAAGAGGTGTATTTCTGTCCATAGACTGCAAGAAAACGTGCGTGATGGCTCTTTCAGTGGCCTACTGGTTAGGGCTGGTTTATATCCTTTTGACCTCAACAGTCACCTACACAGAGACAACAGCACAAGTGGCAACGGCAGGTAGGCCTAAGTTCATTTTTACACTATTTAATCAAAATAAATATCTCTTCTCTGAATTGCTAATCTGTGAGTGAATGGATAGAGCTATGTGTTGTACGTGTGTAGCCCACATGAGTGTTAATGTAAAAATTTCCAAAGAAATGGGGAGTGTTGGTACTGTTATGAAAAGGCATGACACCCAGCCACTACTCTAACTAACATTGTCTAGGGATATGCTAAACAGCTGCGACTCAGCCTCAACGTATCCTAAGTACTTCAAACCCATAGCTAATTGTGTACACTGGCCCTACGTGGTGTTAAGATGTGAAAGTAAGGCCTAACGTGGGTGGATGAAATGTGTGTGTGTCAGCGTGGCGGAGCTCCAGTGAAAGGTCACTTGCCTGTAGCTTCCACTGACCGGTATAGCCCCACGCGGATAGCCCAAGCATTTGTTTGGTAGTTCAGGTTTGTTATGATTAGGTTTGTGGTGGTAGATCCAAAAATATATAATGAAACACAAAAATAATGGTGACGGGTCTCCAAATACCACGGACGCGCAAGTGGCATACAATCTCAAGAGAGACCCCAAAACGCCCTGCTCTCCAGGAGCATGCCTTGAATAATTGTGTGCCATGATTGTTATCAGAGGTGTCAAGTAACGAAGTACAAATACTTCGTTACTGTACTTAAGTACATTTTTTAGGTATCTATACTTTACTCCATTACTTATTTTTCTGCCTACTTTTTACTTCTACTCCTTACATTTTCACGCAATTATCGGTACTTTCTACTAGCCTGACATAGCCCGACCATAATACTGCTGTTCATCCGTATTCATGGTCTGGGAACGGTCCTCTTGGGCGTGTTTATATCGGTAGAGAGTCTACCGGCCAATAAGCGACGCTGATTAGACGAGCTGTCCAATTGTTTCAAACCAAAAGTGAATACCCTCCCCCCGCAGTATAATCGCGTAAGGTTAAAGAACCTCCAGACCATGAATACGGATGAACAGCAGTATTATGGTCGGGCTATGTCAGGCTAACTTTCTACTCCTTACATTTTAAAAAGCGCCTCGTTACTGCAACTTCTTTCGGCATGTTTTTATTTTGTCTCGTCATCGTTCAATCTTTGAGATTTTCAAGAGTTTCAATTACTTGCTATGTCCTGTGCATGTATAGCCTGACATAGCCCGCCCATAATACGAATGTTCATCCGTATCCATGGTCTGGGAACGGTCCTCTGGGGCGTGTTTACATCGGTAGAGAGTCTACCGGCCAATAAGCGAAGCTGATTAGACGAGCTGTCCAATTGTTTCAAACCAGAAGTGAATGCCCTCCCCTCCGCAGTATAATCGCGTCAGGTTAAAGAACCTCCAGACCATGAATACGGATGAACAGCAGTATTATGGTCGGGCTATGTCAGGCTAGTGCATGTACTGGGTGCGTGTCAGATGCAGCGCAGCACAACCTTGAGCAGAATCGCCCGCAATGCTTTTCTGTCTTTCCTCTACAAACTACTAGGAAGAGTCATGCGGCGAGCTTTGCTGCTGTGAAAGCAAACGCCTGTCTAGAATAAGTATCTTCCTACCAAGTCGTCTCTAGGCAATTTGATTTAGGATCCTTGCAACATAGCCTATACTGTCAAGAAGACGATTTTTTGGATATTAACGCTATTAACGCAGCTTATTTTCATTTTACATCTAAGTAGCGATCGTTAAGCTTACCTTTGAAATGCTGTTGCAGGACATTATAAAAGTTGCAGGACAATCTTTAGCATAACATAAAGACATGTTTGCCTAGAACTCTAGACGTACTCTAGCGGCCATGTCTAGTTTGTTTATTAGGCTATATCCCGTAGTTGTTGGCTATTCCCAGTGATGAAAGTTGGTTTACTATGGCGTTGTGCATAGCCAGAGATAGGCTTCAAAATAAAAGTTGGAGGCTATGTTTTTCCAACATAAATCAGCTGATAAGACCCTTGCAGAACACTTAAGCAGGTACTGTATGCATTACTATCTTTAGTCAATAGAAAAGTCTGGGATCAGTTTGTTGTAACTAAAGCATTTGAAAGGCTGTTTTTTTCTTTTTGGGATAAAAGTAACTTTCTTTTTTGTCAGGAATAATAGCCAATGGGTTTATAATTTTATGCAGCATTTTATGGCATATATTGCTGTTTAAAACACAAAATGAAGTTTTATCAGATTCTATCCATCCATCCTTCAAGGAAGCTTGCAAAAGGTTGAGAACCCCTGCCATAGAACATGTAGCATTATCTCCCTTCAGAACGCCATTCTCTTCTCTGATTGGCTGCTAGGTGGCCATTAATTCCAGATAACCGGCTACTTTGGAAGTAGTTCCAAAAAATAACTCATCTAATAACTGATTACCGTTCCATATGAATGCCTTTCAGAATGGTAACTATAACAACAATAAGCAACCTGGTAGATCTACTTTCAACTGAAAGTAGTACCCAAACCGAACAGGTTAGCTTCTTTTAAATTTGAGTTGCATATTTCTTTTACGTTTTATACGCTTCTTCAAATATACGAGAGATAGCTAGATACGGGAGATAAGCGGGATAACGACCTCCGAGGTGTCCAGTTATTCATTTTATAATTGTCTTGGCGGAATAACTCCGTCTTCGCGCTGCGCGCGTCGCCGGAGTTCTAGATTCCGCCTCGACAATTATAAATGAATAAGGGCGTACTCACACTAGGCAAATCGTACCGTACCCGAGTACGCTTTACCCCTGAAGTCCGGTTTGTTTGGCCAGTGTGATCGCATCGTACCGTACCGGGGTACGGTACGCTAGTACGCTTGGAAGAGGTGGACTCGGGTACGCTTCAGCTGGACTCGGGCACGGTACGCATGCAATGTGAGTGCAAACCGTACTCCAGCACGGATCTCAACATGACGTCAGTGACGAGACTCCAAATAATAAATATTTCAAGTTATTTAAGCAAAATTATGTTGCTAATTGGCGTGTTTTCAAAGCACTGGAGAACGTGCAATGCATAAACCATGTAGGGAGACCTGTCGTTTGCCATAATATCAACCAGGACTGAATAGAAATGGGAGGATCAAAAAACTCACTTCGTCTATGACCATGATTAACTATATGGCATGACATTCAAATGGCATGATCAGTCTGCACTTTAGAGTAAAACTTGAGTGGTTTTAATATTTTCTGACAAGTATCTAATGTTTATTTCACTCGATATTAGAACTAGCTTGTTAGCTAACTTTGTTAACTCGCTGGATTAGCAGATGTTGTTATGGTAACAAAAGACGATCCTAACCAAAGATTCTGGAACACTTGCCTGAATCGTGCTTGAGTACGAACAGTGTGAGTGCAAACCTGGGAAAGGGGACAATCGTACTCGGGTACGGTACGGGTGAACTGTACCTAGTGTGAGTACGACCTAACTGGACACCTCGTCGGCCGTTATCCCTTACTTATCCCATACCACCAAAGGATGCATGGCCTATCTATCACTAGGCTATATGTATCTAGAAATGAAAGACTGCTAAAGTGCTGTAGGCCCATTCGGCACAGCCTAAGCCTTTTTGTCTTTTATGGCATTTTTCTCAAATTACTTTTAATTTTATACTTTAAGTAGTTTTAAAACTAGTGCTTTTATACTTTTACTTGAGTAACAAGCTTGATTTGATACTTTAACTTTTACTGAAGTGTTTTTAAACACTAGTATCTATACTTCTACTTGAGTAATGAAAGTGAATACTTTTGACACCTCTGATTGTTATCTAGTCAGGTGCTCATTTAACCAATTAGCCACAGGTAGCAGCACCACTGAAACCCCGCTTGATAGCTTTCCCTACCATGTAACCTAACCTATCCTAATAGTACATAAAGTAACACAAACATAGCTAACACTCTAGATCACAGATTCACAGCTTATAAAGTACTAGTTACTGCTGGGGATTCTACAACAGTTCATCCCAGTGGGATCCCACTTACCTCACTCACGTCAGATGTAGCGCTAACGAAGTGCCTTACGAAAGTTACGTAGCGCATCATCTGACGTGAGTGAGGTAAGGATCCACACCACAGTACCACAGACACGTTTGTTTTTGTGTGTGTTTCTGTCTACAGACCTCAGTAGGCGTATGTTTACTAGGATGGATGAGGGAGTAATCACCTTCCAAGGCTCATCTTCCCACCAGAACATTGATGCAATCACCGCCTGTCTTCGCATGGTTACAGACCCTAAGCAATATGACAGAATATTCCAGTTGACAATGTTGGAAAACCACACCATCAGCTTTAATAAATCAAATGTCTTGGGGTACAGCATGGGTGTTGACAAGCGATACTATTCTGCCCCTGCTCGTCGTGTGTGTGGCTGGCTACTACAAGCTCGGCAGATAGATAACAGGTTTCCCAAGAAAAGCAGCAGGACGCCCAAAATTCTCTTCAAAGGCTTTACTTAAGTCACACTGTAAAACTGCAAGCAGACATACAAAAATATATCTTAGTACCATTCCTTTTCTTAGTGCATTGCCTGACACAGCATATTAAATGTTTATAAATGGAATCAGTTAGCTTACGGCTAACTTCTAAGGAGAAATCAAAGGGAAAGCTAACGCTTAGCGTATGCAAACGAACTCAAAAGCTACAAGTCTAAGTTTAGTCATTAACTCATGTTTACGTCAGATTAAGTCTTTGTACTAACTCATACAGCAGTTAAACATACAAATACTTACAGGCATATGTCTTCCTAGCCGTAAGATATAGAGCAGGAAAATCGTGACTGCACAGTTTCTCCATACATTCAGAACTGCCTACGGTAACACTTGAGGCTCAAAATACGCTACTATGACAAATTGTGACCACTAGAGGTCCCTGTTTAACCACAGTTAACAACAGAACATCACACTCCCCGCCTGTTATAATGTTTTATAACACTATTCCCCTTTAACTAGCAGAACAACCTCTGAGACAGGCCTAGAATAAACTTTCTGAGCACCCTGTCTGACTACCTTTACATCCACTTTGCGGACTTTAGAGTCTTTGCTGGGAATGGCGTTCACCACTACTCCCACAGGCCACTCGTTTCTCTTGACCTGTGCATCTTTAAGAAGCACAACATCTCCTTCACACAAGTTTGGTCTGTCCACGTGCCACTTTCGCCTTGGTTGAATTGACGCCAGGTATTCTTGGCGCCAGCGCTTCCAGAAAGCGTCAGCCAGAGCCTGGACCTGCTTCCACTGCTTACTATAGAGGTCTTTGAGGTCATGCTCTCCTGGTGGTGGCGACACTGGATCAATCTTCTGTGTTAGGAGCGTTGCGGGCGACAGAACAGAAGGCATGTCCGGATCAGAAGAGACAGGGACTAGAGGTCTGGCGTTCATGATGGCCATGACTTCGGACATGAGCGTGACCAGAACCTCATGAGTCAGATGCGGGGTTTTTGTCTTGAGCAGTAGGGCATCCAATATTCTTCGGGCAACACCTATCATCCGCTCCCACACTCCACCCATGTGCGAGGAGTGGGGAGGGTTGAATGTCCATATGCTGCTTTGGTCTTGAAGATAGGCTTTCAGTTCGGGGTCATTAGAGTTCATTTTGAGCTCCTTGCATGCTCCGACAAAGTTTGTTCCTCTGTCAGAGCGGAAGAGGTGAACAGGGCCACGAACAGCTGTGAATCTTCTCAGTCCATTAACAAAGCTTGAAGATGACATAGATTCCAGCACTTCAATGTGCACGGCTCTTGAAACTAGGCAGGTGAAGATGACAGCCCAGCGCTTATTCTCTGCAACGCCACCTCGTGTTCGCCTGGCACTGATGATCCACGGACCAAACACATCAACACCTACGTTTGTGAACGGAGGACCTGGGTTGAGTCGTTCAGCAGGTAAGTTTGACATTATTTGTTCTTCCATTCTTCCTCGTAGCTTGTTACAGATCACACATTTGTGTATGACACTTGACACCAGTCTTTTGCCTCCAATCAGCCACAGCCCAGCAGAACGGACAGCGCCTTCAGTCAGATGCCTGCCCTGATGTGCAACCTGTTCATGGTAATGTCTCACCAATAAGACGGCTATGTGGTGCTTCTTGGGAACAATGATTGGGTGCTTCTCTTCCCAGGGTATGTCGGCCAAAGGGATGCGTCCTCCAACTCTCAGCAGGCCATCGGCATCCACGATGGGGTTCAGCTTTCTCAAAGGACTGGCTTTGGGGATAACATCACTCCTGGAAAGACACTTAATCTCTTCTGCAAACGCATCATGTTGAGCATTTCTTATTATTACTAGTTTTGCTTGCGTCAGCGCATCAGTTTTGCTGTTTTCATTTTTCATGCAAGCTTTTACCTTGTGTATGAGCTTGGCTATAGCCCGACTGAGTGTCTTCCAACTGGAGAAGCGTTCAAATCGGTGTGACCCCAACTCACTTTCAGAGGCATTGGTGGCGAAAGCTGTGACCTGCTGTGGGCGTACGTCTACGTCTGCATCAGGCTCCATAAGCTCAAATGTCTCTGGCTGCGAGCTGTGAGTGTCTGTTAACAAGAAAGCTGGGCCCGTGAGCCAGTTAATGTCTTTCAACATGGCAGCTGGCACTGAGCGGGTCCCATGATCTGCGGGGTTGTGTTCTGTGCTTACAAAGTGCCACTGATCAGGGCTTGTGGACTTCCTAATACGGGCAACTCTGTTAGTTACATACATGTAAAATCTTCTGCTTGTGTTGTGGATATAGCCCAAGACTATCCTACTGTCTGTGTAGAATGTGATCTTGTGGATGTCTATGTCCAGCTCATCTGTGATTAAGTCTGCCAGCTCAGTGGCCAGGACAGCAGCACAAAGTTCCAAACGTGGAATCGTGTGTGGAGGGTGTGGGGCCAGCTTTGACTTACCCATGACGAAGCCAACGTGACCGTTTCCCTCTGTGTCTGTTGCTTTGAGGTAGGCCACTGCTGAAATAGCCATCGTGGACGCATCACAGAAGACGGAGAGTTCTCTGTGGCTTGCTGCGCACAGAGAGATGGGCACATAGGGTCTGTTGATCTGAAGATGTTCAAGCTCACAGAGTGAGTCAGTCCACAGTCTCCACTGTTCTTCCTTTGGTGGTGGTAGAGGATCGTCCCATTCAGCTTGTTCGGTGGACAGCTCTCTGACCAAAGCCTTCCCTTGGATGGTTACAGGTGACACATATCCCAGGGGGTCGTAGAGGCCATTGACAGTAGACAAGATTCCCCTTCTAGTGAATGGCTTCTGCTCTCTGGATACGCGGAAGGTGAACGTGTCAGACTGCAGGTTCCAGGCGAGTCCTAGACTCCGCTGTAGTGGCAGGGGGTCTACACTTAGCTCCAAATCCACTAGGTTTTTGGCCCTCTCTTCAGGGGGAAAGGCGTCCATCACAGCACGGCTGTTGGATGCTATTTTGTGCAACTTGATGCTTGACTCCGCTAACATTTCTTTTGTTGTTTTCAGGACAGAGATGGCTTCGTCTTCAGTGGGAAAAGAGGAAAGCCCATCGTCGACATAGAAGTTCCTCATGATGAACTGTTTAGCTGCAGTGCCATGCTCTTTTTCTCCATGCAGGGCGGCTTTTCTCAGGCCGTAGATGGCTACTGCAGGCGAGGGAGAATTTCCAAAGACGTGCACTTTCATGCGATATTCAGTGATTTGCTTGTTTGGGTCATTCTCTTCGAACCACAAAAATCTCAGAAAGTCACGATGCTCTTGTTGCACAATGAAGCAATAGAACATCTGCTGGATATCCGCTGTCACAGCTATCAGCTCTCTGCGGAAGCGGATGAGGACTCCCAGTAGAGTATTGTTCATATCAGGCCCTCGGAGAAGAACATCATTGAGGGAAAGACCCTCATGCTTAGCACTGGAGTCAAACACCACGCGGATCTGGTCTCTCTTCTGAGGGTGATACACACCGAAGATGGGTAAGTACCAGCGTTCTTGCTGTGGTGTGAGCTCTGGTGCTGGCTCTGCTTGGTCTGCATCAAACATAGCTTGCATGAATTTGAAGAAGTGTTCCTTCATGTCTTGTTTCTTTTCCAGCATGCGGCGCAGGGATCTGAGACGGTTCGTGGCGTGTTGTATATTGTTGGGTAGGCGTGGCCTGTTTGGCTTGAAAGGCAGAGGTGCTACCCAGCAGTTTGCTTCATCCATGTGAACCTCTCTGTCCATTAAGTCAAGAAAAAGCTCATCTTCAACAGACATACCAAGCTTGTCATCATGCTGCGTTCTTTGAAACACATTGGTGTTTAGGCTATCTACTTCGTTGGTGTAGTTATATGTAGAGACGCTTGAGAAGCAGTGGGGAGGCTCAGGGCCGTCAATCTTCTCTTTAACAAGTAGGCTGCTGGTGCATGGGCTGAGGATGGAGTGACGCCCACTCACCAGCACACTGGTCTTGAAGACGCTGACGCCAGTTGTCCTGTGAGCTCTTCCCAGGCACACATCTCCGATAATCACCCATCCAAGATCGAGCCGCTGGGCAAACGATGCGCTGTGAGGGCCATTACACTGTTCTTGTACCTTGTGCACCTGGATCAGGTCCCGTCCTAGGAGAAGCAGGATAGACGCATCTGGGTCTACAGCTGGGATTCTGTCCACCAGGTGCTCAAGATGAGGATGATGTCTGGCTACCTCGGGTGATGGTATTTCTGTCCTGTCGTCTGGCAGCATGTCACATTCGATCAAGGTAGGTAGCGGAATTTGTGTGTTGCCATCTAGCGACTCCACAATGAAGTTGTTGGCGCGTCGCCCTGCAGTCTCGAACACTCCCGAACAGGTCTTTAGAGTGTATGTTGATCCTTCTCCTTTAATGCTGAAGTGCTCAAACAACTCTGTTCTGCCCAGTGACTTGTTGCTTTGCTCATCGAGAACTGCATAGGTTTTCAACGCTCTGTCTCTTTGCCCTGCAGGATACACGAGCACAAGACAGATTTTGGAGCATGACTTTGAAGTGTTAACATTGCCACAGACCTTGGTGCATTTGGGATTCACTGATGGGACAGCCTCCACTTCCTGACGCGGCTCCCCGCCATGGTCTGTGCCAGTCTGTTGGACTTCAGTTTTCCACGGGGCAGGCCCTGGGTGCATTGCTGAGAGGTGTTTGTCGCTGTTACACTCCTTGCACTGCACAGGTGTGACACAGTCTTTGGCCAGGTGGTTAGATGACGCACAGCATTTGAAACAAATGTTTCTCTCCTTCAGATACGCCTTTCTCTCTTCTAGTGTTTTGTTTCTGAAGCCACGGCACTTTCTTAGTGGATGTGGCTTGTTATGCAGAGAGCAGTGTTTGTCGGGATTACCATCTGGTTCGGTTGCTGTAGTGCTGCCACTGGCGTTGCTGTCGGATGAGACTTCAGTCTTTTTCACAGCGACTGAGGTTCTCACTGGGTTGCTGACTAGGCTACTCTTTTCTGTCTTGGTTACGCCCCATGAGCCTGTTATGCTGGCGAAGCTGGGGTCGTTGCGTGTTTTGGCTTGTTCACAGATGAAGTTGACGAAGACTGAGAACGGTGGATATGGAATCCTGTGTTGCTCTTTGTAGCGTGATCCAACAGTGATCCACTTTTCCTGTAGAGTGTGCGGGAGTTTCTGGACGATTGGGCTGACTCCACGTGAAGTGTTGAGATACGAGAGGCCAGGTAAGTACCCGTCTGTCTTAGCTGCTTCAAGCTCCATGAGGATGTCTCCGAGTTCTCTAAGTTTGTGATTGTCCTTGACAGATATTTTAGGGAAATCTTCAACTTTTCTCAAAAGAGCGTTCTCAATCACTTCTGGAGAGCCGTACACGTCTTCCAGTCTCTGCCACAACATCCTGAGGCCAGAAGGTGGATTGTGGATGTGCACTGCTCTGATCCTTTTAGCCTGCTCAGATGACGATGGCCCAAGCCATTTGCACAAGAGATCGAGTTCCTCTCTAGCGGAAAGCCTTAGGTCATCAGTTGAGCTGAGAAAAGATGCTTTCCAGGCCCAATAGTTCTCTGGTCTGTCATCGAACTTCAGCAGGCCTGAACTCACCAGCTCGCGACGCATCAGGTACTTCCCTAGGTCAGTTGTAGCCGCTGCACTGGATGGGCTGGTGTTGCACATAGGGAATGAATGCGTCTGATATGGCTGGGGAGGCTTGAAGTCATTGTTGACATTGTTAATGTTATGGGGAGGTTCCCTGTAGCTGCATGGTTTCCTTTGCACAGTGTTTGTGTGCTGTTGTGAAGTCCACGCTTGTCCTCCAGACGTGTGGCGGGCCAATTCAATAAACTCATGATCACTGATTTCACTTGATGGCATATCACCTTGGCTCCTACTCTGAACACCGTCGTCCATGTTAGGCTGGCGCATTGGTGGATGTGAGGATGTAGGTGGCTCTGCATCATGTGGTGGGGCTGTGAATGAGCTTAATGCATTGGGAGTTACACTCTGGCAGGACTGGTTAACTGGCTGTTGAACAGACATCTGCACTGCTGCACTTTCACCATGTAGTTCAGCTGGGAATTGAGGCAACACAATGTTTTCTCTTTCCTGAGACGGGCTCATCCGAACACATTCTTCAGTAGCTGTCTCTAACGTCAGTATTTCAGCTTCTGCTTGTGCGGCGGCTGCCGCCTTTTCCATTCTCAATACGTGCAGGTTAGCTTGAATTACAGTTTGCTGCCTTAACATCTCCGCCTCTTGTTTAGCGAACGCTAGCTCTGCACGTGTGGCTTCGGCTTTAGCTCGTGCTTTCAAGGCTAGAGTGCTAGCTACAGACAGTCTGCTGGTTTGTGAACAGTTGGATATTTGTGATCGCGTTTCCAATTCTTCAAAATCCATATCTTCTTTATTCTGAGTCATCTTAATTTCTTGAGTTCGTTGTCTACTCACAGGTTGGAAGATCCGTTGGCCGTAGGAGGAGCTGCCTTTTTACTATTCTGCCCCTGCTCGTCGTGTGTGTGGCTGGCTACTACAAGCTCGGCAGATAGATAACAGGTTTCCCAAGAAAAGCAGCAGGACGCCCAAAATTCTCTTCAAAGGCTTTACTTAAGTCACACTGTAAAACTGCAAGCAGACATACAAAAATATATCTTAGTACCATTCCTTTTCTTAGTGCATTGCCTGACACAGCATATTAAATGTTTATAAATGGAATCAGTTAGCTTACGGCTAACTTCTAAGGAGAAATCAAAGGGAAAGCTAACGCTTAGCGTATGCAAACGAACTCAAAAGCTACAAGTCTAAGTTTAGTCATTAACTCATGTTTACGTCAGATTAAGTCTTTGTACTAACTCATACAGCAGTTAAACATACAAATACTTACAGGCATATGTCTTCCTAGCCGTAAGATATAGAGCAGGAAAATCGTGACTGCACAGTTTCTCCATACATTCAGAACTGCCTACGGTAACACTTGAGGCTCAAAATACGCTACTATGACAAATTGTGACCACTAGAGGTCCCTGTTTAACCACAGTTAACAACAGAACATCACAGATACATTGACCTTTACCCAGTTTTAGTGGTGCCCTCATTTGGTAAAGTCCCACCATGGACGAGCCTATGTGTAACGTGGAACTCAGACACAGGTATGAGCCAGATGTGGAAGGATGGAATGATGAGTAGCAGAAAAGGCATTGCAAGGAAACAGGTGAGACATGCACACACTATCCATCTTATCCACACTTACATACAGATACACTATACATTCACAGTGCAGAACACTTTCTGGAAAGCAATTGAGTTCCTAGTTAAGAGGAGAAATACTGTGTGAATCAGTCAATATCCCTGTTGTTGAAGCTGCCTGAATGCCGTTTTTAAGAAAAATAATGAGAATATTTGATGCTACAAGGACTGAACAACAAACTGATTACTAAAGCTGACTGAATGGGGGCATTATGAAATGAAACTGAAGGCAAGTTGTTACGCCCCATTCACTTCATGTTAGTTGCCAGTTCATTGCTCGATCTATGTTGTATCAGATTTTCTTTTTCCTACCTACAGCAATTGGTGAGTTTGGACAACAGGGCTATGGATTGATTTGCACTGTATTTCTCCTTTAATATACACAGTGACTATTTCTGGATAACAGTTTAGTTCCAAGCTGTAGTAGGCATACACAGTGTCCTGGTCATGACCAGCACCTCCACTCTACGCTTCGATTCGTAAGAACAGGGGTTTTCCACTGATTCAGTCCCACAGACCACCAGTCTGACTAAGAAGTCATCGGCGGCCCACAGTCGGGGGTGGCGCGGGATTGTTATAAACAAAGAGACTGCAACAAATTTCATACAAGACATTTAGCCAGCGACCACCACATTTACCCAGCTATGCAGAGAGTTTTCTCTTACACAAGATTTGGAATGATGGACATTGTATAAAACTGAAAGTACAGCGGGAAAATAATTCCTGGGCCGCGGACCACCTGTTGAAAACCCTTGTGTCAGAAGGTCTGGGATCTCGGCTTTTGAGAAACGATTGCTTTCTGGAGATGTTTTAAATTCAGCTCTTGACTGACAGCCTATCATATTGTCACGCTGCATTCTCAAAGCTTGTTGATTGGCTCGGGCTTGACGCAGCTAATGGGAATGAGGTGAATGGACAGAATCCCAGACAGAGTCATGGAGGGAGATTAAAATCGAGCAGAATTACATAGGAAGGCAATGGTCAGGCTAATGTTCATGCAAAGAATGTTTATCCAAAATTAAAGGATTTACTGTACATTGGAATTACCGGTACATTAAAAGTCACACCGCAGTCAATTTACCAGCTTCAAAGTCTCTTGATGAATTGGCATATTACAGGGTGAAAGGAAGCTCTTTGGCAGCCTCTAGTGATTCCTAAGTAGTTAGCCTACACACAGTGCCCTTGGAGCTTCTCTTCACCGAACTGCTGTGAAACAACACGTGAACAGAACGTGTATGAGGCCGAACTTGTGTTTATCTCGTCAGTCATAACATAACTCTGGTGTGCCTTTAAAGTCTTCAAAGGCTTCTTGTGGATAGACAGGAATACTGCTGCTCTGGTAATACCATAGGTGGAAGTAACAAAGTACAAACAGAGAGGATTCAAGCGGAGCGAGAGGTGTCAACGCTGGTTCAGTTCCTGGTTCTATTTTTGCAAGGGGAGGGGGAAAATCCCCTTTGTGCAGACTTAAAGAATCTTTTCTTATTGTGATGTAATGATTTATGCAGACTTAAAGAATCTTTCTTATTGTGATGTAATGCATTTATGCAGGCAGGAAGTATTCCAGTTTGCTCCCATTGAAATGTATTATGATGCCTTATCTTGCTCAGTATTCCATGGTCTTTGGTACAAACACTTAAGTACATCTGTAGTGGGGTATACTATTTATGCTCGCCTGAATCTCTTATTAAATACCACTGAGACAGTGAAGTAATTGTTGAATGAATAACCGAAACTGAATTATGTTTGCAGACTACTGTCTGCTTCCTTTACCAAATGGAACAATTACAATACTCCTTCAATTTTTTTCCCTTCAAACAAGTAGTTCTAGTCACTTCAAGCAAGTAGTTCTAGTCACTTCTACTTGAATGAAGAACCTTTATCTATACTTTTAGTCTTCTTTTCTTAAACATGTATTGTTGTAAGGAAAGTGCCCCCCCCCTTCCGAATTCCCCAGAACTGGGGAACTGCCCCCCCTTGGTCGAGAACCAATCAACTTTGAGCAGCTCCAACGGCTCTCAGTCCTATTCAAGCAATTCCCTTCGCGTCACATACGTCAGAGGAAAGAGTGGTGTGATTGGCTTTGTTTCGGCACAGCATTTTCTAACATCGACCAGTAGCAAACCGAGGCATTTCAGGGAGGCGGGTCAACCATGCGCTTTGAGAAATTTTGTTATTTTGTTATGGTCAGACCAAAGTCTCGTAGAGCTTTGAAAGTCGATGGCAATCAGGCTACCCCCCATCTCTGAATAACACTATGCCATTCCACCAACAAGGAACCACAAATGAGTTGTGTATAAGTATTTGAGAGCAGGGCCACAACAAGTACAATAACGGCAACCTAGTGATTTGAATTTGATGTGAATGGTTGAGTTTAGAGAATGGTTGAAGTTCATGCTGATCCATGTCAAATACATGCTTGAATCTGTTCTGCCTTGCAGAAATTCAGTGGCAAACCAGTGAAGATGACTATATCAGAATTTGAAGGTCAGCTGACTGACATTCATGTGTGGGACCAAGTCCTCCCTTTGTCTACCCTGCGTGCCTATATGAGTGGTGGGGACTATCCTTCTGGAAACCTGCTGAGCTGGAGAGACATGACCTACACCACTGACGGCTATGTGGTCTTAGAGGATGTAAACCAAATCCAGGACAAGCCAACTGAGAATGGACAAGAAGAAGAAGGAATGAGGGGAGATGGGAAATGAAGTTCTTAAGCAAGATGCTAAGAGCTGTGGAAGCATTGTACTGTAGGGAGATGTAGGGTACTTTTCAAGCATCGAGAGATACAGAATCTATACGTTTTTAAAGGTCTTGCTTGACGACTCTATGAAATTACCGGCTTTCTCTCCAGGGTTTTTGCTTTACTTGGGCAGCCAACCCAGATAAATAACTCATCTTGAATGTGAATGTATATTTCACAATTGTCAATGTATTGAAGAATTAAAATAAATGGTGATTAAAAATAAATATCGTCATATGTGGAGAAAGGTCTGTTAATCAAGTCAGTTGTTGATATGGAATGTGTATGCAATGGGCCCACCTTTCAGGTCTGTTACCCAAACTAGATATGACTAGTACTTACATCTGAGGAAATAGAATCTCCATGGCATATGTTATGAATCCCAACTCTACCCCCCCCCCACCTAACCCCCCATTATACATTAAAAGAAAGCCAAAACTCAAACAAGAAGCCTCAAAATCAGTCTTTATTTATCAAAAATAACAAAATATCACCTTACAGCTGCTCCAGTTCCCTAATGCTGTCTTTTTCATTAATATGCTTAACCTCATGGTCTTTAACTGTATGTTACTATAAGAACATCTCTCTAAAGCGGTTTTCTAAATTTAATACTACTCCCACATTAAGACTTCAGAAATGAAATGTGTTGTCCCAATTGCGCATGGACGTGATTGAAGTGAATTGCAATTCACTTGAGAACATGTGGGTAAAGTAACACTAGATGGCAGCAATGTGCCTCACAAACCTGGCGTGTGTTTCCTATGTAGCTACTGTGTTGGTTGCAATGCAATTTTCCATTGCCAAACAGCTAAATTGCTTTTGGGAAATGCATCCCAGGGCAGTATACTGTTAATTACTAGGTATTGGCCGAATACTATTGCTTTGGGTAATGCTAGTATTGAGTGCCTTATTGCTCATGTTGCATCATTTGAAATGTTCACACAAACATTCAAATTTACTAGTTCAACTAAAGCATGTTCACTATGAACCTGCATCTCGGGTCAAATATGAATTGGTTTGAGGTTCAACACACCACTAATCTTGGTTTGCTGTATAACCCTGTGTTCTGAGAGTTTGGCAGTTCCACATCTCTTTTGGAACCATTTAACCTGCAAATCATTACAGCATGTGCTGTATCATATACAGTATATGTAGCACGGGTGTGGATATTTGAAAATGACAGAGTATTTGTAAGAACCGGTTCTGTTGGTTGGTATGTTAATGTGTTTCGTCACAAGTGCTGTGGTTATAATACATCATTTTGATGCTGCCATCAAAAGAAGCAAGTGCACATACACACGCACACACGCACGTATGTATGCATGCGCAGACATTTGTAGATTCCTACAAGTTTCAATCTGTCTGATTTGTTTCAAATGCTGTCTGTCACATGGGCACGGTAAGAGTGCATAGTGGTGTGTGTGTGTGTGTGTGTGTGTGTGTGTGTGTGTGTGTGTGTAGGAAGGAAGGGTGGTCTCAGGCCTTGATGATGGCTTTGCCAAGGTTGTCCCCACGGAGCATGCCCATGAAGGCAGTCGGCATGTTCTCAAAGCCGTTGGTCACGTGCTCAGGACACTTCAACTTCCCCTGAGAGTTTAGAAAAAAAAAGGAGAGGAGAGAAAAGATGACATAAGTAGGGAAAAGAAGAAAAGTGGAGAGACGGTGGAAAAAGGGAAGAGACAAAAAACAGGAAGAAAGTGAAAAAGAGGTAGAGGGAGCAAAGGGAGAGATTAGGTGGAGAAGAAGAAGAAGGTGTGTATGTCAAGTGTATGTCATTTGCTCTCAGAATTAACCTCACCAACACACTTTTAATGGCACGCTGTGTGTTTTGACTGGCTGTCAGCCTGTATAGCAGCAAAAATAAAACCTCTATGCTTACAACAGTGGGGGAGGGGGTTGCAAGATATTCTGTACAACAGGTCTTCCTGCTTCCTGCCAACATGTTTAGCACACAAACACAAAGCAATATGTGCCTTGTTCTCCCTTAACACAGACTTAAAATCTTCCCCGACTCAAATCTTGCCTCACTCTCCTTTAAAACTGTGCGTCGTCCAATAGAGCG
>JAODXP020000028.1:13859731-13861401 GCA_027497455.2 Sardinella longiceps | reverse complement strand
TTTTTTTTCTTTGGGGGCGGTGGCATCCTACATATTCAGACAATTTTGGTACGATCAGTGATCCAGAACACAATCTGGAATTTATGTTGTGTCTTTGTCCACATTGCCTTGGCGGAGGTCTGCGCTCTCTCAGTGCTTTTCTAGTTTGTCAATATTAGGCTATGCCGCCAAAGTTTGAAAACCCACGATGATTCTTTCTGATTACAGTACATACAGTAGAGGTAGATACCCTAAATTACAGGAGCCTGGATAGGACCCCCCCACCACCCCTCTCTCTTTCCTTATGCAACCTACTGTACATGTTCGGGGACACTTCATGACAAAAATGCAACTAAAATCTGAAATATCTATTTTTGCTTTAGTCCAGTGGTTCTCAAACTTTTTGAGCTCAAGGCACCCCATCAACATTTTTTGCATTCACAGCACCCCTAAATTACTTATGAATTATTGCTTATGATACAGCTTACTTGTGTCAGGACACCGTATTAGGCTATACTCCCATCATCATTAACACTTTAACTTTCAGGATCATATATATTATTGTTCTGAATATGTTTATTATTTACCTTTATATTTATCACTCATGTGGACATAGGTTACACAGGGCTCATCATAAGAGAACAGGATTGGGTGAGAGCCGTCTGGCCTTTCCCCATTCAATTTCTCATGAGTCCTATGCGCAATTCAGCGCACAGACAGGCGCATGCTGACAATAGCTTCAGTGATCACATTTCTTTGAAATACTCAAAATCACTGTATGTTTGAAACACTTTTTAAAAAAATCATTACTGACGTGCTATTTGGCTATATTTTCTTAAATCTAGCCTCATTCATAGCACTGGTGATTTGCAAAGTCAAGCTAGCTAGCAAAAATGATGGTTCATTTGAAATCGTTTTGACCCTTACGGGGCTTTGACGGATAATGTAGCCGAAATGAATGGCATTACGAGGCAAAGACTAGTGAGCGGATATGAAAACATGAAGGCTATGCCTCAAAAGAAGTCATTTCTAAATGGGAACTTTTTAACAGATGACAGACAAATTCAACATAAAAATTTAAAATGTTTTGCGGCTCCCCTCTTGCGCTTCGGCAGAACGGTTTGACAATAAATAGGCTGTAGGGGTTTAGCGACAGCGATAGATAGTCTCGATGGATATTCTCATCCGCAATGACCTGCTTCACCCACTGTCTCTGGTGCAACATTTATCCTTATGGGTGTTTAAGTCCTTAATGACGTGACAGGCAACAAAAATGTGGCGACAGTTTCACTCACAGCCTTTTACCTCAAGTCGTCTAATCTTCATAGCCTTTGTTACGGTTCCTTTATTTGAAATTAACTAATAGCGAACTTGCGAAGAGATCTGGCAGGTAGGCTACCCAGATTGATTGACCGCGCGTGAGGTAGGCAGGCGTGACATCATCTGCAGCTTATCACTCAGGTTCCACTCGCAACGCAAAATAATACAGTAGGCTAAGTCCACAGAAGTATAGTAATTTAATGAGTTAGGATGGATGTGAGTTAAACAAATTGAAAAATTCATAGCGTCATTTGGATGGGGGCTCAAAAATGTACTACCTCGTCAGAGGACGCTTCTTACTTTTTACTACTTTTTACTGGCCTTAATTTGATCTGATGCAGTCATCATTAAGCCATCTGTTAATGGGTCAC
>JAODXP020000028.1:13824731-13827231 GCA_027497455.2 Sardinella longiceps | reverse complement strand
GTGTCTGTGTGTGTGTGTGTGTGTGAGTATGTGTATGAGAGAGATAGCAAGCCACAAATCAATGAGGGTTCATAGTGGCTTTGGCATGGACAGGCATGAAGTTGCATGCCAGTACTCTCTCTCTCTCTCTCTCTCTCTCTCTCTCTCTCTCTCTCTCTCACACACACACACACACACACACACACACACACACACACCATGATGCCATGAAGTTCACAGCGAGCAGCATGTTAATCCATTGATCTCAGATAGCACTGATGCACTGGCATATCTGATGCTACTGGACTCACTACAGTGTGTGTGTGTGTGTGTGTGTGTGTCTGTGTGTGTAGTGATTGAGATAAAAAAGGGTTTGTCTGGGCAGAGACAGAGAGCAAGTGTGTGTTAGCCTAACTCTGTAAGTATCATTTGCGATCCCTCACACACACACACACACACACACATATATACACACGCAACTCTGTAAGTATCATTTGCGATCCCTCACACACACACACACACACACACACATATACACACGCACACACACACACACACACACACACACACACACACACACACACACACACACACACACACACACACACACACACGATTAAGTCAATGGGCATTAGGCCTTGAATTAGCCTAGTAAGGCTTTTTAATGTGTGTATAGAAGGAAGATCAAAAACGCTGAGTGTGTGTTTGTGTAGGTTTCCTCAGGACATAGTAACTGTGGCCCTAGTCACGATTCTTAACACACACATACACACACACACACACACACACACACACACACACACACACACACACACACACACACACATCCTTATGTGCTCATTCAGCTTCCTGTTTCTTGAAGGGTTGACACATCATGGATTGTTTGCCATGGGTCTGGTTCCCTTACCAACAATACACACACACACACACACACACACACACTCCAACAAAATAGGGAAATGTAGGCACGGCACAAACAATAAATGTTGCGGTGAGTCAGATACTGTATGAGCATGCTTGTTTTGTATGTGTTTTATCAGGATGCAAAGCAAAGGACACACACACACACACACACACACACACACACACACACACACACACACACACACACACATACACACACACACACACACACACACACACACCATACACACAAACACACACACACACAATACATACATACACACACACACACACACACACACACACACACACACACACACACACACACACACACACACACACACACACACACACACACACACACACAGGGGGGTCATCCGCCTCCCAGTGCTTTTTGTTGCTGACTGAGGAATAACTGGCTGGACAATGACCAGCATGCGTGTCAATGGCCATATGTGTGTGTGTGTGTGTGTGTGTGTGTGTGTGTGTGTGTGTGTGTGTGTGTGTGTGTGTGCATACACCTTTTTAGAGTGTGTGTGAGCATTTGTGTGCGTCACCATCCTTGTTCTTAAATCTATCCTGGTCTGCCTGCCTGCTTGCCTGCCTGCCTGCCTGCATGCACCCTGTGTCGGCAACTTTAACACCTTGACCGCAGTGCGCACACACACACACACACACACACACACACACACACACACACACACACACACACACACACACACATCACACACACACACACACACACACACACATAATCTATACTACACTTCCTCCCTTTCTGGACCAATACCAACTAGAAGCCTACAAAAACAGACAGAGAGAGAGAGAGAGAGAGAGAGAGAGAGAGAGAGAGAGAGAGAGAGAGAGAGAGAGAGATGAACACTTCATAAAACATACAGTAACGGAAAGAGCCATGCAGGGAGGTGTGTGTGTGTGTGGTTGTGGGGGGGGGGTGGCAGGACTTGAGTGCATGATGATGGCGTGAGATTGTCTGAGGGTGTGAAGTTGAGACAGGAGTGTGTGTGTGTGTGTGTGTGTGTGTGTGTGTGTGTGTGTGTGTGTGTGTGTGTGTGTGTGTGTGTGTGTGTGTGTGTGTGAGTGTGAGTGTGAGAGATGAGAGAGAGAGAGAGAGAGAGAGAGAGAGAGCGAAAGAGAGAGAGACAGAGAGAGAGAGAGAGAGAGAGAGAGAGAGAGAGAGACAGAGAGAGACAGAGAGAGACTAAAAGAAGACAACCTCTCCATTTCATCCAGCTATTGATCAGAAGGGCATCATAATTGACAGGCGTCCTAAAAGAGCAAAGATAAATGAGTCTTAAATCATTCACACACACTGAAATAAACACACTACTCATGCTCAGCTATTATTGGCCCAATCTCTGGAGGAAGGACAGAAATGGGTCAACCTTGACGACTCACACACACACACACACACACACACACACACACACACACACACACATGGATTAGATCTGTTGGCAAAAACCTGCCTTGACATGGGGGAAATAAACCAAAAATTAATCATCTTCCTGATTCCAAAGAAAAGCTACATGTAAGGGCAGTAACATAGCAAGACATGCACCCCTGTGTGTGTGTGTGTGTGTGTGTGTGTGTGTGTGTG
>JAODXP020000028.1:13809731-13812231 GCA_027497455.2 Sardinella longiceps | reverse complement strand
ACACACACACACACACACACACACAGCTTTCTTAAGAGAGCACTTCAATAACCTGAATATGCAGCCACAAAACAAAATTAAACAGAACAGAGATGAAGGGAGAGAAGGAAAAAGAAGGGAGAGAGAGACAGAGAGAGAGAGAGAGAGAGAGAGAGAGAGAGAGAGAGAGAGAGATGAAAGAAAAGAGGAGGCACAAAGAGAAGGAAGGAACATGAGTGGGGCCTCTATCTTAATGCCGCAATAAAACCCACTTTGTTTTTCCCCAGGACAATATAAATGGAAGAATAGCTCAAACCCCTCGAGAGCCCATGGCAAAAAATAAGGTTTATTTATTTATTTATGTATTTATTTATTTATTTATTTAAAGACACAGTGATTGTGGCCAAAAACATTTCCAGTCCTATTTCAACGCACAAACATGTTCAACAAGCAAACAAATTTACCATCTTACCTGAGAGACACAGGTGACTTTATTGACACTATCAATACAGTCTGTCTCGATACTGATGATATCATCTTGGCTACTATGGATGTTACGAGCCTTTACACTAACATACCTCATGATATTGGCCTCATAGCGCTAGAGTTTTTTCTTAATACTCGTTCAGAATGTCATCCCCCCACTTCTTTTTTGACTGAAATGGCCAGACTTGTCCTGACCAAGAATTATTTTCTTTTCAACAGCGACTATTTTCTTCAGATTCGCGGCACCGCCATGGGTGCGACTTTCGCCCCTGACTATGCCAATCTGTTTATGGGTCATTTAGAACATCACCATATTAATTCTAACAACCCTTACTCTGCCAACATACTTCTTTACAGACGCTACATTGACGATTTATTTTTAATTTGGAGGGGCACCGAGACTAAACTCATTGAATTTCATGGCTACCTCAATGGTTTGATAGACTCAATCAACTTTAGCCTTGAGTTCGATCGTGAGCGTATACATTTTCTTGACACATGGGTAGTGCGAGACACTCGCATGCTGTACACCACCCTATACAAGAAACCCACTGATAGGAACAGCTACCTACATGCGTCTAGCTACCACCCTGTACCCAGTAAGAAGGGACTTCCATTTAGCCAATTTTTACGCATTAGACGTATCTGTCATAGGGATGATGACTTTGAAGTGGAATCGAAATCACTATACTCTGATTTTCTTGCACGAGGCTATGCGTCACAAGTCCTTGATGATGCCTTGGAACGAGCGCGCACACACGCAACTCGAGATCAACCCAATCGGAGATTGAAACAGGGCAGGGACCCTTCGTTGATCTGCTGCACTACCTATACTCCTTTCAGTCCACAAATCAAACAGGCCATTAGACAGCATTGGCATGTTCTTCAGACTGACCCGAAGTGTGCTGAGCTCTTCCCCAACCCACCTCTCTTTACCCATTCCAGATCACCCAATTTAAAAGATCAGCTGGTTCATTCAGACACTTTTGATCATTCTAAGCGTCCTCGCGATCGCCTGGATGACACCACCGGCTTCTTTCCATGCCGCAATTGCAGGTCTTGCACTTCTGTCACCAAGACTAATAATTTCACTAGCCACTCCACTGGCAAGGAATACCGCATCAGGAAATTTATTACTTGTAGTTCCACTAACGTGATCTATCTATTGCATTGCCCATGCGGTTTACAGTATGTAGGTTGCACCCGCAGACAATTAAGGGTCCGCCTTAATGAACACCGTAGTGCGATCAATAGGCAGGACCCAAAATCACCAGTTGCGCGGCACTTCACTGAGGCCAAACATTCCATCTCTGACCTTAGACACATAGGTATCGACAGCGTCTCTTCCACCCGCAGGAGGAGCTGTTCAACTCAATCGCTCCTCCAGTGCGAAGCTAGGTGGATCTTTTATTTACGAACATTACATCCACAAGGATTAAATGATGATTTTGATTTGTCCTGTTTTCTCTGATATTGCAACGCATACATATATGTATATTTTTCTATTTGTCTGCTTTCTGTCCTGAGTCTTCATCATATTGCCATCCTACACTTCTGTACTTTAATTAGCCTATTATTTATTACTTTTTGCACGCACAGCATTATTGTGATTTTCTTTCTTTATTTCTTTATTTTTCTGTATTTTTATTTGCTATGTTGAATTGATCACCTACTATAGGCGGATAAGAGCGCAGCAGTCTGCGCCTCAACCTACCCAGGTCTTTTGATTGACAGCTTAGGTAGCTTGATTGACGGCCTTGTCGCCAAATGGACACTGTGTATAAATAGGTGTTTTTTTCATTGTATTTGGTTTGCACTGATGAAGGTCTGAGGACCGAAACGTTTGTGTCACTTTGCACTTGGTAGCACTTTATTTTTCTTTTCTTTTCTTTTTTGTTTGGATGGATTAAACCGCTTTTTTACTTGCAACGGCAAAATATGGTGTGCGAGTTCATCCTTGACTGACTGAAATATTGCCTAAGAACCAACGCACCCTCACGGCCAGAGTAATTGGCGCGACACCCTCTTTGTCTAA
>JAODXP020000028.1:13767231-13802231 GCA_027497455.2 Sardinella longiceps | reverse complement strand
AAAGCACTATCATATCTTATGTTATCTCAAACACACACACACGCACACACACACACACACACACACACACACACACACACACACACACACACACAATCTAATCTTATCTCATCACCATCAAATAAAGCGTCTCTAAGTGGATGCATAACAGATGCCAACTAGCTCGGCTAGATGGCGTCAGCATGTGTAAATCCTCACAACCCAATTCCTTGGGCGTTTCTAACTGCTGACTTAGAAGCCTGGGCTTTTAGCTCAGTGGTTAGAGCGTCCGACTCCCATGCCGGGGGTTTGTTGTAGCTGGCGGTGTGGCGGGTTCGAGACACGTGTGCGGTGCGGACCGCCACCGGCTGCAGATGCATGCTGATTGAATGCACAGAAGAATGAATTCAGATAGCCTCAGAAGGCCTCTACAAGAGCTCCTACAAATCATTACAGATTCTCACACGCATCCAAGAGACAAAATTGAGTTACAGCTTCTCGGGAATAGTGGAAATTTAGAGAGATAGCAACTTCTGAGAGATTGGAGAGGGGAGCATGAGAACATCACAGAATGGCAGTATTTAGTGTTAGCAAGTCTGAGAAATGCAAATGGAACATGCAGTCTAGAACACCACAATGCTAGTCTGACGAGCCGTACCCAGACATCTAAATGTATAGTATAGTCTGACCATGATCGATAGACTAGGCTTAATTCAAGAAGCGGAAGCGGCAGTTGTCTTTTAAACCGCCTCTGCATGCGATAGTAGCCTGATATGCTACTACTATGGTAATGAATCTGGCCAATGCATGGCACAAAATTGAAATGTGTCTGGTTACGAACTTAGTTGGCATGAAAAGCAACCGGGAAACCGACCCCAGAGCAACACAATGCATCTTGGCAAACCTATAGCCTAGCAATCAAAACTTCATGAATTTTACTTGTTTTTCTGTGTGTTTTTGTTGTTTTCGTTTTGTTCTGTCAGGTTCGGAGGTGCAGCAGCAGCAGCAGCAGCAATGGCGGCGGCCTCCACGAGATAGAAAAACAAACGCGTACATGAGCAGAATATTGGCTCTGACACTCAGCAGGTTTCTCAGCAGCACCTGAGGCTGGGTCCATGATGACTAGGCTCTCACTAAAGCTAACCTGCTGCTGCCCTCTTCCTTGGGTGTGTTCTACTAAGCATGAAGGAGAGACCACTGACACATGAGGGGAAGGGGTGGGGGGGGGGGGTGAACACCAAGTCAACGAACGAACCAACACCACAGAGTGTGTTTTAATGAATAGCAAAGGTTCTGGATCAGTGTGTGTGTGTGTGTGTGTGTGTGTGTGTGTGTGTGCGTGAGAGAGAGAGAGAGAGAGAGAGAGAGAGAGAGAGAGAGAGAGAGAGAGAGAGAGAGAGAGAGAGAGAGAGAGAGAGAGAGAGAGAGAGGCAGCAGCAGAATGGAGAGGTTACACTGTATGCACCCACACTGAGCAGCCTACACGACATCTCTGGTGAATTGAGTGAAAGACGGAGGGAGAGAATTACAGAGAGGAAAGAAAGAAAGAAAGAAAGAAAGAAAGAAAGAAAGAAAGAAAGAAGCTAGGTAATGAGCCAATGAGATCATGCTAGTGATGCAAAGAGAGGGCAGGCTAGAGAAATAGGACTTGGATGTGTCAGAGACAGAGTACCATGACAGAGAGAGAGAGGGGGGTGTGTGTGTGTGTGTGTGTGTGTGTGTGTGTGTGTATGTGTGTGTGAATCGCAATGGCCCCACTAAGCCCTAAGCCAAAGGTTCTCAAAGTTTTGATAGGTGAGGGCCAATTTAGAGACCCAACATTGAACTGGGGGCCGCCAAAGGGGCGGGGAGAAAAAAAAAAAAAAGAAAAAAAAAATCCCATTTGTAATCATTGTAATGACCAGGTTATTGTAATATAATAAATTAATGCCTATTAATGCCATTAAACACCACTAAATGGAGCGTAATTATTTTCAAAGCAATGTAGGCCAACAGTTTTACCAGTTTTACAGATATTATGATATGTCATCGCGGGTCACCAGGATATGTTTCCATGGGCCGCACTTTGAGAACCTATGCCCTAAGCCTTGGACACTCACAGACTTAACTGGAATGAGTCTACATTGTGATTGGCCAGTTCATGCCAGTTAAGTCTCTGAGGGCTTAGGACTAAGGGTGGACATTGGTATTCAGCCAGAGAGAGAGAGAGAGAGAGAGAGAGAGAGAGAGAGAGAGATGATTAAAGAGTGAATTTCAATTTCTCCCAACCCAACTGGGATGCAGCAAAGAACTGCCAGTGACGCCTACACAATCTCTTTCTGTAACTGCCAAACCTTCTTGGCATCCAGAATGTGTGTCATTCAATGTTAACCTATAGGCAATGTTTTTGTTTTTTTACTTTAGTTAACTGTAAGGGGCACAGACCAACTGTTCTCTTCTCACAAGAAAAACATGTTGTAAGCTGATTACCACACAATGCGACGCGAAAACAACTTATAAGCCTCTAGGGGATTTGTTTGTAGGCCTACACCCAGGTACCCCAGAACGCAGCCAAACAGGCAAAGGAAGAAAAGAAAAAAATGGAAAGGATCACTTCCTGTTATAACAGTATACATGCTGTAGCCTACGTACTCCATTTTTACACTCTCTTGTGACATGCGAATCCACGTGTGTGCTATGCGTGTAGACTATTAAAATATCTTCAAAGTCAGACGTCAAACCCACGTCACTGCATGAAGGAGGGGGGTCTTCGAGATCTTCCTCCTGTCACATATTTGTGGAGAACAGAGCTCTCAAAGAAACGCCACGGAAGTCTCTCCAAGGCGAAGGGATAAAATAATAATTTGGAAATCCAGCATGTAGGCTAACCTACTTGTCCCAAGTCAGAAATCGAGCACAAAGCAGAATGCGTAAAGCGTAAAGCGTGGGCGGGAGATGAATGTGAAATAAAACAGGTTCTCTGGTTACGATCGCCTAACGTTACCACACACGTAGCCTTCATCTTCGGCACGACAGCGAGGTCGTTTGGTGCGTTCATAACGCATTGAGAGGGCAGAGTAGTGCAAGGGAGAGAAAACCATAGCCCGCAGACGTCATGCAACTTCAGTGTTTTGCGGACTCTTAACTTGCGTTGGTTTATGCGCTGCTGTCACAAACGGAAACAAACGATCGAAGGAAGAAGTTATGGTGAAGAGTCGCAGGCGATATATAGTTGGAAGTTGCAACAGTTACAACTTTACTCTTGCGTCGATGTAGATTGCGCATAGGGCGCCAACAAGCAGCTCTCTCCAGGCTCGCATCATCCGACTGATTATTTTTATAGACTATATTATGACCATTTTTGTATTCCTGTAAGTTGATTGAAAAAATGCCGAAATACCGCTGATGCCTGACACTAACGTTAGCATAACAGCTACGGATTCATAATACAAATGAATTGCAACACTGCGGACAACTTGGAAAGGCTGTCAAATTGTTAACAATGTTGCAAGTTGCATATACAATGTTACCAGTGACCTAACGTTACGTTTAAACATATATATGGCCTACAGTCGCGTACGCAATCCCTATAGGATTCACTGACAGTGCTGAGTAAAGAAATCACGTTGTCCAGAACATAGCCTCCAAGTCTGACTGAGTCCAGTGTTCTTCTTAGCCGATGCTGAATCAAAAGCAAGACGCCGATATTTTTGCTATTTTGCGGGAAGCAAGGCTGGTCAGTAACCCCACCCTACGTAAGTAGACAGACGGTTGAACTGCGGTGTCCTTTTCAATCGTTGTAGCTGCATAACGCTTGGGTAGCTAGCACTATACATTTTTGACACCAATAGCTCTGCGATGGTTTGGAGAACAACCTTTAACGCTGCGCACTACTCAGAGACTCTACATTGGATCACCCATTTGGGTTAATGGTTCCCTACTAATACAGGCAACGTTATGTTACGCTACAGCCTATTGCACTGATCTCTCGAAATACAGCGAAACTTGCAAAGTAGCCTACGGTGAAACCGAGGTGAGAAAAAAAAGCCTTTTACCTTGTCCCCGCCTTATCGCCCATCTCCACAAGCCTTATCTTCAATAATTAAAGTGTAAATGTCTTCAAGTTAGATGACTGTGTTTGCGCTGGGTCCACCTTCCTCTTCAGACTTTGGTCCTCTCGAAGCCCCTGTGAATATGCTCTCTCTCTCTCTCTCTCTTTCTCTCCCTCTGCCTCTCTCTCTCTCTCTCTCTCTGGTCGATTCGTTTCCGCAGCCTCTCTAGACGGAAACCTCTCTGTCGATTCCGTCGACTGCCTCTGACAGCAGCACTAAACTGGGGCGTTACCTCTACGCGTAACTGACACTTGTCCTATCCAATAAAACGCGCAGATCTTGGCTCCATCATACAGAAATCTCTCTGCTTGCCCACCCTACCCTTGGGACCGCCAATTAAATTCATTTTCAAGAGGAGGGTGTAACTCACAGTAATAGATAAAGAAAATAACAAATAATTGTGAGCTATCTTTAAGCGGATTCATAGCCTATAGGCTACAATAACTACTTGAGTTTTGAGTAGTCAAGTGTTAGGCAACTTTAGCCTATCATCCAGCATCCTAGCTGCTGTTTTTGACATTCCTCCTAAATCCCCTTGATCTTCCTATGCTTAATTTTTTTTTTTCTTTTGGCTATTAATTGTTTTGTTCTGTATTAGTTTCAGCTGTTTAAGGCCTGTCTAAGGAGTTTAATTTAGTTTCATGTATGAATCTTCTTAATAGGTTCGCAGAGGACTAAAGTATGGGACCTATAATATTTTCTCTATATTACTTGCTCTTACAGTCTTCTATTTTTTTAATTACATAAAATTTTGATAATGTAGTTTAGCTTCACCCAGAAGTTGCCCAACAGCATCACTCTCTTCTGATATAGCCTACAATGATATGGTATCTTGCTCCCTAGTGCTCTCTACTGGTAAGAGTCTGAAACTGCATGTAGATACAATCGGGGTAGGGTACAAATATATAGCCTGACATGGCCCGACCATAATACTGCTGTTCATCCGTATTCATGGTCTGGAGGTTCTTTAACCTGACGCGATTATACTGTGGGGGGGTCGGCATTCACTTCTGGTTTGAAACGATTGGACAGCTCATCTAATCAGCTTCGCTTATTGGCCGGTAGACTCTCTACCGATGTAAGCACGCCCCAGAGGACCGTGCCCAGACCATGATATGTATGAACATTCGTATTATGGGCGGGCTATGTCAGGCTAACAAATATAAGCCTGATTTTTATTTATTTATTTATTTGTTTTTAAACATAAACAATGATAATGCTGACTATGAGTGGACGAGACAAACAATAAGACAGAATAGATATTTTACTACACCTAAAAAATAAATGTTTGTAGATGTTTTCAATACAATTGTCTGACTGAGGAGAAGATTGAAAGAGTTGCAATGCATTCACAAAACGCAGTGCTTGAACATTTTTATTTTATTTTTGTTTTTAGTGTGAACTTCACCTTAACATTTTCCCAGGCAACGGCACCACAGATTTCTACTATACCCCCTAAAACCCAAAACATGCATTTACGGTGTAACAATTAAAAGTAACCATGACTGGTAAGAAGCCTAGTAGTGTCTCATAGCATGTTTTGGTAACACTTTATTTGAAGATACCGTCATAAGACTGACATGACACTGTCATTAACTATGACATGACGTTGTCAAGAATCAGTCATAAGCTTTATAAACCTGTCATGACTTCTGACATACCCCAACCCTAACCCTAACCATGATAAATCCCGGGTGACACTTAATGACAGAAGTCATGACAGGTGTATAAAGTTTATGACAGATTCATGACACTGTCATGTCATAGTTATTGACACTAGCCCAGTTTACATGGACACTTCTAATCTGATTATTTAACCCAATATTCCATTTTAGATTGCATTTATGAATGCATCTCCTTGGATACTATTCTATAGAATGCACATGGAATCTTTCTAATCAGATTAGAAGTGTCCATGTAAACCCACCTAGTGTCATGTCAGGCTTATGACGGTACCTTCAAATAAAGTGTAACCCATATTTTAGTGCTCTACACTACCTAATCCACACTGCAGCTAACTGTCATATCAACTTCTGTTTAGTGACTTCATTCCAATTCAATCCTATGTGTTCTGAAGGCAGATCTTGTAGGGAGATTTGGCAGAGAGCAGGACAAAGTGGTGCTCTCTTGTGATGTCAAAAGAGTAGATTGTTGAGTGTTATCTCAGGGTCACTTGCAGCTGAAATTGTATCACCTGGATATCACAGTGACTTACTTTTCTGACTGGGTTTATTCTGGTCTCACATCATGCCTAATGTCCACACTAGAAGGGGAATGAATAAAATGCTTTTTTCCTGTTAACACTTTTTATTGATTTTTTTTTTTCAGAAGAGAAATGTATTTACATGTTGCATACACAACTAAAAAAGTACTCGGAGATCACAGACCTCCGCCAAGGCTATGGGGTAACAGACACAATATGAATTCCAGATGGTGTTCTGGACCAAATACAGACGTTGTCCGTAAATTTAATCAAAATCTGTGAAGTACTTTTTGAGTTATGTTGCACACAGACAGACACACACACACACACACACACACACACACACACACACACACACACACACACACACACACAGAGACATAGACAGACGCCGGCGAAAACATAACCTCCTTGGCAGAGGTAACAATAATCATAACAGAACCTCCCTCTCAGCCTGCCTATCCCATACATACATATCAAAATAAAATAAAACTAAGTAAAACAAAACAATACAGGTGTAACCAGACAGAAAAAAAACAAAGAAATCGCCATTTGCTGTACTACTAATGGGTTTTGGAGGCTCTCATAGTATGTTAAAAAAAAGGGTTCCAGGTATATATATATATTATTATTATTTATTTATTTATTTATTTTTTTAAGGGATACTCTAGAGTTTTTCAGCTTACTCATCCAGACTAATCGTTTCTGAGTACTGTATAGGTAGGAAAAAGCACAATAAAATTTGGTACATCAATCATACTTAATGTGGCAATGGAAGTTTATGTTGTCTGTTTAGGAAACAGTTTTTTTTTCTACAGCCTGTGATACACTGGGGTAAGGAGTAAGTACTACTTACTCCTTAAGTATGGCATAACAAAAAGCATCAAAGGATAAATAGAGTAGGCCTACTTACTGTGTCAGTATGCTGGAATAACACAAATTACGTTAACGTTATCATCTTACATGGTCCAACATAGCATTTTTAATGCAGGCAATAATTTGACTCCTGGCATAATTAAAAAAAATTATGATTTTTACACATATATTTTTGATGAATCAATTAGCTGCTCTTCCTTTAAATAGACATCCCTTTAATTCAGTTTCAGGTGTGATATTTCCATGATTTCAGCCACACTCATGAAGTCTCATTAGCAGTGGTCTAAATCATGTTTCAAGTCGTTTGAGTTTTTCCAGCAAACTTACGCAGTAAGTACTACACACCTAGCCTGGCTTTCACCACCATGTTCAGAAATGATCTGTGGTCTGGCAAAGCTAGCATTATCCGGGAATTCCGGGCGGATCTAAATGTCTATTAAATGCTATCAAACTTCTATCAATGTTATGGGACAGAGCTGGATAGAGTCATCATAAGCTTGCCTCCTTCAGCCTGCTTGTTTCTCATTGGATCCTGATTTTTCTGGGCTCGAGAGTTGAGGAAATTGCCTCCTTGGCCATACTGACTTGATTGCGAAATTTCATGCAGCGACAGGAAGTATGGGCGGGCCCACACTACTACTAAGTAGCCGTTCAGGGCCGGTTCTAGCCTTTTTGGTGCCCTAGGCCAGATTTGAGTTTTGCCCCCCTTTTCTCAAAATACAAGAAAAAAGGTAAGAAATGTATTGTGATGCCCCCCTGATATTTGGTGCCCTAGGCGACCACCTCATTTGTCTATGCCTAGAACCGGCCCTGTAGCCGTTCTTACCCACTCCTTGCCCAGTACTTCATGGGCTGTATATTAAAGTAGACCTGGGCAAACTAAGGCCCGGGAGCCTCATGAGGCCCGTTGAGCTATTTAATCCGGCCCGCGGAGCCTTCCCAAAATAAAATATCTCATTTAGCCAAGGTGACTTACTGTAGATTATGGGACTGATTTATCAAATTTGTTGCATTCATGAAACACAAATTCCACCCTTTTAACTAATAACAAGACACAGTTTTATGGCCAGAGAATGAATAGAAAAATCCAATTGAGAATTGAAAGTGTGAACATTTCATGAAAACATTGAACGTGCATAATAATAAGATGACATACAATACAAGACAATTTATATTGCAGATTCTCACTAAAGGCATCAAATCTATGAATGAACACATATGAAATTATGTACTTAACAAAAAAGTGTGAGGTTATGACAAAATTTTGGACCTGAACCCGATCAAGATGGTTTGGGGTGAGCTGGACCGCAGGGTGAAGGCAAAAGAGCCGGCAAGTTCTTAGCTTCTCTGGGAATGAATAACTGTTCAAGACAGTTGGAAAACCATTTCAGGTGACTTCCTCTTGAAGCTCATCAAAAAAATAAAAAGAGTACAAAGCAGTTATCAAAACAAAAGAAGGATACTTCGATGAAACAAGAATATAAAACATGTTTTCATTTATTTCACACTTTTTTTATAAAGTACATAATGCCACGTGTTCATTCATAAGTTTGTTTATTTTGTAGATTGTCAATGAAGGCCACAGTCATGAAAATAAAGTAAATAATTTAATGGGAAAGGGTGTCCAAACTTTTGGTCTGTACTGTATAAAAGTCTAAAAAAACCTAGGCTATTTCCCTCATCCTCTACTGTCACCAGAGATGGTTGATAAACAAGCTAAACAATATTTGCTAAGAACCAGGGTTTAGACCAAAGATTCTTTTGGACCAAGATGGGTTTCCAACAGAAGGTCTGTGTTATGAGTTCCAGTTAAAACTTATTGTGGTTGAAATTGATCATTGAAAATTTTATTTAAGCTTTGAGCACAGGAATCATTTTACAACTGTGCTCTCATGTGTCCATCACTCCAAATGCAGTGTAAGAATGAACTCTCTGCATATGGGGGTTAAATATGGTGGTCATTGGTTACTGTCTTTTCATATGTAAAATATTGCAATCTTTTGCAAACATCCCCCCCTGACAGTGGGCCATCTCACTGTCCCAGTTGCATGCTCCCACTGACTGGAGCCAAGACCCACTGCTGCTATCTTGAATCCTCCCGGGCCGGCCGTCTTGCCCTCTCTACAAGAGTCATTTTGCACAAAGCTGCTGCCTACATTGTCTTGTCTTCCTACACACTTCCGCTCGATATTTATCTCCCTCCACGACTCCGTCTGGGATTCCAACCAATGGCATCGTTTGCAGTGACCTATTCAACCCTGCGCTAAAAAGCGAGCAGGATCGGGAGTTGTGAGAGATTATGTACTGTATGGTTTCTGCTGTTGTTGCGCGTAGCTTTCTTCATGACCAGGCGGGTGCATAACGATAGTGATTGGGTGAAATCAGATTTAATCGTTTCAAACTTCTACAGGTCACTCCTCCAGCTTGCAATTGCGCCTCAGTGACGTCTACATGTCAGTGACGATTTGTTTCCTTCTTTTAGTCCTCACATGCATGTCCACTCACACATGGGGTTGAGTGGGGGAAGCACGCAGTGGGGTCCTCCTTCTCTCTCTCCAGTGGGCTTGCTCTTCCAAGTGGGAAAGCGGAAAGGTGGGAAGTTGTACATCATAGAAACACAGAGAGAGAGAGAGAGAGAGAGAGAGAGAGAGAGAGAGAGAGAGAGAGACACAAAAGACTGATGTCACAAAAATAGTGATGAGTGGTCTCACACACACACACACACACACCACACACACACACACACACACACACACACACACACACACACACACACACACACACACACACACGCAGGGAGGGGGAGAGAGAGAGACAGTAAGAGAGGGATGTCCTCCTCCACCTGATTGCCCTAGGCTGTGGACACACAAGAGGGAGGTCACAAGAAGTGGAGAGCTGGGTGGTGTGCCAGTAGTGTTTCTATGCTCTTATTCTTCTTCTCTGCATCATGAGAGAACACAGCGCCGCCAAAGATCATGGAATACTGAGCAAGATAATGCATCATAATACATTTCAATGGGAGCAAACTGGAATACTTCCTGTCTGCATAAATGCATTACATCACAATAAGAAAGATTCTTTAAGTCTGCATAAATCATTACATCACAATAAGAAAACATTCTTTAAGTCTGCATAAAGGGGGATTTTTCCCCCCTCCCCCTTGCAAAAATAGAACCAGGAACTGAACCAGCATTGACACCTCTCGCTCCGCTTGAATCCTCTCTGGCGCCGCCCGCCCCAGCAGGGCCGTTTCAAGGTACTTAAGGGGCCCCAAGCAAACAGGACGTGGGGGCCCTTCACTCCCTGTACATACTTACATGAACCACATTGTTATAATTTTCAAACATCATCAATATAATTATTGGTGTTGTACAGTTGTCTAACTCCAGTTTAAAGTCATTTTTTGTTGAAAAACACCACCAACTTAACTACTAAAATGATTAAACAGTCAAACTTGGGGACCCCTTTCAGCCTGGGGCCACAGGCAATTGCCTGGTTTGCCTGCCTGGTTGCGACAGCCCTGCGCCCCAGCACTGTGTACTGTGCAGCATCTAACACAGAGACTAAAGGCACAGACAGTATAGAAGTAGGGAAGTTTGTTGCTGACAACAGAAAGAATTTCTCTGTTAAAGGTTTACTTTGTTTTCTCAGATCAAATAAGATTGACATTCAACCATCAAATTAAGACTTTAATTAACAGGGGTGGGCAATTATTTTGGCCAGAGGGCCACATTGGGTTTTAGATTTTGACAAATGGGCCGAGTTTTTACCAGTCAACAGGTTGATACCGGTAAATTGGCAGGTCTCAAACCAGTAACCCCACTTGTTGACATGCAGGTTTAACACCCTCAACTGTTACTGTGAAGCATTTTCTGGTCCACCAAGGGACGTTGTACACTGTGTGTTAAATGTAAAAGCCTAAAGAACCAGGGTTTAGACCAAAGATTCTAGAAGATTCCAGAGAAGATTCTATAATATTTGTAAATGTGGCTTGAGGCTTGAAGAGGATCTGTATTCTCATCCCCTCTATCATAAACAACCTTGTCTGCTGGTGAGAGAAAATAATTTGCTTCTACATGAACTTTTGAACTCTTAATTTGTGCCATTAATCAGCATATAGCATTCCTCTTCATCTTCCATTTTTAATCAGGGTGAAGGAAGATTCCAACGTCTCGATGACATTGTCATTTTTCTCACACTCCTGCAGCTGAAAAATTACCAGTGGCAGGACAAAAAAAAGGAAAGGACAGGAAGGAAAAGTTCTGAAATGCTCCATAATATACTTGTTTTTTTTTTGCCCCCAATGGCACATTCCAGGCAGCACAGCGTAATAGGCACTACCTTTACCCTATTCCTAACCCTAACCCCCTCAACCCTCATCCTAACCCTAAACTGAGGGGAGTAGTGCCTTGAAGGCAGTGCTGCCTGGAAGACACCGTTGAGGGCAAAAAATACCCAAGACCGAACTAAAGGGTAGTAATAAGATCAACTACAGAGTCTCTGAGTCCTATTAAGGCAAGCCTCTGTGCCGAGATCTACAGAAAGTCCACAGACCCCCCCTGTCCATGCACACTCCCCCCCCCCCCCCCCACCCACACACACACCCCTTAAATCCTCCTTACAGCCCAACCAAGCCACACAAGAAACACCAGACCAGACTTTCTGCTTGAGAAAAAAAGCCGACACACAGCCAAGGAGGATCAAGATAATCTAATAGCCGATTCCGTCTTCTCGGGCCTAATTCGATTAAGGGCTGCCCTGTCGCCCAGACTGTGAGGCTTTGACATTATTGTGGAATCCATACCATGACGTAGTACGTGTCAATAGTGTCTTACAATACATCTCCTCTCCTCCCCGCTGTGAATAATTACAGTTCTATTGGACTGGAGAACCATCGCAGTGAAAGAGAACTAATCCCTCACCAAAGATCTTTGTCCCTGACATCTCCATAACTGAGAGAGTTAGAATAAGGAGTATAAGGACTAGAGGTGGCTTAATGGTATACAATAATCAAGTGTGCATTTTTTGTTTTCATTTTTGTCTGTTTCACTGAGACATAAATATTCCATATGGCATAAGTGTAAGGACCGCAGGGGTTACAAGAGTGCATTTTTTTGTGTTTTTGTTTTCATTTTTGTTTCAAATTTGTTTGGTTAACAGTGATATATAACGATTCCAAATGACATGTATGTTTGGTGTCTTTATTGCAGGTCTCCATCTTGAACCAGTAATGAGAGACAATATCACATAATTATAATAATATAATTAATAATAATAATAATAATAATAATAATATTAAAAGAAGTCCTTGTTGATCCATCTAGTCTGAGAGATGGACAGCAGCAAAATGAAGTAGCACGGCTATAAAACGTCATGTGTCGCTTTTAATAGCAAACATAGCATCCTAAACATATAAAAGAAAAATCTTAGATACATATCAAGTACAGATTTAGCATCAACAGTCGCAGTCTCTCTCAGTTTGTTCTTGAAACGTGAGGAATACACAACGGTTAACATTAAAAATGCACTTTTTTTTTGTTGCAAAAAACAAAATGGAAAAAAAAAAAAAAAAAAAAACATTATCTAAGAAAGAAAGAGAATTCGCTATACTTTTCTCTTTGTCTTTCTCGCTAGGTGAGCACACAGGCCCTGGTATATCTAAGTGCTACAGGGTGCCTATTTAGTGATATTCTGGAACAAGGTTGATCTTTATTCCAAAAAAAGCCCCACAACAATGCAAAAGAAAACCAAGGGCTTGAACCGAAAGACGGATGTAGTGTGTGACGCCTGGGCATCATCGACACCAATACATGTACACTTTCAATATTTATGAAAGTAACCAAAACACGAGAAAATAACTAGTCTATATCAAGCATATACGGTTACACACACACGCACGCACACACACACACACGCACGCGCACACACACCACCTTAGACATCTGTTTGTCAAGGGTAATAAAACAAGAACATGTTTAAATGCAGCAATGCTACCACTTGTTTAAATGCATGTCATTATACACCAGGTGGATTACATACAGAGAGGTCATCAATACATTGGACTGTGACAACATTGTGGATGCAACACATACAGTACACACACACACACACACACACACAGAAGTGAAGGTCTACTCTCACACAGCACTGGTTCCTACGCCTCAAAACCAGCGCGTGACAGGCACCCCTCCTGTGAGAGAGGACGACTCCGGCCGGGTCTCCAAGACTGTCTCTCATCACCCCCTCAAATGAAATGACAGTTTTGTATGTGCCAGAGTGTGCTGCCATAATCTTGGACTAGGTCCCTCTCCAGGGGCTGAGTGGCCACTGTAACCTAATCTCTTCTCTCTCTCTCCCTAGGCACACACACACACACACACACACACACACACACACACACACACACACACACGCACACACACACACTTCTTGGAAAGTTAAGGGCGCCTAAAGTCTACTGGTGGCTCTGCAGATGAGTGCAGCCCATATTGAGATGCAGAGCTGGCACAGTAAACACAGTTAAAGAGTTACAAGGACTTTCAGGCAGAACGGTGGAAACAGAACCGACCACAACCAGTGTTTCCTCATCCCTACTGCACTTCAACAGTAAAAAGAAAAATAGCTGAAAAATAATCATAATAGTCAATAATCAATAATAATAATAGTAATAATCATAATAATAATAATAATGTACTTATAGCCTAGGGTAACACATGAGAGCAAATATCCAGTCTATTCGTCATCCTCCTCGTCATCATCCTCATCTTCCTCATCGTCTTCGTCGTCTTCGTCATCGTCCTCGTCCTTGTGGCTCTTCATGCCCTCCTTGGGGTCCATACTCATGCCCATGCCCATGCCCATGTGCATGCCCGTGGTTGCCATGGTAGCCATCGCCATGCCGTTGCCCATGCTCATACTTCCCATGCCTGGCCCTGCTCCGCCCATCCGGCCCTTGGACCTGTAGTCAGCAATATCCTAAGGAGAGGAAGAGGAAGAGAAGAGAAAGATTAGAGGTCTTCCCTCAATGGGGGCTTACTGTGGTCAGCTATATCCTTAGCAGGAAGAGAGAGAGAGAGAGAGAGAGAGAGAGAGAGAGAGAGAGAGAGAGAGAGAGAGAGAGAGAGAGAGAGAGAAAAAAAACTGGTTCACTTTTCACTTTATTTGTGTGTATGTGTGTGTGTGTGTGTGTGTGTGTGTGTGAGAGAGAGAGAGAGAGAGAGAGAGAGAGAGAGAGAGAGAGAGAGAGAGAGAGAGAGAGAGAGAGAGAGAGAGAGAGAGAGAGAGAGAGATGGAGGATTTACTGGGTAACTGTGTTTACATTCTAACAGTTTGTCATTGTCAGGTAGAAAACTGCTCAATGGTGTTTTTTTGTTGTTGTTTTTGTTGTTTTGCTCTCAACGGCACCTTCCTGAGAGGTACTACCTTAAGCCTAACCCTGTTAACCCTCATTCTAACTCCAGATTTGTGCTATGAGGACAGCGCTGCCTGGAAGCCAACATTAAAGGCAAAAAAGACCAAAGACCTAAAAAAACCACTCAAGTCCATTCTTGTTTATGTTCTATTTTGCTCTGAAAATGACACTATGGGTCAGTTTTGACTTTGGTTTTTGAATTCAAAAAAGTAAGATTGTGTGACCGCGCACATCTCTCTTTCCATATTTGGATGGTCTTTGGTATTTTATTGCCCTCAACGGAGCCTTCCAGACAGCGCTGCCTTAAAGGCACTACTCCAGGGCCGGTTCTAGCCTTTTTGGTGCCCTAGGCCAGATATGAGTTTTGCCCCCTCTTTTCTAAAAATGCAAGAGAAAAACTGAAGATAAGAAGTCAGAAATGTACTGTGATGCCCCCCTGATATTTGGTGCCCTAGGCAACCCCCTCGTTTGTCTATGCCTAGAATCAGCCCTGCACTACTCCCCTCAGTTTAGGGTTAGGCTGAGGGTTGATGGAGCTAGGGTTAGGAATAAGGTAAAGGTAGTGCCTTTTAAGCTGCGCTGCCTGGAAGGTGCCTTTGGATGCAAAAAGCACCACTGAGCTATTTGGATGGATGAGATCAAAAAGTACAAAAAAAGATAAACAGAGTGATCTGCACAATAACGTACATGTAGCTCCTTCTTGCATTCTTTATTTGCCCAACAATGTTCCGTGCCTCTGGCTCCACCTCAGGCTACAGACAAGTATTATCTAAAAATTGCAAGAGGGAGCTACGCTGGTGTACAGCACTGTACGTCTCTTTATCTTTGGTCTATTTAATTAATATTCACCACCAGTGACGATTTCTTACGTTATCATAAGTGAACTGTTGTTGTCACTACAGCACATAAACAGACTTTAGATTAATTAATGCTATATTTGAACTAAAGTCAATTCTATTTTATTTTTAGAGCGGCAAAATTGCAGCATTTAAGTACTTTTAAGTAGTACCAAAAAAAGTGGTATATGGGACATTGTTTAAAAATGTTCATGGTCCGGATGGTTTTGTATAGGATTATTGAAGTTGTAGCGTATTCTAGCCAACGTTATTCTCATTATAATGGAATTAACTTAAAAAAAGGTGGCAAGACCTCTTGGCATTCCATTAAAATTCAATATCATACTTATATGTTTTGACACTTTTTGTAAAGCAAGTCCTATTTGTCATTTTCATCTAATTCATCTTTCATTCACATTTTTACAACTATCATTTAGTGAAGGGTCAATCTCCTCTAGTGTAACATAGAATTAAGTGCCTTGCTTGGGATTTGAACCCACAACACCCAGGCTACTAGCATGCTAGCCAAGTTCTATAACCACAAGACTAACCTTCTGATACTTGTCCTTCAGCTTGTTGGCTTTCTGCAGGTAGGGCTGCTTGGTAGCATCAGGGAGGCTGTTCCACATCTCACCCAGTTTCTTGGCCACATCTCCGATGCCAAAGCTGGGGTACTGGGCCTTGATTTTGGGCCGGTGGTCCGAGCAGAAGATGAAGAATCCTGACCTGCAAGATGATGGGAATCAAGATGTGAATGTAGTCTATGATTATGTAATACAGATAGATAAGGTAATTCATTTGAACATGTTCAAGAGCCTTCAAAGACCACAAAATGAATTTAACAGTAGAGTAGCCTATTGAACATCAATAAGAAAAACATAATGAAGAACTGGTTCACTTTTCACTTTATTTGCACGTGTGTGTGTGTGTGTGTGAGAGAGAGAGAGAGAGAGAGAGAGAGAGAGAGAGAGAGAGAGAGAGAGAGAGAGAGTGTGTGTGAGTCTGTGTGCGTGTGTGTGTGTGTGTGTATGTGAGTGTGTTGACGGGGGGTGGGGTTAACGTACGGTGGTCTTTTAGGTGCATAGGGATCCTTCTTCTTGCCTCTCTTGCCTGGGTTGTAGTGCATCATCTCTTGGTCATAGCGGACCTTATCCCGTCGAGCCATCTCCTCAAACTTGGATTTCTCTTTCTCTGTCATCATCTGTGGACGGATATCAGCTTTATAGACTTTCTGAGCGCTCAAGAGGAACACAGGGCTTAACAGTGAAATATATGTTATTGTCATATTCTGTTATGTAATGTTACGTCATCTTATTTGTTTTGATTTAGTGTCAAGAGGAAAGCAGGGTTTAGGAATGAAATACATGTTGCTGTCGCATCTTATCATGTTATGTCATGTTATCTGTTTTGGAGATATTGCACTGGCAATATCTATGTTCCAACATTTCAAGGGGGGGGGGGGGGGTGCAGGGTCACTGCTAGAAATTTTGGGGCCCTATGACAAATAAAATTCTGGGCCCCTCTGTCAATGCCAGGCCCTTAGAATCATCCCAACCCCTCCCCCCCCCCACCCCCACCCCCAATTAGCGGCGCCCATTGGGGGGGGGGGGACGGACTTTCCCTGCACATATTTTATCTTTATTTTATTTTGGATGTATATATTTTCATACATAATTTATATTGTTATTAATCTATATTTATTCTGTTTATTATTTTTTCTATAGGCCTATATTCCCACTTCAATTGGTATGGATGGATCATTCATGACCGATTATGAATACACAATTTTTTAAGTCCGCAAACCAAAACAAGTTATGTGATGTTGCCACAAGGTGCCATATCCTTGTGGACGTGGATGGCATGCAGGTGTTGCCCCCCCCCACCATAATCTTTGTGTAGACTGACCTTCCATCTGGCAGAGCATTTCTTGGAGAACTCGGTGAAGTTGACCGGAACCTCTGGGCTCTTCTTCTTGTGCTCCTCGTGGCACGTCTGAACGAAGTAGGCATAGGCCGACATCTTGCCCTTGGGCTTCCTGGGGTCCCCTTTGGCCATGGTGATCAGACAAGGGGGAGCGTGTTCACCTTGACCTTCTGATTTTCTATTAGTGTCTGCAAAGAGAGAGGGGGGAGGGAGGCGTGGATTGTGTGGTGTGTGTGTGTTGTTAGTGAGGGGGGAGGGGGTGGAGGGGATGGAGGAGTGGGGGGGTGATATCACATTACTGGTTATCTTCCAAAATATTTTAAAGATTCACTGGTGTAACAACAGCAATGGCTTAACAATTACAAAGAAATGAACAACAAATGGATTCCACGCAGGCATCAATTTAAATTGGATTCAGGGAAGGTGATGCAAGTCCATTACCAAACCAAATCTGGTGAGGACCAAAGGACCCTCCCCATTAGATGTGAGGATGTGTTCTGATTATTAATGAGCTAGATTTGTCATTGCTTCTTTTTAATTCAGCTTTAAATTCCCCTGGGCAATCTATAAGAAATTGTCATCTAAATTACTTTTTTTTAACGAGACAAAAACAGGGTATATCAATATTTAAATTATCAAATAATATTTTTTTTCATTTTATTTACAAAATATAAAACTAGAAATAGGTTATGTTTTTTATTTTCATTTTAATCAGTCATGTTGCGAAAAGTCTATATATGCAAATTTATTCATGGATTAATGGCACAAAATGTATGAAAATAACAACGCTTTCCTTTATGGAAAATGCCGCTTTCATTTGTAGCCAACGCCCATGCCCATATTGTTTTTTTCTGTCGTTGTTCATTTTTGCATCAAAACTTTGGATCGCTTTAAACTCCCCATACATTCATAGCGGCTCTGCTGCTATAAAGCCTATGAGCGCTACGGGTTATTATGATGCTATTGCGCGGCGAGTTCACTCTCGAAAAAACAGAAAGGTCATCAACGCGATTTATTCATCTTCCATTTTGTGAAATGCGTCCTCATGAGAGAAACTGCTGTTTATTTTCCTCCATCTTGCATTCCTTGCTAATACATTTCTTAAAAATCCGTTACTTTTACAGAATAAATCTCCGTGCGTAATGCTTTCGCTCCCAGTACAAGCATAGTAGGCTATTGGTACTGGCAGTATAGAGTAGGAAAGGTTTGCAGTTCTTTGCAATAGCGCCCATTCATTAAAATGGCTTCTGTGGGACGAACGAGGGGAAGGCTTTTTAGCCTAACAAAGCCGAACACACCCCCTGGGTTTTCGAAGACTGTACTGTGAAAATAACAGCTTCAACAAAGAGCAAAATGCTGTCGTTAGATAAAGCAGACATCGTTCTCTATATTCCATAAGTGTTTTTCCCGCTGTCATTGCTAACTTCGACGTATTTAACTATTTTCCAAAGTTGGGGGCTATCCCTATAGCCGTGGCTTGGTGCAATGCCGTTTGTAACAAAGGCTATGCGCCAGCCATTTCTGCTGCGAGTCAGTCTATCGAAACTGTCAAGTTCGTAAAAGGCACAACACGGCCAAAATGCATTTTTTCTTTTACACGGTTAGATAGAGATAGTGATTTCAAGAGGAAAGCGAACAAAAGCTGAGTGTTTTGACCGCTGTGTATTTGTTTTTTCTTCAAATTCTCCCCCGTCTCTTCTGCGTGTACCAACAGCTCCTTGTCAATGGTTTAAAGCGCCAGCCATTTTAATGCATGAGCATTGGACGAGCGCATACAAATTGTAAAAATGTATTTCTGATAAGCATAGACACATATTTTTCAAACGATGAGATAGAGAGCAAGACATTTGGTGGAAACCGAATATTTCCAATCATTATGACAGTGTATTTTTTCAGATGCCATCGAAACGGATTTCTATTAGAAGGACAGGCTTATTCGCAGACAGGACAGAGCCAGCCATATTCATACCGTTCTACTCACAGCAGCGATGCGTGTGAAGAATAGCCACAACCTGAAATTTCATTAAAATTACTTTGCAACGCTTTTATGTGGGAAAAAATGAAGAGTATTTCACACAGTATCTGAACAACATATTGCTGATCGAATTTTTAGCATAGAGTTAATGTATTTGCCGATTTAAGTCATTTTAGACCGAATTCGTTACCTTTCTCTTTCTTTTCAAAAAACCATTAAAATTATTCAGGAAAAACATTATGTGATTGTTTTGCAATGCATATATGCCAAATTTGACTTAAAACTCTAATTTACAATGCAGGACAGGCTGTAGAATAAAATAAACAACAAGAAAGATGCAGTAATCACATAACTATTCTCTACAGAAATAAACACAATGCAATGCCTACTTTGCATTAGTAACAATTAAAGTGTGTAAGTGATATTGTATATAAGACAGTAATGTTCGGACACTTGGCCATACCTGTGTTGTTGAGCTGTCTGAGGTGCTGTAGTCTCGCCTTTCTCCTGTCTTCCCTTCTCTCGCCCCTCTAAATCCTATGTGCTCAGCCTCGCGCTAGTTCAATACGAGACTGGTCTGATTGGCTAGTGGCCGCGTTGTTTCAAAACAACCTCCATAACAGCGCATTGGGCAGCCCTGCGCACACGTCCAGCCCGTCGCACATGCGATAGGTCGGCATGGGGGCCTTGTCAAGCCCGCCCCTTGAAAACTCCCGGAAAAGTTTACTCTAGTAAAGAAGCTTTACGTGTGCTCACATGTGGAGAGGAGTGCGTGTGTAAACACCGATGTCTTCATGTCTTTGTACGCGGTAGTGTTAGCTTAAAATTCTTGATTGCACATCAGATGTAGGTAATCGTTTGACTCACGAGAAAGTAAGAATTTAATATGTAGACTACCAGGAGAAAGCACGTGCACTGCATGCGCTTTTGTCATACCCGGTAACGTTAGCCTAACGTTATATCATTCCTTGCGCGCCATAATCAACAGATGCCCCCGGCAAGTAAGCGCGCTCGCAGGGAAGACATTACAGTGGAACTCGCCTGTGAATGGGGGCCCTGTCAGGAAACCTTGGGTGGAATGCAGGAGTTTTGTCGTCATGTAGAGGAACATCTAACCTTCAAGGAGAGTTTGGACACTGATAAGGATGATGATGGAGGTAAGGAAAAAGGAAGTCATTCCTCAAACCTGCACACACTGCCCTGGCATGTTTGTAACGTTACATTGACTAGTGTTTCTGTTGCGATTCTCGATTGTTTCAAAGCAGAAGACCGTGTTTGCCAGTGGAGGGACTGCGGTTCCGTCATGGGCGACGCAGAGTTGCACAGACATGTGTTGTTCCACTGCTACCACGCCAAACTCAAGCAGTGGGGGCGGGCTATTCTCCAGACACAACCCAGCCTCGGCACCTGCTCAGTGGGAGAGCACAACCGCAACATCATACCTGCGCTGCCTGACAGATTCACATGCAACTGGGAGTACTGTGGGGTGTGTGAGGACTGACTCACTTATTTAACTATCGTTCAACCTATCCAGCCTATTTGATCAGTATTTCAGTATCAGTTCAGAAACCCCCGAAAAGAAAAGGGAAATAACGTTAATGTTGAACTAGAGAAGACAATGTAGGCCTAGATGTAATCTTTTCTGGTTTGACTAAAGCATCCACAACAAATCTCACCACTGAAAATGGTTAGTGATTGGAAATCGTACTGCATCTACTGTATGTAGGATAGGAAGAGGGCCTCAGTGTCTCTATGTGGCATGACCTTAAGAGAAAAAAAGTCTACAGCTACTAGATTATGTGAACACACAAACAATAATATTCATCTTTTTTATTTTCACTATAAAATTGCTACAGATGCTTAAATGACATTAGAATTGTGACCAGCAGCAGCAGAGAGAAGACAGACCACCAGATAATAGTATCTGTGTTGCGAGGAGGGCTTGTAGTTTCTGATCAAAATGAAACAATAAGTTGTTTGTTTGTCTGTCTGTTTGTTTTGCTAAGGTCTCTATGGACAATGTGGAGTACTTCTGTCGCCATGTGGATAATCATGCCCTATCTTTGGGCTTCCAAGCCAAGGGGAAACAGGAGAAAAAAGCACTCTGCTGTGGCTGGACAGGTAGAACAGGATAGCACTCTAATAATAATAATAATAATAATAATAATAATAATAATAATAATAATAATAATAATAATTACATTACTGGACATGCACACTCATATAGACAGCAAGGCAAAGTTTATTTACATAGTGCATTTTATGCTCTCAAAGAAATTCACATAAAATAAAAAAAGTGAAATGACATAAACGCCCTTGACATAAGTAAAAATAATGGCTTGAAAGCAAGTTTTTAAAAATAAATAAATAGCATGTACGTACTGTAGAAAAAGAAAGTTAGAAGAGTCAGTCCACCCAAAAGCATTAGCATCTCACATAAATGTAAATACTGCGAATTGTTAATATCTTATGCACTTATGAACACCGGACTAGTAGTTTTAATGACAAACTCACCGTGTAGCTAAGTGCCCTGCATCTCGAGCTACAGTAAAGCCATAGGAACAAGATAACTAAAGGCCTATAGAATACTGTTTATCGTCACATGCTTTAAGTATTGAGCGCACACAATGCAGTCAAATTGTGTGTCTGTCTGTCTGTCAGCCTATTTTGTGGAGGGGTAGAATAGGAAGGGGTGTTCGCTTTTAGGTTTATGCATTTAGCAGACACTTTTATTCAAAGCGACTTACATTTGTCAATAATCAGTTCAACATTTCAACAACAACACCTTACATTTGTATAGCGCTTTTCAAGACATCCAAAGCGCTTTACAGTGGAAGGGGGACCTCGCTAACCACCACCAATGTGTAGCACCCACCTGGGTGATGCAAAGCAGCCATTATGCACCAGAACGCTCACCACACACACCAAGGCCAGTCTCCCCTAGGGCAGCTTAGGGTTAAGTGCGTTGCTCAAAGGCACAACCGTGGCAGCTGGGATTCGAACCCACAGTCTCCAGGGCAACTAGTCCAGTTTACCATATTCCTTGACCTTCACACTACCACTGCCCTACGTAATGTTTATTTATGCCGTCTTGGTTAAAGGTTTTTTTGTTGTTGTAAATAGATAAGGGCCTTTTTGCCTTTAATTTGATAGGACAGTAGAGAAAGTGACAGGAAATGAGTGGGGGAGAGAGATGGGTAGGGGTCGGACTTAAACTAGCCCTAGCACTCGCCCACTGAGCCATGGTGCTCCCAATAAATAAGTAAATAAACTAACTAATTAAATAAACTAACTAACAAACGTTCTGTCTTTCAGATTGCAAAGCAACATTTAAGGGCCAGTTTAAACTGCGTGAGCATCTTCGTACCCATACCCAGGAGAAGATTGTTGCATGCCCATTCTGCGGGGGGATGTTTTCCAACAACACAAAATTCTTCGAACACATTCAACGGCAGATCATCTGTAATGGTATGGCCATTGGTTCCTTACAGCTATGCAGTTAGGTTGGCTTTTATAGTTGCCTTTAGTTTGATGAACGGAGATGAAGAATATTATGAGGTCATATTTTACTTGAGATTTCTGACACAAGTGACATGAAAAATGTCATGACATGACAAAAACTGACAGACAGTTAATGACAGCAGGCATAAACATTTTGAAGTGTCATTACATGTCATGTCCTGTTTATGACCAGATTAAACAAGATATGACATGACACTTCAAAATGTTTATGACTGCTGTCATTAAGTGTCTGTCAGTTTTTGTAGGCCTAATGTACAGGCCTAAAGGCCTAAATCTGCCAGTTTTACTTTGCAAAAACTTTTGTCACTTTTACTTTACCTTGAAAAAAGTTGTAATGCTCATGACACAACTCATGTTTTAGAAAGGCTTATGACCCTCAAATAAGATGACAGAAAAAAGTGAGTGCTTTGTTTTTGTTGCATTCATCTTACAGTAAACAGGGCAGGCTCATATCCAAACAGGCTTTAGAAGGTTATAAATACACTGAATGGTGTTCCCAGTAGCTGACCATTAGCCTAGTTAGGGTGTCCTACAGTAAGTATTAAAAAGTGATAAATCAAAATGGTCAAATTTAAGGCTATTAAAAGTGTTAAATGTGGTCTCTGAGGTATTAATTTCTCCAAATTAGGTATTATTTTTTCAGACTATCATGTTTCCTATTCTGGTTGAAATTCTGTCTGCTTAAATTTGCATTAGTTAGTTTAAATATGGGCTTTTGCATATTTTGGGAACATAATCAAAGATCTTTTGTCGGATGCACCTCCACCACTGCTGCCTTAACTAACCCTACTGGCCTAGCATGAAAGCATCATTAAATCTAAGCCTAAAGGCCAATTCAGACAAAGATCCACAACACCACAAAACCATTTTAGGGAGGAGTTGCGGCGATGTGAATCAAACGTTGCATGTCGTTGAAAGCAATTTCAAGCCGCCATTAATGATTCAACATGTCAAATCACAGTTTCTGAGTTTTGGAACATTCCGGTTTTTAGAACGTCGCAGCCAGTCTCAACGTGAATCTTTGGTCTGTAGAGGCCTGAAGGCATTGGTGAGATCCCTGACTGTGCTGTAGCTAAGAGTGATATTGAGCTGGAACACTAGGCGTCACTCACTAGCTGGCTAATAGACTATACCCCACTAATAGACTAGATGTATGCCCTACTCAAACTTGGACCACCTCGCACACATGAGCTAAATGCTTGTTCAACATTACAAGACAAACGTTGTTTGCAAGATTTCTCAATTCCTTTTTGGTTGCCAGCTTGCTGCTGTTTGTGTGTGTTTTTTCAAACCACAATTCTCCCATGGGTTCTTAAATTGCTCCCTGACCAAGATGTTTCTTCTCAAGAGGAATGTTTGTCTTGACTAGAAAATGGTGTCATGATGTTTTTTTGCTAAACTCTTTTACCATTGTGGTTGTTTCTCTTTTTTTCAAACAAACAATGTCTTTGGCTCTTTGCAGAAAAGAATTTTCAGTGTTCCCACTGTTTCAAGTTCTTGCCCACAGAACGGCTGCTGCGAGACCACATGAGGCAACATGGTAAGGTCTTCATAGAGGCAGATAAAAAGACTTTATTCAGAAGGAAATTATGGCATCCACATCATGCATGCCCATTAGGGACACACACACACACACACACACACACACACACACACACACACACACACACACACTGCATTTGCTACACAGTTAATTTATGTAGGCTAGACCTCCCTCCAGAGTGAAACTAGCACCTTTGGATATTGGTGTGTGGGTGTGTGTGTGTGTGGAGGGGGGAGGCATGTTGCTCATGCTTGTTTTGTTTTGTTTTTATTTTCTGTTTGTTTTGTTTTGTTTTTATTTTCTATGTGCCAGTGCATCTTAAGAAGAAATTTATTATTAATTTGATACCATTTTCTTTGAGAATTGAGAGCTGGTGGATAGAAGTACACTTTTTTTTGAAGTGTAATGTGTTTATAAATGATGTACTCATATTGAAGTTTGGCTAAACATGTATTTGTGATTTGTTTTTCACTTCCAGTTAACTCCTACAAATGTTCACAGTGTGATATGACTTGTCCGTCCCCGTCTGCGTTGAGAAATCACATGAAATTTCGACACAGCACTGAAAAACCTTACAAGTGTGACTTATGTGACTACAGGTAAGTCCAGGCTTACTAATACATTAGGTCAGCAGCACATTAGCTTTATAACAGGGGTGTCAAACATAAGGCCTGGGGGCCGGATGCGGCCATTTTATTATCATTTATCATTTCATGCAGACCACCTGTTTGTGTTTTACTCTGCCTGAAGAAGGTCATCTGACCGAAAGCTTGCAGCATATAGAGTAACAAACTTATTTGCAAAGACTTGAGTGTGCAGATTTTTCTTTATTTTTTATTGAATTACTTGTTAATCCAGCACCTCAACAGATGAGCGGTGATTTTTCTACTTTTTTCATGCAGACCACCTAAAAAACACTTTCTGTAGATTTTGGCTGGCCGGCCCTCTGTGGCCCTTGACAAAGAAGAGTTTGACACCCCTTGTTTCTAATACAGGATTCTAATGTGCATAATGACATGATATCTCTAGAAATGTAGTTGTTCCTAAACGCAAGTAAACTTAGTTTACCCTCCTCTCATATACTGGAAATAGAGTTTATCCTTTTTGTTGAATTTATGCACCAAATACAACTTTTAACATTGCCAAATCATTAGGATAATTAGGATAATTAGTGCGTTATCCTAATTTAAAAATGTAATACCACAGCATTAAGTCTTCCATTCATGGAAGAACGTTCATGTTCTGCATGAACTGAATCTGCAAAATCATAGTTTACTAACCTTTTATTTTACCACTTCAACACTTAACATCCTGACCAATATGACAGATTTCCACAAAATATTGTGTTCAGGTTCAAACCCACTAAGACCATTTACGATGAATTTACAGAAATACATTTATAACTTTTATCATCAATCCAACTCAAAATTATTATAAAAAACAATCAAACTTTTCATATTGTAAAAAAATGGACTCAGAATTATTGTATGTATGTTTTTATATGTATTTGTGTGTGTGTCTCCAGGTGTAAAAACGAGTTTGACTTGCTGAAACACGCCGACACGCACAACAGTGAGCCTGTGTATTCTTGTGACCAAGACAACTGTGACTTTGCCACACATTCCATGCAGTTCCTCAAAAATCACTTCAAAAGAGTCCACGAGGTGAGAATGAAACACACAAAATTGCACACTCAGCATTTGGGAATAACCCCAGGTGACGCATTGAGTTTATTCTGTGGCAATGGTAGAAAAGGGATCTGGATAGAGATAAGGATTTTGCTGCAGCATCTCAGAATTTGTAGCGACCTTGAAGTTATCTACGCACGTTTACCCAAATCATTCAATTTGTTTCAGTTGGAGAGGAGAGATCAGACTACTTGACCATTTGGGGAATGTTTCCAACACAAGCTTTTAATGGGCTTACAGAAGACTTAAAGTTTCAAATCTGTGATCTGGCCTAGCCAATTGGATTAATCAGGGGTTCCTAATGTGACTCCATGCTTTGCCTGGCTGTCATACAGTAATTAACCTAGCCAGTGCCCAACCTATAGTAGCGCCCCCTAGTGCCCACTCTCAATTTCTCTCTTAGTTCCACCACTGTGTCGGGGATCTGTGTGTAGGCTTAAGCCCCATTTATACCTCACGTAAAAGACGGATACGGATACATGTGGAGTGTTTCATAAGTACTTTCCGTCAATTTCGTCCGTATTTTATTATTTTAGCACAAGCAAACATAAAAACTGTATGGAGGTATGAAGTGACAGAAATTCAGACATATGGACTCACGTTAGGTATGAATGGGCCTTTAGGTGTCCACCGACTCTGAGCTGTGCGGTCCAACCATCGCTTTCAGTCATCCATGGATCTTTTCTGAAGTTGAACTCAAATGTGCGTTTCAGCTTGTAACATACAGTGTGTCGCAACAAAGCAGTAGCGATTGGTTGAATCAGATAGTACTGTACATTAAATAGACCAACTACTGTACATGTATGAGCAAGATCTGAGATGTTGTATGCAAATCATAGCACAAGATGTATATTTATACTTATGAAAGGGGACCTAGTATTGCACCTTGTTCTCTGATGTTAAAATAAAATATATTCAATTATATTTTGTCAAAAATAAGACCAAGTGATATTTTACAAGCCTACTCTATGTTAAATTGCCCATGTAAAAGTGGATTTCCATTCTATATCTCCTTGAATACAATATAGTATAACAAAACTGATGTTTAAACGTCTGCTTTTCTGGCTCTTCAGCAGGGAGATTCAGCCCCCAGATTCATGTGTCATATCTGTGAGCAGTCCTTTTCTCGAGGCAATAACCTGACTGTCCACCTACGCAAGAAACACAAGTTCAAATGGCCCTCAGGACACCCTCGAGTCAGGTTGGTGTGCCTTACACTGTCTTTGGTATTTTTTGCCCTAAACGGTGTCTTCCAGTCAGCGCTGCTTTCAAGGCACTACTCCCCTCAGTTTAGGTTTTGGATGAGGGTTGAGGGGGTTAGGGTTAGGAATGGGGTAAAGATAGTTAGTGCCTTTTAAGTTGTGCTGCCTGGAAGGTGCCGTTGGGGGCAAAAAACACCATTGAGCGCATTACACTGTCACGCTGGCTGCTAGAGATGTCTGATGATAAAGCATGATGTATTTCACAGAGAATGTATTGCACACAGAATTACACACCACTGATAACCAGTGTTGGGCAAGTTACTGCAAAACTGTAATGCGTTATCTATTACTCGCTACTGACATTTTAAAGTAGTCCCTTACATTACAATGTTAGTCTTATGAAAATGTTAAGCGTTACATTACTGTTGCATTACATTTACGTTACTCTTCGGGCCCCACGGCAGCCTATGACCTTCAATAATTCATTATGAATGTTGAGAATGACAGGCGGAGACTGTAAGCTCTACGTTAATTCTGGCACAGCAGACGTTTTACCCTTGCTGACCTCTCAGTGATTTTTGGCGAATTTGTATGAAGGAAAAAAACACCACTTCATTCCAAGTTAAAAATGCATTGTAACTTGAGTTACTGACAATTGTACCTAAAATATCACAATTTTGTTTCTGTAGTGCTTTACATTACCAAGTTGCCAAAAAATGCAATACATTACAGTAATTAGTTACTTTTGTAACTCGTTACTCCCAACACTGCTGATGACACAGAATTACACAAGTCATAAGATACCAGTTGGCAGCCAAACATTTTTTATTACATCAAAAGAATAAAAAAGGCTGCCCTTTGCATAAAAACAGTTTATTGCATAGCCTATTATGTCAATTCTGCATCTATGTGGTATGTGCATACAGTGCAATGACTTCCTCTAAACTTAAATGGCTAATATGTAGCCTTGTCTTTCCTTTTTGTGCGGTTTAAACGTTTACCACTTTGATCCACAGGGAAATAGCATTTCGTCTCAGATAATGCTTATTTCCCTGTGGATCAAAGTGTTTGGCCAAGCACTCTGATGGATCTGATGAAGGCTCTGTGCCGAAACGTCATCATGACTTCTTAAGAATTAAATTTTCTATGTGTGTGGCACCTTTTTCTTTATTAGTTTGGCCAAGCACTCTAAACAAGATATATAAGAGACAGAGTGAAGCCTACTCCTGTCTCCTACTACACAATTTCCGCATACTGTACATTGCACAGGTGACCCCAAATGACCCCCCTCTGTCTCACCTGCCCAGGTACATAGAGCACGCTGACGGCTTCATGCGGATGCAGATGTTTCGCTACGAGGCTGTGGAGCTGACCGAGGCACCAGGACAGGGGGTGGGGGACTCCACAGACCAGTCTGCCCAGGGCCAAGGCACTTTGCTGGGGGGAAGTGGAGATGGCACGGCTGGGCCACTCTGGGTCTCTTCAGCACATGGAGGACCTGAAGAAGCAAAGAGGGGGACAGAAGCTACTGCTGAACGGCCAGAAGGTGGCGCTATGCAGGAGTACATTGAGAATGTATGCCGGGATCTGATGCGTGAGGAGGGGTCTGTTGATGTGTGAGCTCCGGGAGAGGAGGACTTGTTGAGGGAGGAGTGTAACTAACCTGGAGTGTCTTAACTAAGACTTAGTGTCTTACTGCACTTTAAATGCAACCTGTCAACGTTAACCAGTGGATTACTGTGTCGCTAATTGGCTTCCTTAATGGACATATCCTCCAGGGGACGTGTGTGTGTGTGTGTGTGTGTGTGTGTGTGTGTGTGTGTGCGCATGTGAAAATGATTGTTAGTCTACTTCATGGGCATGTCCTTCAGGAGGAAGGTGGGAGGTGTTTGTGTGTGTGTGTGTGTGACTGACTGTGTGTGTGTGTGTGTGTGTGTGTGTGTGGGAGGGAGAGAGAGAGAGAGAGAGAGAGAAAGTGATTAATTATTAGTCTTCATAACAAGAGTGTGTTCTGAGTGTGTCTCACAGTTTTCTATTTTTTCTTTTTTTGTTGTTGTTGTTCTCATGTTTGTTTCAGATAAATCCAAATTGTGCAGCCATGTAATGTAATGTAGTAAACATGTCAAGGCCTGGACAATGTACAGTACTGTAGATAACCAGGTTTGCTCTGACCTGGATGATGTTATGGGTGTGTGTGTGTGTGTGTGTGTGTGTGTGTGTGTGTGTGTGTGTGTGTGTGTGTGTGTGTGTGTAACACACTGTTAAGCAAGGTCATTCCAAACAATGTTAAGTTTCTATTATAATTTGACACTGTTGTCTCACACTGCTTAGTATACTAGTATGTTGGGAGAACAAGGTTCTAGACCCCCCCCCCCCACCACACACACACACACACACACACACACCTCCCTCGTTCTAAAATATCTTTCAGTGTGGTGCCATGTCCTCAAATGCAATCCACACCAGCCTGCTGAATGTGTTTTCATAAAAAAGAAATCTGATCCTGATTGAGCCCAAGTGATCAGGTAAATCTGAACTAATTTGTTAAAGGTATTAAATGTTCTATGTTTTTAAAACTGGTAACTATCTTGTTTTACCACAGTGGTATTCTCTTTCAATAAGTACAGGTATGTTTAAATCAATGTTCTAACCCCCTTAGGAAAGATGCAATCAATGCATTAGGCTGGCAAGCAGCACCCTACTCTGCCATGCATTTCTTTGGTGGATTAGTTGTTATACATTTAAATTGTCCCAGCCTCTCATGGTAATTGTTGTTGTTGTTTGTTCAAAGTCCTACAAAAGGTGTTGAATCCTTGAGGAAGAGAATGTACCAGGGACTTAAATATATTGTGTAATTAAATAATAGTAAGGATCTCAGGTGGTAACTTCTCACTCATAGGTTTCCCTCGCTGGTAAATTGCTTCTCTCTAAAGCGGAAACATGAATGATGTGTGTTTGGGTAATAAAGGTGATTGTGTAACTTTATGTTGTGAATCAATCATTTTGTGGTTTAGTAGTCCATGCCTCTAGATTTGGCCCATGCATATACTCAAAGTCATTTCAACTGCATAAAGGTTAACTCAAAGAAAAAAAAAATCTGCTTTAGACCCCAGCAAAATTCTAGAATGCGTTTTCAGATAAGAGGAGAAAATTCTCCTCATTTAATTAAGAATAATTCAACTTGAATTGTCAGTTAAATTTATTTGATTTAAAAATTCAGAACCACACATTTGAATTATTTTTATTATTAGTTATTGCTGGATTACCAACCAACCAATACAAGAGATTTCGTATTGTTACGATGACTTTCGCTAATACATGCACAAACACATCTCAACCACAAGGGGGCACCACCTTGCTTCCAAAGGTAGCTACCAACTAGCTTTAAAGGGACACCAGGCAGGACTGCGTTTTTCTATCTCTGGAGCTCCACCTACAGTCGCCGAAATATTAGACAAAAAATACAACTACATTGCACATTCTCAACAACCAATGTCAATTTATTTGCAAACCAAAAAGTACAAACCAAAGATGACCATTTTCTTGTGCTACGTTGGCTCGACGTCCAATGGGACTAGTCTTGGGCTGGGCCAGGCCTTGTGTCCCATCCTCATAGACACTTAGATTAGGAAGTCTCAAACAAGGCAACATTGTCCCTAGACAGGTTTGTGAGCTGGTTACCAGTCTTGGTATTTCCTAATAATACTGGGCACATTTCAAATGCTTTCTGTTGTTCCTTTAACGATGAATATGATATGGGTAGGGCACCATATACAGGTCCGAGTGACCCATTGGACCCAAGTTTGAATCTGGCCTGTAGTTACTGTGGAATATCATGGAATAATATACAGGCCAGGGTTATATGAATGGTTACTGTGGACACTGGAATATTATTTGGACGAGCCACCAGCTGTTTGAGACGCCTATGGTTATTTCCCCCAATCCTACCCCATCTCTCTCACACACATGCCCTGCCATCTCTCTGCAATCCTAATCCTATAAGAAAAGAGCAAAAAATTAAATTTGATTTTATAATTCTATTTGAAACAATATGATCAACTAAACGTATATTAAAATATTAATAAAATATTAACAAATAAAGTACCCCCAGTACAGTTTCATTGGTCTACAACCACCCATGAAACTTGTGAAAACATGTTCACGTTAATGGTCACACATCTCCCACTTTAAGCTCTCCTGCCCCCCACCCCCCCAGCAGTGCCCCTGTGTCCTGCATGCAAGTTCCTCGTTACGATCAAGTCCATCGTGCCAGATGTAAGTATACCTTTGCCCCTCTCATTCTGGTCATCACACAGCTGATGGAAAAGCATCAACTTGAAAGCTTTTAATCAGAGAGGGTAAAAACAGTGCAAGAGGTCTAACGTTCAATAGGTTCTGTGTTGTTTTGGCAAGGGGCAGGGGGGAATCTGGGGACAGGGGATCTGTGCTTTAATGACTATTTCTGGGGAGTGGCTCTTGCTGGAGCACCCACACTGTGTGCATTGATAATTGTGATGTTTAACATCCCTCAATACACATCTTTCCACCACTTCCTTCCAGTGCGTCCTACGTTGTAATAACTCCTCATCTGACCCATGTGATCCACTCTCCATTTTACTATTATAGTCCAAGATGACATTTGGCTGTAATTTTATTTGGTCCATGGCTTCAGTGTGTCTTTCCCATGAAATCATCCCTTTTATCCCATCAGTGACAAACCATGACCTTTCCATTGCTAACCTTTCTGCTGTCACCAACCATAAGTAGTGTGGTGCTGTAACAGATCACTGACCAAAGAAAAAGAGGAGAAGAAATTGTCGGCATGGACATGATCCTTGCACCCCAGGCGGCCATGACGACCATGTGTGTAAAGCTCTTCCCACCAGCTTCATCGCCACCATCCTTCTCTGTGTAGATACTGTATGTGAAGAGTTCAGATGCAAAACCCCCTAACTCCACTTGACCACTTTTTGAGAAAAAGGCCATTTTTTATCAGGCGTTTGCAGTGTTTTGATTGTAAACAGATATTTTTGACACGGCGGGGAGCAGGTTTTATTTTATTTTTTCACAAAAACATTTCATTTACTTATTGTAGATATATACAGGATTCACACAATATCATTAACTCAGTTTTCACAAAAATGGTGTTTAGGGGGTTTTGCATCTGAATTCTTCATGTAAAGCCAAACATAGCCTGTCAAAACAACACATAAACATCTTGATGCCCCATTTTAATGTTTTTTTTTTTTTTGGAATGTATTGCCTCCAACTTAACTGTCCATCAAATTGAATCATGGCCTCGTCTCATCAATTGTAAGTGAAGACCAGGGAGACAAAAGCTTTGGGAGGTTTTTCCTGTAGTGCTTGAATAAAGGATGACCTTTTGGAGCTTGTCATTTTCACCTGATTGGCACAGGTTGTCCCTGTCACCTGTCATCATTATCATATATCATATAATATCATATAATCCAAAGAGTACCCAAGTAGTGAGTGCCTGTTTCACCATGCATTCAGTAACAGGGCATAGGAGTTTTGTCAGTATGTATGTAGCGTGATTTATTATGGAGGACTTATTGATTTTCTTTCACGCCTTTTATTTTGCATCAGCGAGCTTGAGTGATATTTCAGGCCTCTTTTCTGAGAAATCCTGAAAAGCCAATGAATGAAGTGCTTTTAAATGATTGGTGAACTACCCTCTTTTTGTCGTTTAGCTGTTTCTTGTGATGTGAACTAGTGCAGGAGACAGATGTGAATGCCAGAAATATGGGTGGTAGAACTGAACAGGCAGGGGAGGAAGGCGTTGGCTCACACAATATTTCTTTCGGAATGAATAAAGTATTATGTTATCTTGGCAGAATATTGAGCTACCTGAATTATTGAATTTCTTTGATGAGGATCGAGGCCTAATGAAGAAATGTTTTTTTTTTTTTTAGATCATTTTAAAAATCTTAAAAATGAAAACCCCACCCATCCTATGGTTCTCTATTCACTCGGTCTTCGTTCTGCTTCTGTGAAAAGGAAGCAAAGTGGATTAGATTTCACCTTTTGTATGTGGGTGGGGTGGGGTGGGGGGGGGGTATGGTTGCATGTGGGCTAATGTATGTCATCACTGACAGTAAGCAAACTGGAACAATATGTGTAGCCTATCAGCCTAGTCAGTGCTCAGTGAGGGTTGGTGCCGCAGTGCCGAGGTAAAAGTACATCATTTACCTTTCACTATGACTGATTTCACTTTCAATCAAACAACTTTTTTTTTTTTTTTGCATGTCCCAGATGATTCCGTTGTAGTCCCTATTTTATACAGTAGCTCAGAGGATTGGTTGTTGTTAGTAGAATGTTTGGTTGTTAAAGTGTCCATGAAATAGTAAGGAAGATAAATAAATAGACTAATTAGTTCAGGTCTGAAATAAATAAAAATAGGCCTACCTAATAGCCTTGAACTGTATGGCCTGTATACTTAAATCAAACATCATGCATAACAAAATAGAATAATATGCCCAGACAATTTCTTTTTTTTTTTTTTTTTACTGTAAACTAAATTAATGAGTTTTGTTGTTTCTCTAGCTAGTATCTCTAGCTAGTATGCCTGTGCTAGACAGACTAGAATATTCATAATTCATGAGGGTCAATTTTATGTGCCATTGATTCAGTCACTCGTGGAATCTGTGATGACAAGGAATGACTTGGCACCCTGCGTGGCAGCCAAAATAGCATAGGAGAGTGATAGGCCTGAATGAATTAAGCTGATTGAGAGGATGGGCAGCATCGCAACACCGCAGCTTTTTTGCTGATTATGCGTGTTGCTTCGCCGGTTGGCACGTGGGCTACCGACTGCTACACCACAGAGAATCGTCTAGGCTGTTATGAGTGTAATAACTAAAATACGCAATTAATCGGAGAAAAGGTTAAAATACAAATACCAAAAAAGACCTGGGTTTGAAATACTCTCGCCTTTCAGCAGTAACGTCAGGGGCACAGAGTTGCTGTGTTGGAGGAACCGCCCAACGCTGGTGTAACGTGATTCTCCACGTTGCCCCCTTCGTCTGTTCTCGGTAGACTCCGCTCGCCTCGCGCTCATTCGCACTGCAGACTTTATTGCAGCTAACAGTTTCAGACTGTCGCACTGCCTAGGGTGGACTCGGATCAAAGTACACCACTCTTAATACGTCTCATCTAACAGCTGGACCCGGTGGAGACTAGTTTTTAATCTCCAGACAGTTGTCCAAAGACTACATTTTAGCAACATTTTTTCCAACGCTGAGGAAATTTCCTAACGGACTTCGAGACTATGAGGAGATTTTCGGCATGGGCTGTGATCGCGCTGTTGTCTGTACTCGCAGTGAAAGGTAAGCGCCCCTCTTTGTTGAGGTCTCTATGCCATGCCGAGTTCATCAGATTTTTTGGTAGCCTGCTATGGAGCTACGAATAGGGCCGTAGCCTAGCCTAACGGTCTTGAAATCTGGATGCTGAATAACGGTACTTTGCAAATGAGAAGTGGCGCAAAAAATAATTACCATATCATTCATAGTCTATGAGGTGCGGTGACACAGCCGTGGAACATTGTGTCCAGAAACAGTTAAGTTAGCAATAACCAATATGAGGACAGACTATGGATTTTGAACACCAACGTGTTAGGCATTTTTGACAGCAGATTTAAAAGACTTTTCTTTTGTTGACCTGTCGAGAAGCTAAAACAGGTGACTTTTACCTTATCTGCTCGGCTTATCACTGATCTAGGCTACTGTAAGGCA
>JAODXP020000028.1:13754731-13764731 GCA_027497455.2 Sardinella longiceps | reverse complement strand
TCTTTAATAATCCCCATGCACAGCTTGACAAAGAGAGAGAGAGAGAGAGAGAGAGAGAGAGAGAGAGAGAGAGAGAGCTGGAGCTCCAGACAGGCTAGCTGGCTAGCCTACCTGCTAAGCAGCGGTTTAAAATATGTCCCGCTGGCGAATTGGGAATGCTTCAATATGTCTCGGCACATTAAGCCTCACAAACGGCAGCAGAGCTTGATAGCATGGCGAACGGACAAATCCCTGAATAGGGAGTCCGCTGTGATTGAGCAGTGGGTTGTGTAGATTAGACCCACCGCCATGTGACCAGACCACAGAACAACCACGACGTCTTGCCGAGGCGGTCCCTTGGCGTGGACGATGGGACGCGAGAGTGTTTCTAACACACGTTTCTAATCCTGGCCTTAGACAGCACTGGCTACTAGCACATTTATATTCAGTTGTGAGTGCAGCTCTCAGGTGCATAGCCTATAGCCAGAGGCTGAGTGTGTGTGTTCATTTTTATTAGGACTTTGGTACAGACTCTAAAGCCATGTGCAATTCAGATTAAAAAAAAAGAGTTGTGAGTGAGATAATATTGTAATGGACACTAGCAAAGAGTGGTGTGTGTGTGTGTGTGTGTGTGTGTGAGACTGTGTGAGGGAGGGAGAGAGACAGAGAATGGGGAAAAGAATGTGTGTGGAGAGGGGGATGTTGGAAAAAAAATGGAGAGAGTGTGTGTGTGTGTGTGTGTGTGTGTGTGTGTGGCAGAGGTTAGTCTACACTAAGGTTAAAGGCCCAGTAGTCTGACCCAGCGCCATAGTGATCCAAGTGCTATGTGCTGGCCACCGACCCCCTGCACTATAAATAGACACAGGAAGCTGCTGCTGAACAACGCCACCAAACATCACATGGGTTATAGCTCTGCTTTAAAGGCACAAGACAACATACTGAATATCCATTAATAGATATCATATACTGTTTATTTACATAAACACACACTCTGGTTTATATATCGAGTGTCCAACTGCACAGCCTTTTCCAGGTGCTGGTAACATTCAGCTTCTTGTCTTATAATCCAAAAAAGTATTAGATCACAGCACACTGGACTGGGTTTTGCTGATTTTTATTTTCTTGGGTGAACAACACGTTTCGCGCGTCGCTTCATCAGGTTCACTTAGCTTTACTTTTGTTTTAAATCTGACTGACTTTTACTACCAGTCATCACATGGGATAGCTAAAGGCACAAAGCTAAATACTATAGGCCTATATTTATGTATTACAGTATATTTATTCTAATAGATTGTATAAATTCATGTAAATTCACACATTGCTTTACTTTTGTTTTATTAACAATACAATAACTCATAAACGAATAAAATAAATATAACTGTTACTTCCAGTCATCACATGGGAAAACTCTGCTTTAAAGGCACAAAGCAACATTAATTATCAATTATAACATCATTTAAGATCATATTTTATCATTATTTATGTAAAATCACACATTGTTTAATTTGTGTTTCATTTCTGACTGACTTTAACTATCAGTCATATCAGCTGTAGTAGTGATTAAAGTGATGGTATCAGTCAGCTATCAGGCCTAATTTAGATCAATAACTGTGGCAGTGCTTGCCAAGCCAAGACAGATTAGCGGAAATTGTAGACCTGTAGACCCGATAACCTTTGACTGCTAATGACTCCATAGTAAAGAGGTAAAACAAAGGACTTATCATGACTGGTGTTTAACAGATCAATTCTTCTAGAGTGCCACTAAGACCAATAGGCTATTTTTTCTTTCCACAATTTATTCACTTTGTTGGCTCGTAAAATCTTTTCCGTCTGATCTATCGCCATAGTGAAATATCTTAGATAAAAAAGTGGTGGAATGGGAAGAGGAAAAAAAAAATCTTTTGTGTAGGCCTCATGAATACAAAAGGTCCTCTGTCTATAGAAGGAATGTGGACAGCAAGCCTAGCGGGCGACTCATCGTTGGCCCCTTTCGAATATCTGCTCAATGTGGAATTTGATACATTCGAAAAACCTCTGGAATCTGGGTATAGACCCTATTGGTGCACCCTTCTTTGTACGCCCCCCTCCCTCACACTCTCTCTCTCTCTCTCTCTCTCTCTCTCTCTCTCTCTCTCTCTCTCTCTCTCTCTCCCTCTCCCATTCTCTCTCTCTTCCCTTTGTCCTCTTCGCTTTTCTACTCGCTAGGCTAAATCCGTGCGTGTCACGTTAGACCAAATCCTAGGCCTGTATGGGTTTGTACACACACATAAAGGTACAACACCGGATAAATTCAGTTTTACTTCAAGGAGAAATCCGGGGTGATTCATCGATTTGATTCATGGCCTTATTGTTTGAGGTCACTTAATGCGTTCTGTAGGAGAAAGAATATGACAATTTTATCATTTGATTTGGGTAATTTGATACCAAATAGCAAACCAGTAACTCACAAATAACACAAAAAGTGCTTAGTCGCTTAGGATAAAAACGCCTACTCCTAAGTGCTGAAATGTAATGTAAATCACTTTCAGTTTCATATTCCTATGTCCTTCCATCTTCATGAACACAGATCTTTTTCTGACTCTGGGTCTCTCTCCTCTCTTTTGTCACAGTGCGATGTGAGGATGGCTTTGATCTGTCCGACGCGCTGGGAGTGGACGGCGACGATGAGCCAGTAACGGGTACGTAAGACTCCATGACCTCATCACCAGCCCAGCGCTGGCCTACACTGTTGAGTAGATTTAGCACTGAATTATTGACCTTACCACATACAGTATGAGTGGAAGGAAACATCAGCTCAGCTCTATAGTACATCTGCTGGTGGCAGCTCAATACAGTCGCTAAATGACAGCTATTTTTTCACTGATGGAGTCAAAGGAGAATGATGGATTTTTTTTTTTTTTATCTTTATGATGGATTTTTTTTGTTGTTGTTGTTCTTTAAACCTTGTCTTTAAATGTGTTTTATCACTGAGGTTCTTGAGATATTTCTTGACTTAGTACAACCATACAGTTTGTACTAATGACTAGTGCAGGATGAGACACAGTAACTCATATGGACCAAAGATGTCCTCTAGTTCTCTGTGGGTTTACTGTAAGCATGGCATGGAATAGCTTGAAGCAGCAGTAATGTGCACACAGCACAGCCACTGATCACTGGTGCAGTTTCACCACAAAGAACCCTTTTCAAAAGCACTTTGAGAGAATCCTCTATAGGATTGCCAACCCAGTAAGGGCACTTCCATTAAGACCTACAAGAGAACCTGCTTCTCTGTTGTGTTTACTCAGTGATGGCCAGGGAGGTTTTCCAAGTAGGTGGTTAAGGGACAAACCTGTCTAAATTAACCAAGAGGAAGTCATAAATCTGTTAATAGAGGAGCCTGCTGGCTTTGTTTAGTTAAGAGAACAAGGATTTGAGGCTCTTCTATTATGAGGTTTACCACTACTTCCAGCTTAACTTACCCAGGTTTGCCTCTTAACTGCCTTCTTGGAATACCCCCTGGTGAAATAGACTCACTTTGCGCCAAGAGTCTGGGCACTCCTCTTAATATGCATGTGTGTTTACTTGGTGGGTGACACTTTGTTTGAACTTAAATCCTATTGGTTGTGCCTTTAATATCTGCCCATTGATTGGTTGCTAGAAAATGTAGTTGGTTGAAACCAAAGCCATAGGACACAGCGTACGGTACATATGCAGTATTGTAGCAAAATAGAATATTGGGTGGAGGTACTCACTCAGGAAAACTAGGAACCTTTGTAGCCATTGTAGCCAGGAAACTCCCTAGGAGAGTGCCCATTGTTACCAGCTGGGACACAACACCACCCCTGGTTTTGAACACTTTAAACTAAAACTACATTCAAAGTAAAGTTACATTCCCTAAAACTAAAGCTAATTTTGACAGTAGCAGTTAGCTAACCTGGCTAGAATATTAGTGGCCTGAAAATTGTGGGGTTGAATGTATTCACGTCAATGGGGTACCAGTTGCTTTCTGCCACCCGGAAGTATCTCAGCAACCATTGTTTACAAACATTCTGAAAAGGCCTATAGGACAGTGGCACAGAGCGTATGCAGTATTGTAGCAAAATAGAATACTGGGTGGAGGTACTCACTTAGGAAAACTAGGAACCTGTGAGGAAAATGTGTGGAAACTCGTTGCCTCAAGTGAGTTTAGTAAATATAACTTTTCTTTTTCAAGTTTTAAGTGCTTTAAATGTAAAAAGATAAGTCATATTTATCATTGACAAATGTAAGTTGTTTTTTTGTCTGCTAAATGTATAAATGTTAATATCATGAATCCTTTAACCATCTCCACAGTCCCAACAAAACAACCCAGCGCACCACCAAAAGCAGCTGCGGATGACGGTAAATAATCATATTCCTTTTACAGTATTTCCTCCCTACTTAATTGGGTGCTGCGAGACCTGCTGATTTTAATATTGCCAGGTGCTAATGAGGTGTTTACAATGTGCTGTATACGTTGTCATGTCTAAAAGACCACAAAATGAATTTAACAGTAGAGTAGCAGCCTATTGAACATAATTAACAAAAACATAATGAAAAACTGGTTTACTTTTCACTTTATTTGTGTGTGTGTGTGTGTGTGTGTGTGTGTGTGTGTGTGTGTGTGTGTGAGAGAGAGAGAGAGAGAGAGAGAGAGAGAGAGAGAGAGAGAGCAGAGAGAGAGAGAGAGAGAGTGTGTGTGTGCGCTGTATACAATGTCATGCCTAATTAAAGTGGTAATTGACTATTTTGATACATTGATACTGGCATCTGCAGCAGTTCTGTGGAAAAGGTAACAACAGCACTGTTAAAACAAGGCAGGACTTCTAGATGGCTGTTGCTATTGTGTGTGTCTATCGAGGGCTGGGAGCCTAAAGGCCATGAGTGGCATTTTGATTCAAATGGAGTTATTAAACAAAACCCATGAATCTAGTTGCATTATGTTATCCATCTGTGTCAAAAATGTACTTTAAAAATACATTTTGATTCAAATGGAGTTATTAAACAAAACCCATGAATCTAGTTGTATTATGTTATCCATCTGTGTCAAAAATGTACTTTAAATAGGTGAAGTCCGTAAAGAAGGTAGCATAAGAGCAAACTATTCATTTTTGTTTTGGTGAAATGTCACTTACGCCCTTCAGAGCTCTCAGTTCTCCATATACTTTATGTATTGTGTGTATGCCATAAAAACAAACCAACAAACGTCCACTTCACAGATTTTGACCTCGCTGGTGCCTTGGATTTTGACACTCCTACGAAACCAGCCGCGCCTGCCCCAGCTCCAACCAAAGCCCCAGTCAAGCCTAAACCCAAACCAGGTAAGTGTTACCTGAGCGCACCTGAGTGCACCTGAGCATACCTGAGATCATGGTCTTATCTATTGTAAGGGCCTGATGTGAATCAGACATACAGTATGTAGGGTGTTAGTTTCCCAAAAGCATAGTTGCTAGCCAGTTAGCAACTTACTTAGTTGGCAATGGGAAATTGCTAACTGAGGCTACGCAAAGTTGCTAACCCTAAGTGTCCATTTCCCTGAAACATAGTTGCTAACTAGGTTAGCAACCTTTTTGATTGCATTGCAATTTCGCATTGCTAACTAAGTAAGTTGCTAACCAGTCAGCAACTCTCTTTCGCTAACCAGTTAGCAACTATGCTTTTGAGAAACGGATGCCAGTGCCTCTCTCTCTCTCTCTCTTTCTCTCTCTCTGTGTCTCTCTGTCTGTCTCTCTCTCTCTGTCTCTCTCTCTCTCTGTCAGACGTTTTTGCCTCTGCGTGCTGACTTCTAACAGACTAACATTTACCCTAAAGCATATCCTGTGCCATGCAAAAATGAAACTTCATGCTTATTTCCCCTCTCGCTTTTTTTGGTAAGGGACAAATCTTTGGGGAACTGGGTGGGTGAAGTGAAACATGACAAGTGTGCCCTTAGAGGAAGAAGAAAAAAAAAAAAAAAGCCCTCCTTCTTGACAACTTCAAAGCTGTGGTGAAACATGAGCCCTGGGTTTTGTTCTTTCCCCCCAGAGGCGTGCAATGGTGAGCGTGCTAAGCTAACTAAACGCAAACCTGTCATTGAGCGCAGCAGGAATGGATTCACCCATATGGGTGCTGATTAGATGCTATCATGTTGCCAACACACACACACACACACACACACACACACACACACACACACACACACACACACACACACACACACACACACACAGAGTCCCTCCTTTAAGCCCTTGAGATAGCTGCACCTGCCAATAGATATTGATTGGAGTTCCAACCAAGAACCCGCAGAAAGCCAGTAATACGATTTCCTGGTGAGAGCTGCGCTGTCGTCTTCTTCCTCTGATACGAGCCATCTGTTTTTCTAGCCCAACATCTGTTGAACCTGATTAACAGGCAGGCATGGCAACTAATACAAGAAATAAAGGCTTCTGCACGCTCGCACATCTAAACTACAGATCTTCCCCAATGATGGTCATATGGCTGCAAACCATTTCTATACAGTCCATGCGGCAAACTGATAGAGAGGTATTCTACTGTTGCTTAGCGATCCAGCGTCTCTATAAAGTCAGTTCAAACTGTTTAAATAACCCAAACACATTTAATATGTAATGTGATCGTATCTTTTTAATCACTATTACATCTAAACTTAATCTCTTTCTCAATGATGGGTCATGTTGCTGTAAACTGATAGAGAGCTATTCAACTGTTGCTTAGCAATCCATCATTGTTATAAAGCCTACTCAAACTGTTATTAACAGTTTATTACTGTAATTAGACCAAACACATTTTACATGGGGACTGGGACTTGGTCATAGAATGACTTCAGACTCATATCCCCTTGTGAGGGGTTGGGGTGGGGTGGAGGGTCAATACTTAGCAAAAATCTTATGTGGAGTCAGTGATAGTAGGGTACAGTACATGTATATATTTTAAATATGCACACAACCGTAGATTTGAAACCATACGCTACAGTGCTGGCTGATCAGCAATATTATTAAATATATTTTATCTAATATTCAATAATATGAAATATATATTAACAGATTATGTAAGCCTATATTAAGGAGTTTTGTTATTTTTCTTTTAGTGCCTGTCTCTTTCAGGACTCAAATTGCTGCTTGATATCTGTAAAACAAAATTAGATTTTTCATCCTTTGAAAATGGTTAAAAATAAGAGTAAATCACTCAGGAAATGACAGGCTGAACATGGTAATAGGAAAGGTGGACATTTATATTTAATAATTAAGAGAAGTCATTTCACGCCAAGGCTATTTTGGAACAGGCATGTACGCAGACTTCTCTGTTTGCTACTGAAGAGATAAATATAACTGTCTTGAAAAGTCAATACAAAGGTAAAAGCCTTAGTAATTAAAGGGGTTGTTCAGAGTAAATCAACTCACCGACTAGACCCACATTGCCAACTGAAGTGTTAGCTAACAAATAATATTGTTATTCATGGTGAGCTCAAACAAAAGGGCTGTGGGATGATTTTCTCTGGACAAACAGTTGCTGTAGGTCTGCCTCTTTGGTGTGGGCCAATCAAACTCTTGATTAGGTGTCCGTTTCCCAAAAGCATAGTTGTAAACCAGTTAGCAACTTAGTGAGTTGGCAATGGGAAATTGCATTGCTACCAACAAAGTTGCTAACTTTGCTAACCTGCTCCACGGGCATATCAATGGCTACTGTATGAATAGCTGCACACTGCTCTGTCATGGGTATATGTGCTTAGAGTGTGTGTGTGTGTGTGTGTGTGTGTGTGTGTGTGTGTGTGTGTGTGTGTGTGTGTGTGTGTGTGTTTGCGTGTGTGTGTACTCCCCTTCTTATGGGTCAAGAGCAGAAAGACAAGTCTCTCCCAAGGATCAATAAAGAGAACCCAACTTAATTGTGCTTTTGGGAAACGGACCCTGTGCAGTGCTTTTCCCAGTGTTAAAGGAGAAGTTTGGTGTGATAAGGAGCCACAGTATATTGCAACATCATAAAAAGTTGGAACGTTTGTAACGTTTGTGGAACATTTGTAACGTTTGTGGAACGTTTGGAACATTTGTATGCAGGCTGAAGAAGACTGCTTGGTAGTTGTAGCTTCCAGGGGCACCCAGCCAGGTGTTAGTGGTCAAATCGCTGTTTTAAACCATAGAAATGCTCAAAATAGCCCCACACTTCGTTGACAGAATAATGACAGTTCCATCATTAAAAACCAGGCATTGAAAACTAGTAACTGTACATATGGCTACTTAACACCCAGCTGGGTGCCCCTAGAAGCTACAACTAACAAGTGGTCAGCTCCGGCTTGCACAAACGTGTCAAAATTCTGTTCTCTGTCAAACGTTCCAACTTTTTATAATGTTGCAATATACTTTGGGTCTTTATCACACCGAACCTCTCCTTTAAAGACTAACCTTACTAACCAAGTAACGCTCACCCTACCCCACACCCACGCGCTCGCTAACTAACAGAGGAGACCGGCTCGGACTTCTTCGGCGCCACAGTCCGGCCCGGCTTGCTGCCTCGCACCACTCCCAGGGTGATCAGAACCACCAGCCCGCCCCACGGTGCCAAGCCCGGTTGGTACTTGTTTTACGCCCCCACCTTCAACCTCCCCCGCCGACCGACCCACAGATCGACTCACCGACCGATTCGCGCCGTCTATGTACCATGTGCCATCACGATCTTGTTTGTTTGTTTGTTTGTTTGTTTGTTTGTTTTGTTTTGTTGACACAAACATCAGTTCCATCAATCTGTTTGTTGGTTAGATGTGTGAAAACTGTGCATGTACAGTACACAGCACAGATGTGTGTGTTATATTACTGTGATGTATGTTAAAGCGTAGCTCCGGAGTCAGTTTAAGCATAGCCCTGTTGCACGAGCCTTCTAACAGCACAAGATTTCACATGGAATGAAAGAATTTCGAACAGCATAGACTGAACGCGAACGCAATGGCGAACAAGCACTTTACATTGAGTCACCGGTACATTGAATCACCTCAGATCTTATTTTGGGTTCCAAATAATCTGAGTTTCCATTGATTCAGTGTAAAGTGCTTGCTCGCTTCTGTGTTCGTGTTCGGCCTATGCTGTTAAAAATGATTTTGTTCCACTCGCTAACTAGTGCATTTAGCAGGCTTGTTCAACAGGGCTATGCTTGAAATCACTCCAGAGCACCACTTTAATATCTAAATGTATTGTATCGGTATCACACCATGAGTGATGTTATGTTTGTGTGTGCGTGGCGTGATACCTGGTGCACATGTACAGGTTTTCCACATGAAGCTACTTTGATGGAGCGAGGGGCACATGTTTATCAGTTATATACTGTTGTATCTCATTCCATGTCAGTTCCTGTGTGTGTGTGTGTGTGTGTGTGTGTGTGTGTCTAAGAGTAGCATGTTTATGTCTCTCAATCACAACTGCCCTTCTGCAGCATGGTTGATGGAGTACTCTGGCAGGGGTGGAAGGACCGTGTCCCCTTAGTCACCCAACCACCACACACACACACACACACACACACACACACACACACACACACACACACACACACACACACACACACACACACCCCTCCGGCCCAGCCATATCAAACAGTGGCTAACCACAATGCGGCTACCAGCATAAATAAACAAAACAGTCCCACTCTAGAAAGTCTCATTCAGTCTATTCAGGCAGAAAAAAGCCCATGCCAGGCTGCCAACCGGCACATTTGTACACTTGCCAATGTGTCTCTTGGCAGACATTTTGGGACTACCCCCTCCCCACACAAACACACACACACACACACACACACACACACTTTCCTTTTCTCTCACCTCCGCAGTGCAGATTCTCTCTGCAGTCTGTGTGTGTTGCCAGATTAAGGGTCCTCTCACACAGCGAGTGTAAGTGTATAAGCGTAGCCCAGTATGACTCAACCACTCAGTTGAACTTGAGCCCGCTACCGCATCGACTACAACAAACTTACATGGGAGCATGGAAGTCGAACGTTCTAGACACTGAGTTAAAAAGCCCAGGCTTCCAACTCGGCAGTTATAAGCGTT
>JAODXP020000028.1:13732231-13749731 GCA_027497455.2 Sardinella longiceps | reverse complement strand
CTATTGCACTTGGGCACTTGCACTTTTTGTTTGAAAAAAGTCGCCCATTTGCTGGTACTTCTTTAACATTATTGGGAAATAAATGTAATTGTGAAAGGTGTCAGACTGATTTAAGCGGGGAACAGACCTACTGGTTTTCTCAGTCTTTTGCGATTAGAACACGAGTGAGTCAAACCTATAGACTCGGTGTGGTGTGAGTTGTTCATGAGCACAAACTTAACAGCTCAGTTGGTCAACATTTTAATGTCACAATTTGTTTCATAGCGACCATGGTTAACAGACGACCAGTTAAGATGATATCAAACATGTTTGATTCAGTCTAAATCGGTCGTAATTGCGTCACCAATGAAAAGAATCACAACAGCTAAAATCTGTCACCCACTCATAGCAATGCGCGAACCCTGCGACTACTGTTGATTACCTTAGATTACCCTTGACGTTGATGAGAAAACAAAAAACAAAAGAAAAAGTTGTGAGTCTGTGAGTTGTGTGGGTGTGGGAGTTTGATGGCGTTTGGTGTCCTTGTCAGACAAAGGGTATGACGGACAGGGCAGGGGTGATGGAGAACCCAATAACAGAGGAGGAACCGGTGGTAAGAACACAATCCGGCTTGCACCCGTCTGGTTTCAACTCCCGTACTGTTCTTCTCTGTTCTCTGTTCTGGCATCTCCTATTCTCTCTCTCTCTCTCTTTCTCTCTATCTATCTATCTATCTATCTATCTATCTATCTATCTATCTATTTCTTTCTCTCTCTCTCTCTCTCTCTCTCTATCTTTCTTTCTTTCTCTCTCTCTCTCTCTCTCTCTCTCTCGCTCTCCCTCTCCCTCCCTCCCTCTCTCAGAGTAAGGTCTTACCTTACCTAAGGTCTTACGTTAACAAAGCCTACTGGGAAGTCATCTTTGGGGAATAGGGATTAACTCTAGTTTCCCTGAGTCACAATAAATCGGCAGTTTCTCCAACTCCAACTGCAAGCTGGCAGAACTAATAAGTTATCTTTAACCTCCACATGGCTGTTGAGTTACCTTTAACCTCCACATGGCTGTAACTCTCTCTGGACACAGGAATGACTAACCAGTAGTCATGCATGGGTATTGTAGTTTAGTTGTTATGCGCGCCTACCAAAAAAAATATATACTGTATATACGTATTTTCATTGTGTCCCACTTGGATCTCTCACCTTTATTTCGTCTTCCTTTCTCTCCGGTGTGGGTGTGTTGGTTTGTGTCGGTGTTTTTTCTGGGGATCCTTTCTGTTGTTCTTGCTCTCTGAGTTGACCAGCTCATTCTTTCTCTTAGCTCTCTACAGGGCCACCAGCATGTTTGCTTACACATGAAACCTTTTAACGCGTGTCTCTCTCTACACACACTACAGGTAGCACGTTCTCTGACGATGACCTGGCCGATATTGGTAATGATGGAGGCTACAAACCAGACAAAGGCAAAGGTAATTGTTTGTAAGAACACTGCCGTAGTTGCAGTGCTAGTGTTCTTTTTGTGATTTAGTTGTCTTCTTATGAGATGTATAGATGTATAAATTCCATCGGCCTCATAGGATAATTGCCCAAGTTATGTTTTGGCCAAATTGATACATTTGCATAAATGTGCTCTCCTACCACTTCTGAATCACCCTGTCTTCGTTCCTACTGTATCTCATTGGCCAATCACAACAGTTGGAAAAACAACAAAAACACTGTCTGCCATAGACACACATTCATTTGACTACAGTTAACAACAAAAGCTGTCCGGATAACCAGCTTTATCAATATTCAGGGTTCCCACGGGTCAGGGAATTTCTGGAATATCAGGGAATTTCAATAAGGGCCGTTCTAGACAGGGATGTATATATATATATATATATATATATATATATATATATGGGCAATTCACGAAAAGTAAACCTCACCTTAAAACTTTAAGTCTCACCTACATGGATATACAAATTCTTTCAGAAACCTGCCAACACAGACAAGTATTGTCTCGATGTAAATATTCAACTGAGCAAGTTTCGAGGATATCTGTTTGATAAAATTTTACCCTATTCAGCTATACTGTAAGTCTATGGAGGGGCTTATAATGGGCATAAGTGACTGATAACACACACAAAGCTGCAATGACTATCAGTCATTTTTCATTGTTATATTACTATTTATCTTGTTACAGGTTAAATCCACCGTTCACAATTGTTTTGTATCGTTTTGGAGTAGTTTTCCAGACGTCACGTCCATAACGTCACATCCATGATGCCATGTCTCCCAATGAAAACCAAATTTTTGTACATTTACATTTGATAATTAAGTCTTTCTCTGTCTTTACTGAGGTGTCCTGTTTGGTATGAATGCGTAATATTTACGTTTCTCTAGAAATTTCACACACTTCACAGCAAAAACTACGCTCTCACAAAAGTTTGTCAGTTTTCGTCACGTCCATGCGTAATTGAAAGGCTCATATTCTTATGATGCAAATCATGATGATTAGGTCTTTCTGTTTGCCTGTATTGGCAGCCATGGAGTTTGCAGAAGAATATGAAAAAATTGTGAAATACTGCTAGGTTTACAGAGGTTATCTGGCCTATATGTTCATCAATAATGCACGAAAATGTCACGTCCATAACGCTGGATATATATATATATATTTTTTTTTTTTAAAGAACAGTTTCTTACCCATGTGTCTTTTGTGTGTGTGACAGGAGGCTTTGGAGGTGGAGACAAGGGCAGCGACATTGATAACAACGACTATGGTAAGATCCTCTGTTATTCTTCCTCTGGCCCCATTTGGCCATGTTACTATCCCGCTACTCATAATAGTGAATTAGGCTGCCATCACACCAAAGGCGGATTTTCAGGTGAAGGCGGATTTTTTCTGTTGTTTCTTAATGGCAGGGAGCGTATTCAGCACTGATTTTTTTGATATCACGACACTTAAAGGACTATACCGGAGTAAGTGTAAGCATAGCCCTGCTGCACGAGCCTTCTAACAGAAATATATTTAGCATGAAATGAAAGAATTTCGAACAGCATAGACCTAATGCAAATGCGAAACACTTAACATTGAGTCAATGTAACCTCAGATCTTACTTTTGGTTTCCAACAGTCAGGTCCCATTGATTCAGTGTAAAGTGCCTGTTCGCGTTCGCGTTCGCGTTCGGTCTGTGCTGTACCAAATTATCTTGTTCCACTCGCTAACTAGCGCATTTAGCAAGCTCTTTCATAAGAGCTATGCTTGAATTCACTCCGGTATATTCCGTGAATTACACTGGTCCACTTCAGCCATGTTACTAATATTCTACCACAGACAGTAATGTATTACACTGGTTTGATTTGGCCATATTGCTGGCATTCAGTGAACAGTGAATTACACAGGTCTGATTTGACCTTGTTACTTGTATTCTGCCAGAGACGGTATCCAATTACACTTTTTTTTTTTTTTCTTTAAGATATTTTTGGGCTTTTTGTCTTTAATCAGCTAGAACAGTATAGAGATGGACAGGAAGTAAGTGGGAGAGCGAGATGGGGTGGGATCGGGAAATGACCTCGAGACGGACTCGAACCCAGGTCCCTGGAGTAATGGTATGACTCTAGTCTAGCCCACTGAGCCACGGCGCCCCTACACTGGTCCAATTTGACCATGTTACTGGTATTCAGCCACACAGTAATGAATTCTACTGACTTGATAAGGGTTTGTTACAGCGTAACTGTTGTTAGGCCTTGAGCCCTTGGTGTGGATTCAAGGCCAGAGTCACAAGCATCCAGTTCAGTATGTTATACAAAAGTATCACCCTTATTGTCCGTGTGTGCGCCTTCAGTCAGTATGTTGACGTAATAGACCACTAGATTGTTGAGGTCAAGAAAATGAGCTTTACTCTGGGCAGCAGTCCTCTTGTTAGTGGCTAAAGATTAGCTTTCGTAAAGAAGATTCCAAAGATTCAAAGACATGAATTGTCAATTCAAGTCAAATGTTTTTTTTCTTCTTTTTTCTGTTCTCTTTTGACCAAATCTTTTGGATCCCCAGATGGCACCATGGCGGAGACGGGCACGATTGCGGGCATCGTCAGCGCAGTAGGCATGGCACTGGTTGGCGCGGTCACCAGCTACATATCTTACCAGAAGAAGAAGTTCTGCTTTTCAATCCAGCGTACGTCTAAATACATTATTACTACGGGTCGGGGACCCCTTGTATTGTATTGAATTTATAGCTATTTGTTCTCTCAGATGCAACAAAATATGTCTATATGCCTAAAAATGCCTATATGTTAACTGATAGGACATTTTGTTGCATCTGTGGTTAATATGACAGTGCAAACGTGGTTTTCTGCAGGTCAACTGATTTTAAAAATGACTAAGGAAAGTGTTTTAGTATTTCTATCTCTATAAGACAAGTTTATTTTTGTAGAAAAGTTTTTCACAGACCCCTGGCAATGTGCGGCGGACCCCAGTTTGAGAACCAATGGTTTAGAATAGTGGAAAGAGTATCCGGTGGGAATCGATCCAGTCCCCTTTTATTCCAGGTTACTGATAGCTGTGTATAGGGAAAAAGAATGTGAAAGTTTGCTACACCTTACCATACTGAAGAAAAAAGTGTCAGGAAATGTTAATAAATTGGCCATAGTGAAAGTGAAACTGAAAGTAAGTTACTTTGTCCCATTCAGTTAGTGTAGATGCCACTTATGTTATTTGTAATGTATCACATTTCCACATTTCTTATGGTCTTTCTTATGGTATTTATTTAGCCTGGGTGAAAGCGACTGTTGACTGTGTGTGTCATACAGTCTGGCCCAACGCAATTGGAATAGGTTTCCGTTTGAATGTTTTTTTTGTGATTAACATTTTTTATTAAAACACAAACCAACATACGGTACAGTACAACACAGTGTTTCCGTTTGAATATGACGTATTCCCTCGCCTGGCTCTCACGCCTACAACTTTCGCTTTCAGTATTAACAGATCTCTCGCAAGTTCTGATCTATTTTGACATCGTAGTGGCAATAAATCCTCAAGATCATGGATGCTAATGTCATGTACCAATTTTGTGAATGTAATTCGAAAGTGGGGGAGAGAATAACGCGTCCCTATCACTGACCTCAAAAAAAGACTACAACATTTTGAGACATCGCTCTAAACTGTGTGCTGATTGGCTAAACCGTAGAGTAACCGACGGAAAGGTGGGAAGGGGGGTTTATTCCAGACTACGTGCGGAGATAAATGTTTAGCGGAGCTACGTAGGATGGCATCGCCAGGTATTATTTATTGCCCTCAACAGTGCCTTCCAGGCAGCGCTGCCTTCAAGGCACTACTCCACTCAGTTTAGGGTTAGGATGAGGGTTGAGGGGGTTAGGGTTAGGAATAGTGTAAGGGGAGTGCCTTATAGACTGTGCTGCCTGGAAGGTACCGTTGGGGGCAAAAAACACCATTGAGCCATTTCTTATACCAACAGCTTCCAGAAGACTTGGAACAACAGTGATGCGTATTCACACCCGATTGCTCCTTTAACTGCGTATAGAATTAATGCTAGGGGATGGATATACATCCGATTTGTCCTTTAACACCTAATAGAACAGGGATCTCCAACCTTTTATCATTCACAAGCTACTTTGACTAAAATCAGTGTGGCCGAGAGCTACTCTTCTATATGACCTTGATTCTTTTGTGCAGCCAAATCTGGTGCACTACCAACATAAATTCTCATCAGAGAGCAGTAACACTGGGCAGGATGTTTACCGTAAATGTGCTTTTATATACAGTAGATTTCAACATTTTATGACTCTGTTATGAACCTCATTGAAATTTCCTCTGAGCCTTTAGAGAGCTACTCAGAAGCAGGTGGCGAGCTACCTGTTGGAGACCCCTGTGGTATAGAATGCTAGGGCATGTACTGTACTATAATGATGACCATAGATGTGGCAGGTGGTGGTGGTTATTTTTTTTATACCTCATCTCATTGTTGATCTCCGTTGTCTTACAGAGAGCTTGAACACTGACATGGTGAAGGCCGAAAACCCAGATGCTGTCGTGGCTACAGAGCCTCAAGGTAAAGACCGGGGGACGGTACGGGGAGGTCGCTAAGGCTGCAGCAGTGGCTACACAACAAATAATCACGTCAACGCACAGGCTAGGTATGGCTGGACTGGGCCACGTGTGCAGCTGCAGGGGGCCATGTCAGTATAAATAATAATTTTACTTATTTACTGCAGTTACTTGAGATCTATGCAGCACTAATTGGTAGTCATCAACGTGAGACTCAGCTACATTCCTTTCACTGTGCAAGTGGACACTAAGGCTAACGTGAATCTGGTATCGGCTTGGATGCCTAGCCAGGCTGAGCTAGCCCACGTATACCTAATCGCCTGATCAGATAACTCTGGAGAAGGCCTCAGATTGGCCAGCGCTAATAAATATATAATTTTATTTAAATTTACATGCGAGAATAATACTTTAACTGTATCGTAAGCAGCACTGATTGGATAGTCTTTAACGTGAGACTTAGGCCTACTTTCACTTTCACTGTGCAAGTGGAAAATATAGGCTAACGTGAATCTGGTATCGGTTTGCGATAAGCCTACGCACAGACAGCTGTAGCCTAGGGGCCCCTGTATACCTTAATCCGCCCTTGATCACAATTGATATTTACTCTGGAGAAGCGTCATTTAAGATTGTCCAGAGCCGTTCTGGACGGTCTACGAATGTCTATCATAGTGTCTGTGAGTACTGTAGCTCAGAGCCAATAGCAGAGCCACCAGGTGATGTAAAATGAAATAGAGTGCCGTGCTAGTCCCTTTTAGTTTGCAAAAAGTCCTGGGCCAAGTAGACTTAAGCCAGGAAATCAATGTTGGTTACAACTAACATTTTTTTTTATTAGATCATGAGGAATACTTTGAGTTCTCTGGTGTTTTCCTTGTCCGTGAGCTTCTGTAAGGCCACAGACTCCATTTCCATTACTTTAAGTGCTTTGGTCATGGACAGCTGAGAATGCAGGAAGTATTGCTCACTGTTTTCAAGGCCTCTCCACTTCACTTGCGTGCACTACGGACACTATTGGATGGCATTCTTGTGTGCCTTGGAAAAGAACAAGCGCTGGTTTCCATTGAGTAGAATTATCAGCTCAGCAGACAGAGAAGGATGATCTGAAAGCACAGAGGCAGTAGTAGTGGTTTACAGTAGTAAAGTAGTACAGTTTAGTAATCTGAAAATATAAACACCACCATATTACCACGACGTTGTTTGATGCAGAAATAAATTTTATAAAAAATATAAAATATATATACAAATTTTACATATACGTATTATCATAAAATTTGTATATATATTTTATATTATTATAAAATATTTTTTATACTATATAAAAAAAACTCTAAATCCCTTTTTCTAAATCTGATAGTTCCAGTCCTTGATTGTGATTGGTTGAAACTTGTTTGATGGTGTGTAGTTTCACCATTTAGCACGGCTCCAACCGCATTTCGCTCTAAACTGCTGTACCATAGGAAAGTGAACGGAGCTGCACTTATGCATTACTTGGCAACCATTCAGTAAAAGGAAATATATTTTTTGGCGGAGGAATTGGTATCAATGAATAACTCACTATATTTCTAGTGGTCATGTCTTCCTTTAATGAAACCATTCCCGGTTAACGTGGTAACAGTTTTAGAAACGCAAAAAAAGTCCCTCGAGTCCGATGATAATGCCGGTTTTAGCACAGTGTCTACTGGGACTCTGCTGCGCCTCAAGACTAACAACAACCCGTGCTAAAACCAGCATTACCATCAGCCTTTCGGGATTTATTGCTTACATAAACTGCAACCATCTATTACCTATGGTCTATGAAACATTGCTTATAAATCAAATTATAAATCAGATTCAGATGATGACATAAGTAGGAAAAAGGATTTTGAGGAAATTGAGGGAAAAGTACTGCGATCAGAAAGCTCATTGGGGTTTGGATAACTGTAGGGGATGGTGGCTCAGAATTGTCTGAGGTTTGGAGGTATGTGTGGAAACTCTGAGAGTGCTGTTGGGGTTTCATTTTGCTTCTCTCTCTCTCTGTGCTTCCAGTCCAACAGACCCTTCTTCAGCCCCCGAATGCAGAGCCCCCGACAGAGGAGAATGCCGTCTAAACTACAGTACCAGTGCCCGCCACAGGGGGGAACTAACTCGCACTTCTCTATGGTGGCACACCCCTCGCCAAATGAAAACAAACATCTCTCTCTCTCACACACACACACACACGCTCCCTTATTTCTTGCTCTCTCTCTCTCTCTCTCTCTCTCTCTTTCTCTCACACAGACACAGTTTACACACTCGTGAATAACCATCCATCCCCTGTCTAACCTTGGCAAATATGTGTATATAGGCCCTTATTTATTTATTTTACTCCCTTGACTTTGATCACCACTAACTATGCTTGTTTACAATGTTATTGATCTAATGTAGGAAAATCACCAGAAAAACCGTGAAGATGAGGAAGATTTTTAAGTTTCATTTTAAGTTTCAGATGATTAGGGGGGAAAACTAATACTTTACATGGCTCTATAGCCACTGTTCTACAATATGATGTGCTTTGTCTATGTTTTCTTGTTTATTTTTTTGAAGAAAACAACAACAAAAAAAGAAGTCAAAAATCTGCACCTTGGATGTTAACTCCACTAGTATATGAATGTGAACAACCAGCAAATTGGACACTGAATTAGAACCAAAAAAAAAAGAAAAAAGAAAAAAATTGTTTTGATAATCACCAAAAAAGGAGAATACCAGTTTACCAATGATTTTAAGATCGGACTTGTGCATGGCACTTCCACAAATACACACTGAAAGAAGGACTTTTGACTGGTTGTCGATGGAAGTGCACTTAGAGTGTTGAAAAGTACAATGAATGATTCCATTAGACCCCCCCTCCCCCTCCCTCCCTCCCTCTCTTTGTAAACCCCTGCCTCTCCTTCCTTTCTAAGGTTTTTACATGGACTGTATATATATTTGCCGTGCTTTTACGGAGCATTGTTGCAGTGATTGAAGTTTTCTGTGCCATAGAGAGCACATGAGCAGATGTTTTTTTTCTAGTTGATTTAGAAACAATAGAAGAAAAAAAAAGAAGAAGAAAAACATGGGAGTTAGCTTAAATAACTGAAGACAAAACTTCAGATACGAACCCTCAGCTGCTTGGTTAGAATTTGTTTTTTTTTTTGGGACGGAGAAAAGTTCAACGTTTAAAAATGGTATACAAGGGAGGTTGTCGGCCTTTCCTGTGGGAAGATGTAACTGTTTGCGACGAAAGATGAAATTTTTGTTTTTTATTAATGTGTATATTAGTTCTGTTCAAATGTCGGTGATAGAGCATTTCTCCGGAGATGGAGAGAAGCCGTTTTGAATGTGATGAAGTTCTAGATTTCTTGTGCATATGAAGTTAATGTAACAGATTTAACAAAGTAGAGACTGGAATTGTTGTCAGTGTTAGTGTACCCACATAGAGGCTGTTATTGAAGTCTTAATTATATTCAGTAATCTTATTCAGACTGCTCTTTGCTTTTCCAGCTGCAGTTGGATGCTTGTGTTCCTAGGAGCTTAGGGATTGTTATGCTTGTATATCGCCGTGTGAGTATTTACGGGTTTTTACTCGAAACGCTGTGTTTTTACGTATCCTTATATAGGCCTACCCACTTTGTATAACCGTATGTGTGCGTACGTGTGTTTGTGTTCCCAAAACGATCCGTTTCAACTTTGTCTTTCCCCTTTCTTTTTAGATTGGGGTTTAGAGTGGCTTTGCCATAACTGAACTTAGTAGCCTATCTGTATGTTGGTAGATTCGTAGAACGTCTTTATCGAGGGTTTGTTCATTTACGTTTCTTTCTGTTCTATGGACAAGTTTTTTGTCCCACTTAGGACTCTGCTGCACCTGTTTATGGCGTCCGTTTCCCAAAAGCACAGTTACTAAACAGTTTAGCAACTTTGTTAGTTGCAACGCAATTTTCATTTGGCAACTATCCCACTTCTGACACCATATGTAGCGAAGGGAGAGAACAGTGACCCCACCCGGTCTCGAACCCGGGTCTCCGGGGTGCTAAACATGCAACTTGACCGCAACGCCAAAGAGCCAGGCTCGTTGGTATGGCAGTCAGAGCACATACTCAACCGTAGTGACGGTACTCCATCACACTAACTTAATTAGCAACGACGCTTCTGGGAAACGGACCCCTGGTCTCCTCTTGCCTGTTGCTTCACCTGACTCTCTAGGCCTTAACACGCCACCGCACGGCACGCCTCTTCGTCTCGTCTAGTCTGCCACGCCGGACACCTGTAGCCTCTCACCTTTAACGTAATCCATGCTCGAAGAGATCGCTCAAAAGATAACTCGATCGCTCCGTCGGTCTGTTCTTCTCCCGTGCACAGAAACCCAGTCTCCTGTTCTGCTCATGGTTTCAATTTGATGGCAAAAAACAGAATACCTGCAAAGTTCCACAAATGAAATGCAAAAAGGTATTGAAGTTTAGCCTCTCTGTATATACATGTCGGGCTCCATGATTTTGGTTAGGTGATGAGTTTGTCATTCGATTGGACATTTTGACTTCCAAATGGTTTCCTTACAATTTAATGGATTTCTTTGACATCTGAGATGAGATCTGAAGAGAGAGCTCCAGTATCTTCACTCATACTTTGAGCTTCGGTCCTTTTAAGATGAGTAGGCTGAGCAGAGCAGAAGACTCTTTTTCATGGCACGGAACGGAACACAACCACAGCCAATAAGATGCACCCTTTTTGCTGACCTTTTCGGGCACGGAACACAACCGCAGCCAATGAGGTGCACCCTTTTTGCTGACCTTTGACCCCTTGCTGTTCTATGCAGCGCTGTACCGCCTCTCGTCTCCTCCCCTTAAGAAGCCTTACTCAGCCAACTCACCACCCCAGGGGGGAATGAAGGGACTGAATCCCTATGTTCACCCTAATCCCTAAGACTTAACTGGCATGGCCCTCAAAGACTGGGCCTTAGGGTGGACATTGAGATTCAGCCGAGGTCTAGTGGGTGCAAACAGCAGACGAGCTGCCTACTATGAATGTGCTAGATCATTAGCCCATGATCTACTGAATGTTTACCGAATGTAACACTCGCAACTTGACTAACTGTTGGCCGTTTTTGAAAGGTCTCTGCCTCGACGTCTTTGCATGATTTTTTTTTTGGTACCAGTGTAGTAGTGTGTTCTGCAGTCTGATGTAGCATTTTTGGTGCTTCTTTAGAAATAAAACGGACAAATATAACACCAAAGTAGAGACAATGACCAGGTTTGCCTAAGTTTATCCACCTCTGGCCTTTTTTTCCCCTGTGTCTGCTCAAGCCAAGTCACATGACATGAATGAGATGCTAGATATGCTTAGTGTTCCTCGGATCGAAGCTCGTGATGAAAGCGATGTATGGCATTACCAAAAACCACCACCCGTCTAGTGGAAGCAGTGGTAAACTGTGAAGTTTGAAACATTCTGAAGTGTCTTGATTAAATACTGATGTTCAGCTTTGGCACCATATCATAATATGAGAAATAAAATGGCTTCACCCCAGACACAGAAAGACACATCCGATGAGCAAAAAGCAAGACTGTTAAAGCTTTTGTATCTATACATCTTTTTGGTATTCTGACAACTGGATTTGCTAGTCAGTGGGGTTTCTTCGGCGGACTAAGGTACTACTGTATGTTGGTTGTAGTTTTCTGTGGTTTCAAAACTGTGGCTCCGTGATTAAAGTGAAAGCCAGGGTAGAGGCCTCAGCACTTAGCTGACTGAATCCACAATGGTGTGCAGAGAAATGTACAGACATGATGCATGTTTTTGGACTTTTTCTAGCTTGGTAGCTCTTGATGGTTTGTTCACTTGCTGGATAGCTTTTGGGTTTTTTGTTTTTTTGTTTTGTTGGTTCAGTTATAATTAATCCTCAAAGGGTTGGAAGATTGATTGTTGTTGTGTGACCAGGATTTTTGATTCAGGGTTATGCACTGCCAGTGAATTACATTACCCCACCACCACCACTTTGCCACACACACACACACACACACACACACACACACACACACACACACACAAACACTGTAATATACCGGTAGGTCTAAACAGTTCGAGCTATTTTTTTTCCCCTTACTGACGACATGTGTAGCTGTGGCTTTCTATTGGCTGTTTGCAAGAACCTTTCATGTACTTACTGCATTGTATATGCATGGGGGTGAAGCAGCATAGATATATAAGAAATATGGAAGGGCTTGATAGATTGATAACGGGAAATGCTAATAACATCTCACATTTTTGGTCATCTGATGGAAGAAGTCCAGCCACCCTTTACCAGTGCCTGTACACTAGCATGAAGACTGCCTTTGGAGATAAGTCTCACGCATACACACATACACACACACGCACGCACGCACGCACGCACACACACACACACACACACACACACACACACAAGGCTTTTGATGGTACTACTTGGGGCAATTTTGTGACAATCTCCACCACCTTTGGGAATGTACTGTTTCTATCGTGCTGTAAAGGTTTCTAGCAAACGCCGATCTTTACTAACCTTTCCACTGCACAGTAGCTCACTGGCAATACATTACTGGAAGAGATTATTATGGTGAAACCCAATAAACAGACTGAGGTCATTTCCTTGTCCTGTGGTTTATTTGTTTTATCCTTTAACCGCAATAACCGGAATAACAAGTGTTTTGATTCAGGGAGAGAGCAGGATGTCGCTGTGTGTATGCTGATTTTATGCCTATCGCTCAAGTCTGTTTTTGGTCACTTTTATTTTGTTCATAAAACAATGCTATTGGTCAGTGGTCAGACATAATTGTGGTTTGTAAGTTTTAGACAGTTAACATGCAACTATAATCAAAACTTAATAATTCTTTTTAAATGTGGCTTTGGTGAGGCTGATTTCAGGAATTCAAATTGAGAAGGTGCAACACTGGTGTATTAAGTTGTATTTCTGAATTATTTTCTGTTGTTTTCTCAGAATTGTGTGTATAGAAGGATAATACCCTCAGATGATCTTTACAGCAATTCGGTATAACGCAAAAAATGTGTAAATTCTACAGTACTTATTGTTAGATTGCAAAATAACCAACAATAAACTAGATTATTAGCTCAATGTGATCACACTTGGTTAGATGAGCAGATTTTGCAGTGTAGAAGCAAGTTATTAATTCTCCAAGCATGGTCTTGTGTGCAAACTTCCGCTAAAGAAACAATGAACAAGTCTGTCTTTGCAACCCTTTATACAATATAAATAGTCCTCCCCTTGTTTTAGTCTTTCCCTTGCCATCTCTTCTGCCATGAAGTTTAAAGCCAGGCAGCTCTTCACTTGCATGAATAGCTAACAGCATTTTAATAGTTATTTATTTATGACAAAACCCCAAAATAAACCGTCAGATTTAGCATTTGTTTTTTTATTCACTTTTTTTTCTGCTGGAATGTCAGAAGTGTCTTTGTTTCATGTGTTGGCCAAGACCAGAACTATGCCATCTTATAGACTGACAGTGGGAAGGAAGATCTTACAGTATCACTTAAAGGAATCACAGACATTTCAAATGGGAATGAATGATTTGATCACTGATTTTTAAAAAAAAGAAAAGAAAAGAAAATGTGTGTAATCGGAATGTGTGTGTGTGTGTGTGTGTGTGTGTGTGTGTGTGTAGGCAGGCATTTGACTGTTGAAAATTTAAACTACTTGGGAAAGGATGGCTTTAGTTTGGCGAAAGTTGGAGTGGAGTGTCCAAACTGACTCATGGTCACAATCAGCTAGTGATATATAAAAAAGTGAGAATATGTGACATTTTTTCAGTGAAAAATTATAACAAAGGGTCTTACAATATACAGTTGACAATATAAAGAGGGGATTGGCATTTCACATGAGCTTACTACAGTCACAAACAGTCAAGAATCTAGATGCAGGAAAATACTGTCAAAATATTAAAATTCTGTCTGTTTTAGACAGGAGACAGAAATACAAAAAAGGGGACGTGCCCTCAAACAATTAATAAGTGCACCGACAAAACTGCAGGCAAGACAGGCGATACTATACTGAAGAAATACTGACCATTCAAGAGTAAAAATAAGCTTCTGGTGTTTGTAAAATGCATCAATTGATTGTTAACTATGGCTGATGTAGAAATATATTAATTTAATTGGTTCAATATTTACATATAAACTATCAAAAACATGTATATTATACTCTAATGTGAGTGCAAGTTTTTTTTGCCATTAATGTGACAATCTAAAATAACACCAGATATAAGCTTATATCAGCATAGTACTGTAAAAAAAGCCTATTGATTCACAGTTAAAACTGAGATGACACATGTGTCTAACAGTAGGCACTGTATTCTCTCTCTCTCTCTCTCTCTCTCTCTCTCTCTCTCTCTCTCTCCTCTAGTGCATACATCTATGCCTCTATCACGTTTTATGTGAGAGTGTGACAAAAGAATGATTGTGCACCTTGTGTGTGTGTGTGTGTGTGTGTGTGTCTCTCTCTGTGTGTGTGTGTGTGTGTGTGTGTCTACCCTATCTGGCAGGAGTGTGTGTTTGTGTGCATGTCTATGCATAATACGTGTCTAATATGCATAATGTAAGACTTTGATAAAGAGTGTTGTCCTGTGTGTATTGTGTGTTTGTGTGCATTTGTCAGACATGACTTATGGACGTGTGTGTGTGTACGTGCATGTTTTTTAGATGGGCTTGTTTATATGTTTGAGTGAGTGAGTGTGCGTGTGTGTGTGTTTTGAATGTGTGTATGCTTGAGTTTGTGTGTGTTTGTGAGTTTATGCATATGTGCTTGTGAGTGTGTGTGTGTGTGTGTGTGTGTGTGTGTGTGTGTGTGTGTGTGTGTGTGTGTGTGTGAGAGGAGTGTGTGTGTGTGTGTGTGTGTGTGTGTGTGCTAGTCTCATGCGGTGGTGTGCAGTGGTGTGCCCCCGTGCGAGGGAGAGGAGTTGTGTTCTGAGGAAGAGGAGAGGGAGTGTGATGAAGAAGCTTCTCTCTGTAGTTCCTCCACCTTCCTCTGGAGCTCCGCACGCAGGAACAACAGCTCCTTTAAGTTCTGGTGCACCGGCATCTACACAAACACACACACACACACACACACACACACACACACACACACACACACACACACAGAGAGATAGATAAAAACACACACAAAAGTTGTAATAAAACAATGAAAAATCACTGATAGCATTGCAGCTTTGTGTGTGTTATCACCCACTTATGCCCATTATAAGCCCCTCCATAGACTTACATTATGATACACATAGATATCCTTTCGAAACTTGCTCAGATGATTATTTACATCGAGACAATACTTTTTTGTATTGCAAGTTTTCTGAAAGAATTTGTATGCCCATGTAGATGAGACTTGAAGTTTTAAGGTGAGGTTTACTTTTTCGTGGAATTGCCCATATATACTATATAGAGAGAGAGAGAGAGAGAGAGAGAGAGAGAGAGAGAAAGGTATAGTCACCTGTGGCCTCATGCGTGGGTTCCAGCGCACGTAGTAGCTGACCCAGAGCTCCAGGTGGCGGGTGCTGGCCAGTGGGTAGAGCACATGGTGCTGGTAGTCCACATAGAAGGGGTTAGTGAAGTCCTCCGACTGGCTATTAATGTAGGACCACAGAGACACCGTCTTGCTCTGCACCTCCTGATGATGGATGGATGGATGGATAGATAGATAGATAGATAGATAGATAGATAGATAGATAGGAAATATCGGAGAACACAGAGTGAAGATAGAGAGCAAACTAGAAAAGCACTCAGAGAGTGGAGACCTCAGACAAACCTATATGGTTACTGGAACAATATAAATTGTACAAACAGTACAATTGCGCCCCCTGTAGTTCCACTGTTTACTGACATCTGTCAATATTAGCCTAATATAAGGAATCCTTTTAAAAATTCCTGAGCCCATATCCTAATCTGGATCGTCACCAGAATTTAATGGATTCAATGTTGGTATTCCCTAAAAAAAATGCTGTCTCCCTATCTAAAGTAGTGGTACAAACCTGCTCCACTCTTTCCTTCTCGCTGTTGTAGAGGAATGTACCAAACAGGCAGCTGTACAGGTGGTCCAGGATGGTGATGAGGAACAGCTCGTTGAATTCAAAAGCAGCTGGGAACTAAACAGCAAACAGACAAACATTTGTGACCAACTGAAGAAACAGCATATGGTGTATATAGTGTATAGTGCCACAGGCCATTTTACAGTTACATCTTCTATCCTAATTTTTACAGTCAATGATTCTACCCTGATTAAGGCGTAGAGACAGAGAGCTACTGTCTTAAATAACATGCAACATTTTCCTTAATAATGACCATTTGTTGTAAATTAAATGAAGACATACAAGCTAGATAAAATTCTTTGCTCATTATTAATTATGTCCAAATGTCCAGCACAATCACCTAATTGAAAGTCAGCGAGGTAGTATTTGGATTTAGTGATGGAAAAAATAAAAATAAAGGTGAAACATCAGCACTACATATGGACTATAGTGTGCATGGATTGATGTGGTTACTTTAAATGGCCTAAAACATGTGAATGAATGTAGTGTATATCTCCCTCTAGTGGAGTGGAGAAGAAGACACACCTGTCTGGTCATCTGCCACACACAGTCGATGAACTGCACGAAGAGAGGGGAGCGTTCAGAGTTGGCGTGGTTCTCATCCCCGTGGCCGACCCGCTGAAACCAAAACACACCACAAACACACTCACATATACATGTAGAGGAATATCTTTACACACACACACACACACACACACACACACACACACACACATGCACACAGACAAATGCACACAGACACACATATAGTAGATACACACACAAACAGATACAGACATCCACACACACAGAAACACACACACACACTCACACTGACATGCACACTCAGACAAATGCATACACCCAGACACAGAGACACATATAGTAGATACACACACAAACAGATACAGACATGGACACACACACACACACACACACACACACGACATGCACACACACGACATACACACACACACAGACACACTATATAGTACGACACACACACACACACAGTCATGCATACACACACACACATATACACGCACACAAAATCAGATAGACATCCTCACAAATCACACACACACACACACACACACACACACACACAGACAGAGACAGACTGACCGAGGCGAACTTGTGTCCGAAGCCGATCCACTCCTTCTCCAGCAGCACCTGGAAGCCCCTGAGGGTGCGGTAGTGGCTGTCCAGCATCAGCATGGCCAGGGAGGTCAGCTGGGCCGTGCGGTCCCAGCCGTCGCTGCAGTGCACCACCACCGACGTCTTCCCCGACTCCAGCTTATCGGCGACACGCACCGCTCCGGCCAGCAGCAACTGAGGTGGGGAGGAGGGAACAGACACGCATGAGTGACCGGAATCTTCTTTATTCACGTCTCAGGGATTTTTCTCTCTTTAACACTTTTTATTGATTTTTCAGAAGAGAAATATACATTCATA
>JAODXP020000028.1:13717231-13724731 GCA_027497455.2 Sardinella longiceps | reverse complement strand
GAGAGAGAGAGAGAGAGAGAGAGAGAGAGAGAGAGAGAGAGAGAGAGAGAGAGCCAAGCCAGCGAAGAGAGACAGAGAGAGGGAGAAATAGAGGACAGAGATGAAGAGGAAAGATAGATAGATACGGGGTTAGTGCAATCAGATGTTATTGGAAGAGAGGAGTGTGTGTGTGTGTGTGTGTGTGTGTGTGTGTGTGTGTGTGTGTGTGTGTGTGAGAGAGAGAGAGAGAGAGAGAGAGAGAGGGCGGGACTGAAAGAAAGCAATATTAGAGCAGAAAAATGTCTGAAGCCTAAAGGTCAGGTCACACACACACACACACACACACACACACACACACACACACACACAGGAAGTGAAATGTGGAGGAGCCACAAAGTGACAGAGGAAGTCTGTTAGTATGTGTGTATGTGTGTGTGAGTGTGTGTATGTGTGTGTGTATGCATGTGTGTGTGTGTGTGTGTGTGTGTGTGTGTGTGTGTGTGTGTGTGTGTGAAGAATGCAGACGCGGCCAACTATCCCGTTACAGAAGAGATCCTACATGCAAAGGCAGAAGGAGGTAAGAAGTCAGAGCTTTCTCATCCTAACACATCTGTATTAATTGAATGCCTCCCAGATAGCAGAGTTCAGTGACGCCATTTCCATGATAAATTGGCCGACTTCATCTGATAGACTGCTGACAAAAATGAGCAGGGACATACAGTACATGTACCACTGACATGCTATGTAAAAGCACCCATTCAATTTCTTTACCAGTAGGTACTAGTATCAGTGCCAGTACCAGGTTTCAGTACCAGTAAGCCTATGGCGATTACTAATGGAATATGATGACAAACATCAGTATTAACCTTCATGGTTACACTTTAAGGTACCATCATAAGACTAACATGACACTGTCATTAACTATGACATGACATTGTCATGAATCTGTCATAAGCTTTATACACCTGTCATGACTTCTGTTATTAAGTGTCACCCGGTATTTGACATGGTTAGGGTTTGGGTTAGGGTATGTCAGAAGTCATGACAGGTTTATAAAGTTTATGACAGATTCTTGACAACGTCATGTCATAGTTAATGACAGTGTCATGTCATGTCATGTCTTATGACACTATCTTCAAATAAAGTGTTACCAAATTCTTCAATGTCTAACAAAGATATGAATAAATACTGATTTAGTGTGGCCAGCTATCTGGGAGGTACATTCCATTCTTGGCCTACCAGAAATGCAAAAGTATGCACTCATTTCTAAGGATACTTTTTCTCTGTACTTGCAGAGAGCAGTAATCTTTAAAGTGGTAAGGGCCAACATGGTTTGCATAACCTTGCATCACAAATGTGTAAGAATGCTAACACACTTGCACAATGAATGACCACTAACCATGTCTAGCTAACACAATCACAAGAGTCTGATGTTAGGACAGGAAAAAAAGACAACCACAGCAGGAAAACAGAATGTCTATCAGACCAGAGAGAAAAGCCCAGCATCCACCTCTCCTACGGTGGCCCGCAAGGGATAAATGTCACAGGAAAGAGAAACATCTTTAGAGTCATTCGCCTATCTCAAGTCTTACCCTTAGATTGGGCCGCTTGGAAACCTGTGGGTTGCAGACACAAACCAGACAGACAAGGAAGTTATTACACCAACATGCAGACACACACACACACACACACACACACACACACACACACACACACAGACAGACACACACACACACAGACACACAGACAGACACACCCACCCACACACACACACAAGACTGTTTGATGGCAACAGACACTGAAGAGTCTACATCCTGTTGTAGTCGAGACAGGACAGACCTCCACAAAAAGCAAAGATTATAGGGTGTGAGAACACTATTGAGAGTCAGAGTGCTCTATCTGTATTATGACAGCTCAGCTTGTACTGTAGGCCTACATTGGGCTTGTCCACACCAACACCAGCTCACAGGAATGTGTCCTGGAGTCTGTTTCCCAAAAGCATAGTTGCTAACTAAGTTGCTAACTAAGTTGCTAACTAAGTTAGCAACTACTGTATGTTAGTTGCAATGCAATTTCCCATTGACAACTAACTAAGTTGCTAACTGGTTAGCAACTATGCTTTTGGGAAACGTCTGTATAGCCAGGGGGGTATTCCAAGAAGGTGGTTAAGTGATAAACCTGGCTAAATTAGCCTAGAGAAAGTAAACCAGCTACTAGAGGAGTCTGCTGGCTTTGTTTAGTTAAGAGAATCAGGAGCTAAGGATCCTCTATTATGAGGTTTACCACTACTTTCATTTATATTTATGCATTTAGCAGACGCTTTTATCCAAAGTGACTTACATTTGTCAACTATTAACCGCACAACAGTGGCAGATGGGATTGGAACCCACAACTTGCAGACTACTAACCCACTAAAGTCGAGGTTAGCTCGACTAACCGCTATGCTACCATGGAATTTCATATTAACTTTTGGTTAAGGTTTGACAGTTAACTGCCTTCTTGGAATACCCCACAGGACACACAGACAAACAAAAACAAATAAACAAAAACTAACAAGCAGCAGCACTGAGAAGCTGAAACATTTTTGACTACGAAAGCACGAGCTCTTATCCAGTTAGTTGTGTTTTTCTTCTTCTAAGCACTATGACGGAGAGCAGGACAGAAGCACTGTTGACAAACTAACATTAACCTCCACACACACACACACACACACACGGCATGGACTGGCCATAAGGTGTATAAGGCAACTTTACTTTACTTATAATTTTCTTAAAGGGTGTAGGGCTAGTCCAGTTTAATCCCCCAATGTTCATGCAATGTGTCCAATTTACAGAGTTTTTATTTTGGCTTGCCATGAAGTTATTATTGAATAACATCATGGTGGGCCGCCATGGCCAAAAAATGTCCAGGCCATTTTTTGGTCCCTGTCCAGCCCTGACACGCGCACACACACACACACACACACGCACGCACACGCACACACACACACACACACACACACACACACACACACACACACACACACACACACACCACTGCTGTTTCCCCTTACCCTAAAATCTGTTCTTCTTCCAACCTGTTGTTGTTAGAAAGATGCATTCATTCACTGTAGCAATGTATGTTATTATTAAGTCAGTAGATATCTCCTGTAGACTGTCTGTAGCATCAGAACACATGGGAGGTTAGACACAGAGGCCAATTAAGCAAATTGTCTGTACAATAAATAATCCATAATCCAATCCAGAGGATTAAACAGACTGTTTTGATGTAAGTTGTGTGAAACTTCAGACAACACAGGATTAAAAGCCATGGCCATATGCGTTCTTTGGTGACACTGGAGCAAACCATATAATCTAATGGAAGTACCCGAATGAATACCTATTTTGCTTCGTTTATTATGTGCATTCAAATAATTTGGCATAGGCCTAGATTGTGGCTCCACACTATAGGTATGTGGGTACATTTTAAACTTTTAAATCTTGCCTTTAAATCTCGTGAAGGAACTTCGGGCGGGACACCTGCAGATATCTGGCTGTTGAGTGTGGCGGCTATGAGTTGCTTGCACCATTCCACGTGCGAGCTGGTGGGGCTACGAAAAGCAGAGATGACAGTCACAACGTTTAGACTACATGCACAGTGAGTGAGAGCAGGAAGCTGATAAGACAAACCTTGATATTCAACGGTAAAACATTGTGTTGTGTGTACAGTTGCGTATATGAGCAGTTTGATCCTGGCTATCATTGCGCAAACGACTTTAAAAGGACGCGTAAAAAAAGCTTCATCCAAACGACATGCCCAAGTGCGTAAACGGGATTTGTATTGCTTATAGAGGGGAAGGCACGCTTCGCTTGAGGGTGTAGTTGTTGTGTTGGTGCTCTCACTAGCTCAGAAGGCAGGCCTCACACGAAGAACTTTCGGAATACGAGGCGTTTTTATCATTACACTAAACTACACACGGCTGTTTGAAATGATAAATCTTCGAACAGGATGGAAATGAAAGGCAGGGGGTGTAAAAACACTGTACACTGTATATCAACACTGTATATCGAAAGGGAGGCAGCAAGCAGGATGTCCACTCCCCATAAACCCAGCTGGTGTCTCAGATGTCATCATAAAACATGGTGTAGCCTTACATTAACTTACAACTGACAGTTGTAGCCTATATGGTAGTAGTATGCAACACTAGCTACACAACCTTATTAAATACAACCATCTGAGTAATTATGAAATGTAGCCTACATTGGACTATCCCGTATGATCAGAAACTGTCTCTTCAATCGGCGACATTACGCGCTGGAATAAACAGCAATGTATTCCACATATTTGTCGCTAAAATGGGTGGACATCTAAATATTCACCTGTCCAATGTTTCCACGCTCGCTTGCCTCGATCCGCTATTTCCTCCCAGGGTCCGGGGTTTTCTGCTGGGTACCGTCGGTGGTGCTGGGCTTTCGGAGCCAGCATTCTGTTGCTTATCCATTCCCTCCGCGTTTCCTTCCCTACAATATTGTATCAGTTTGGCTTTTCCTTCCTGTGCTGACAGATCTGGGTCAATTCTTTGATGGCTCTTGTTTTCAGGATGCTATAACGGAGCCGCCTCCTATCCGCCAAATCGCAGGCTGCCCCCCTCGTTTGCAGCTTCCTGTACAGCGCTGTATACTCTCCTACTGACAAATAGCGCGTCTGTTTACTTAGTCGAGGAAGCAACCATCTCGAACACACCCCGAGCGGACCACCTCTGATTACCCAACATGCATTTCATCCTTTGTAACAACCGCGATGGCTCGGCAAATATTCCAACTAGCCAGCAGCATCAGCACCATCCCTCCCCTCCCAGACGGCTAGGATTACGGACGTCAGATTAAAGGGTAAAGCGTACAGATGGGGAATGATGGAGGATGACACCCCGTGAAAATAGGTCGAAAGTAAATATAATCGCAAAAGCGCAAAGAAAGTGAAATTGTTTACATAACATGTAGGACTACAATTAGACCCAGTAGCCTAAATTACACAGTGCCGTATAATTAATCGGCATTATATTATTATCTTCAAATCAGCACACCAAAATGACAAACAAGGAAGTTGTGAAATCTTTAAATTAATTTAATCAGCATTATTTACAAAACAAGAGCCGGCCAACAAACAGTGGAGAAGAAGAGTACATGATGAGGAGGAGGAGTAAATAACAAAAACAAAAACAAAAAAAGTAAAAAGTAAATCCCTTTAAACTATGCAGTCTACAATAAACAGGTACAAAAGAGCATCAAAATGAAGTGAAGAGAAGGGGAGGGGAGGAGAAATCATGTAAGGTGTAAAGGGATACAAAGTGCAAATCTCCCCCTGACTGACTAAAACCCACTGGCAAGAACAGTGAGGTCAGGTGGGGGGGAAAAGATGCATGTTTGCTACAACAGTCATATCTAATATGACAGATGAGACCTGGCCCATCAATGTTAGCACACAATTCAAAAAAATGCCCATTAAGTAAACAAAAGAAAAAAAAATAATAACAATTATTATATATGGGAAGCAGAAATCCACAAATTTCCATCGGTTCAACCAACCAAACATTTTTTTCTTATTACTTTCCTTTTTATAAAACTGTCAAATTTTACACTAAATAAAATAATTATATTTTACAACAATAGAGCTTTTAACAGTAAAATAGGCTTTGTTGAGGTAATTACACAGTTATTGTACTTGTACAAAGTAAAAAATAAACAAAATAGATTTTTTTTTTTTTCATTTTCTTCCTTTTCCCCTAAAAACACAACCAACCGCAAAAAATGTTCTTTGTGTTGTTTGTGTGTTTTATTTATGTTTGTGTGTTTGTTTGCTTTTTTTCTCACACATGCTGTTTTTTTTTTTGTTTTTTTTTTTTTTTTTTTTTCAAACTGCATCTCCTCATTGAGGCTAAAGTCTTAGAAAGTTTAGCTTTTCCTGGGCAGCAATTGCAGTAGCTCCAGGGAGAAGTCACCCTTAAGCACAGAACTGTGAGCCGGTGTGCAATTACGTTACCTTTTACACACATAGCCTACACTGACACACACACTGAAAAAAAGCAAAGAGGGGGCACAGGAACAGAAATCCATAAAGGTTTCTTGCCTTTTACACTTTTTAAAACCCCCTCAGTGTTCCACAAACAGCTCCTCCAAGCACACTAGAGAACCTGTCAGACTTCTTCAAAGAAATCCTGAAGCTCAAAAGTATAATAATAAAGACGCTTCTGTGACAACCTCTGAAATGGGGTTTTCAAAGCCTCCCCCCTTCCCCCATAGTTTTTCCTGAGTGTATACACCCCTCTCTCTCTCTCTCTCTCTTTCTCGCTCTCTCTCTCTCTGAGATGAGCTACACCCCTCTCACTCTCCCTCTCTCTCTATCTGCGCTACGAGCACCTTCTGCCACCACGTCTGCATCAGCTTGAGGAGTCAGTACAGGAGTAGGCACAGGGGTGGCACTGGGTGCTTGAGTGCCCAGCCCCATGCCCCCATGCCCCCCCCCCCCCTCTCTCTCTCTCTCTCTCTCTCTCTCTCTCTCTCTCTCTCTCTTTCATCCCCAAGCAGGCGATGACCCTCTAGCCCTTGTTGTGTCTGATTCAGAATCAGGAGGTATAGTATCCATGACAACCACAGCGGAAGCGTCCACTCTCCGTGGCCCACTTGGACCACGAGTGTGGACTTTATTGATTTATTTATTTTTGGTGCTGATACAACCGTCTCTCTCCTTAGTCCCTCCCTCTGTTCTCTGATCCACCTGCCCAATCAAACATACCCATCAAGCCGATGGAAGACGTCCTTCCCTGCCACCGTTTGCTGCCCACAGAAAATTAAAAAAAAAAAAGAGACAATGTGTTGATACAAAATGTCCACCAATGGGTAGACGGACCCCCCCCAGGCACAAGAAAAGGCACAAGAACTGGACTCGACTTGCAAGCAGCAGTATCCTCTGACCAAGCCTGCTTCTGCTCCATTCTAACAACCATACTTACAAACGACAACAACAACAACATAAACATAAGCAACATAAGCGTATCCCAAAGAATCTTCAACGGAGACCTCTGCCCCCCCCCTATCATCACCATCTAAAGCTCCGCCCCTCCCTCCCCATCATCACATCTAACCTCACCATAGAGGCAGACGGCTTTGTGCGGCAAAGACTTAAGAACTTCTTTCCCAACTCCCAAACTTCCGTTTCTTCCAGCTTCATTTCCACAATAGCCCTTCATGTGGCCTGAAAAGCCCTCGGCACACACTGGCTCCGACAGCATTGCGGAGCACTTTCGAATTCGGCTATTTCGCAACGAGCATAGTACAGTAGCCTGTGGAATCAACAATGGATATCAATAAACAGCTCCGACAAAATAGACTTCAATCGTAATTCACAATTAACGGCGGAAGGGTTCGGCGCTGGTGTGCGGGGTTGCATTGAAAACAATGGAATAGAATGTTGGAAGAGCGTGCTCAGCATTGTGTCGGAGCCGGTGTGCGGACCACTTAACCCCTCACGTGGAGTAGAGCCTTG
>JAODXP020000028.1:13704731-13712231 GCA_027497455.2 Sardinella longiceps | reverse complement strand
TGTGTCCCAGGAGGTCCAGAACAGTCCACTGACACAATGACCTCAGATACATGCAGGGAACATTCCAGTTTTAAATTATTTTTAAAGGAATATTGGAAAAATTCAGTTTGTGGCAGAATCTGAAATACAACTAAATTGATTGATGTCAATCAGAATGGGGAGTTTACAAGACTTGCGCAAACCGAATATAGCCTTTTTACCTCCGCCAAGGAGGTTATGTTTTCGCCGGCGTGTGTGTGTCTCTGTGTGTGTGTGTGTGTGTGTGTGTCTGTGAGCAACATAATTTGAAAAGTCCGTATGGGGCCATGAGACAATTCGATTGCAAATGGCGGCGTATAAATACAACTGAACTGAACTGAACTGAACTGAATTAAATGTAAATCCATGCCTGCTGAAACACACACACGGTACAGGGACCTCTCTTCAGCTTCTCAGTGAGAGTCACACTGGACACTTCACACACCAGTAAATGTCACGGCCAGTTTATCACGGGGGGACTACAAGAAATATTACCATGTGTGTGTGTGTATTTGAGTGAGAGAGAATAAGTAGAAGGGCAAGGTGTGTGTGTGTGTGGGCTCCCACAGAGCTACCCTGCACTAGGACTGAGTCACTCAAGCATTCTGTTCATGCTCTACTTCACAATATCAGAACAGAATGGGAGAGAGAGAGAGAGAGAGAGAGAGAGAGAGAGAGAGAGAGAGAGAGAGAGAGAGAGAGAGAGTGAGATGTAGAGAGTGTGTGTGTGAGTGCGATTGTGTAGCGGGGTGTGTGTGTGTGTGTGTGTGTGTGTGTGTGTGTGTGTGTGTGTGTGTGTGTGTGTGTGTGGTAGAGGGAAGGAGACGGTACATAACCCAAACTGACAGAGACAGGGTGGGGTATGGAGAGGGAGAAAGAAAGAGGGTGAAAGCGAGAGAGAGAGAGAGAGAGAGAGAGAGAGAGAGAGAGAGAGAGAGAGAGAGAGAGAGAGAGAGAGAGAGAGAGAGAGGCAAAAGATGATGAAGCGAAAACAGGGGCAAATTGGACCTTGTGCAGGAGTATGGGAGATGTGCCGTAGCAAATATTGCTTAGGTTGGGGGATAAGGCAAATATAGTGGCTAACAATACGTCTTGCCATAGTGAGCGATTAAAACGCATCAAATCGAAATCATGTTAGATTGACTGGACATTCAGTACCTAAATAATAATAAACAATGATTAATTGTCACATGCAAGGTCATTGTCAATTAATGGTTCGGAATATCGGTTACATCGGATTATTTTGCAATTAATTGCGCAATCCAAAGTAAGGAAGGGGTTAGACAGGTGAACAAAACAAATGTAAACAGCTCACCTGCCTTTGTTTAGGACAAAAAGGTCGCTAAAGCCAAGAACGTTATGTATCTATAAAACTATAACTACATTATCAGTACCCACAATGACCGACAAAAACACTAGATGACTCTCCTCATGTCAATACACATACGGTACTGTATACAGTATGTCAAGTCTAAAATGTGACAGTTTTCCATTTGCTGTCAGTTTTACAGCACTCACAATCGTCCTGAAAGTGCTCCCATAGATATTCAGTAGTTGCACGTACTGTTCATGTTATAATTATTTACATAATATTTTCTTATGTGGACTTCGTCATCTATAATAATATCATTTTTTTTATCATCAGCTATTGTTCATGGAACAGAATGGGCTGTGTCAAAACGAAACCAAAGCGATTAGGTTTCGTTTTGATATGCCTGTTTCTGTTACCGTTAGCTGCCGTTTCGGTCTATCTTGGTCTGCGTTGCATGAAATTCCGTCATTGTCATGGCTATAAATAGCACTTAACACTGTAAAACATCAATGCTACGTGTTGATTCACTCCGGGTAAATCTTTTATGTTCATGTCCTGTTACCTATATTACACATGTGCTCCACTTCCTTTTTTATGTTAAAGCTTTACACAGGAACTAAACTAACATCAGACATCCTGCGAGTCTCAGCCTTTCAAAACAAGGTGTGACTTATATTCTTGGTTCCTCTGCTTTCTTTCCTTGCCTCTCCTTTTTTTTTTTTTTTTTACATTGTTGTAGCATCTTGTACCTAAACACCATTTCACACACACAACTTCCGCTGATCTTTTCACACTTGTGTTTCACAGTTAATGCACTGCATTGTGTGTGTGTGTGTGTGTGTGTGTGTGTCAGTTAATCCATTGTATTGAGTGTGTTCTTGTGCATTTGTGTGTGTGTGTGTGTGTGTGTGTGTGTGTGCGCGCATGTTTAGCGGTTAATCCCCAGCTCGGTATAGAGGCTGGTGGTTGTCTAAGCTTTTTTAAACATTTAACGTGTGAATATTACATACGTATGAGCAGTGGTGTGTCATTATGCTGTGTGGTGGTGAAGGGTGGATGCTTATTTCTCATATGTGTGAAACCTGCTGCTAGGTTGCAAAAGCTCTCTGGGTTGCTTGAGTGCTTGTCCTGTGTGTGTGTGTGTGTGTGTGTGTGTGTGTGTGTGTGTGTGTACTTATGAGGGAGGCAGTAAGGGAAAGGGTAAAGAACAACACAGACAAATGGCACAGAAGAAAAGCTGGAGAAAGACCAAAAGTGTGTGTGTGTGTGTGTCTCACGTTGTTGTCGCGGACGTTCTCGCAGTTGTACAGGAAGGTCCCGAAGCGGCAGCTGTACAGGTGATCCAGGATGACCACTAGGAGGCGCTCATTGAACTCAAACGCTGTGGGGAACTGGAACACAAAGGGGTCAAAGGTCATTCATAGGACTCTCAGGCTCAATGAGCATAATTCCTCTCTGACCCCAAGGTCACGTGTTGAGTAAATATATGGGTGTATTGTATGTTTTCCAAAGTGGAGTTCAGTGCTGGAGGTATAGGAGTCTATAAGTATAAGCTGTATACCTGCAAGCCTGAACTCTGCACAGCCCACAACAAAGCATTATTTTAAACAAAACAATAACATGACATAACATAGCATTGCTTTAAACGCAACAAAATATTGCATTACTTTAAATGTAACACTACCTTAAGGCATTACTTTAAGTGCAATCACTACTTTAAAGCAAACATAACACTACATATCATTACTTTACAGTAAACATATCACAACGTAACCCGACATAGTGTTACTTAAACATAACAGAACTAAACAGCATTACTTAACATAACATTTTACAACATATGATACATTTAAAGTGATGCTAACATAGCATTACTTAAAACATAACATTACCATACTTTAAAAATAACATTGCATTACTTGCATAACATGTTTCAATGCCAAGCATGCATTATAAAAAGAGCAGAGGATCAATAACATTGAACATCGTATAGAGAAATCCCATGACATGCCTATGACAACGCTTGTGAAAGCTAATATTTTGTTTTTCTAATGTGGTGATCTGGCCTTTTTTTTCTGAGACTGCAAACACTTTGTTGGATTAGTTTGACTGAAGGGGGGGAGGGGCTCAAATTTAAGACTATTTAAGAAAATACAGGCCTTTAGGCTTTTCATAAGCTCCTAGAAAAAAAAAGACTAGGACAGCCATAGTTTGAGAGTGGAGTTCAAAAGTAGGCCAGTGCAGCTGTATATAGGCCATTGATGCAGGCAGCCACCACTGTTTTAAGTGCTGGCACAGTTCACTGCGTGCTTACGCAATCAGTCAGTCAGTCAGTCGATGCCGTTCCAGTTCTGCATGTCATTCACAGAGTAGGAATATTTTTAGATAGATTTATAGATTTACATAGTTGTTACGTAATCTAGTGTATTTATTTTAGATCTATCCATTTAGATCTATCCCAAAGGTCCATGGGGGAACCCCATCTCTTAACGCATAACCCTGTTGTTACAGGTTGCACAGTGCTGTTAGTATACAAATAAGAATGAGAGAGTTGGTATAACATGTTGAGTCAAACTCTTTAAACCTACAGAAGGCACTCAGTAGCCTTTGTTATAACATTGTTATAACCTTTGTTATAGCTGTTGGCTATTGCTTTAAATCAGTGATTCTCAAACTTTTTCAGACTGAGGACCACTTTGCCCCCCAAAAAAGTAGGCACTTAAAATGCTTTCATAACCAGTGAATTACGGGTCTGGCTCTTATATTCAGTGAACAACTAATCTTTGACCTTCAAATAACGACACAGGCTAAATTCACATATTTTCATGGGACCACCACACTTTGAGAACCACTGCTTTAAACGATTATCCAGATGCCACAGGTGTGTTTCCAGTCTGACTGATTCATATCCCTGATGATGCAGGCCATGGTGGGTCTTAACATGTAAAATAATTACATAATAGGAACACATTTTTTAATAGGATAAACGGGAGGCCTCCGATTCGTCCTGATTTGTTCTGCGAGTGAATGATCTCTAATCATGGAATACTGTTGCCATTGACAACATTCCACTTCCACAGAGGCCATTAGACCAGTGAACCTATGAGAGAAAAGCAGGAGCAGAACAGAGTGCACCATGGGAATTTTGAGGGTAGGCCAAACCGAGGGTGATCACATACCTGTTTAGTCATCTGCCACACACAGTCAATAAACTGCACAAAGATGGGGGACCGGTCCTGATCTGCGTGGTTTTTGTCCCCATGACCAATTCTCTGTAGAAGCAGAGAGAGAGAGAGAGAGAGAGAGAGAGAGAGAGAGAGAGAGAGAGAGAGAGTTAAATTCAAGGAAACCTATTCAAAATAAACGAGAATGATATAACCGTATTCTGCAATAATATCATCTGATATCCCACTGTATTGGGAAGTTCCTATTCTACACTGTCTAAAACTAAACCTAAAACAGCTCATCATCTGTGAATCAACCGTGATTCATACAAATTCAGCTTTTACACAACTATAACAAAAAACAAAAGGCTATCTACTAGAAACCTAAATAGCAAAAAAAAGGCCAAGCTAAATCCTTTTTAGGCCCAAATCAGCTTATAGTTTTTGGGCCCGACTACATACTGTACAGTACTACAGTGCACACACAGAGCCATTAGCCTGGGTAAACCCCTTCCTCATCTGCTAGCGATTTCTTTTCACTAGCCGGCTCAGTCTGGACACAGGGCCTATGGGATTTCAACTTTAAAGGGATAGTTCACCTCTTTATGAAAATTGGTTATTCACCCCCTTATGTGGAGTTACATACAGTATGTGGGTAAAAGCATTTTGGTCTCAGTGCTTGTGTTTTCTTAGTATGGCATCCCCAAATTTCCCCTATTTTTTAGCTTTAGCTCAGCATAGGCGCTGAATTGTAATGTTGCCAGATAGCAACTCTTTGGCAACTTTACTTTCCAGCGTCTATGCTAAGCTAAAGGTAAAATTGGAGTTGCCAGACTAGGACAACGCATGCGCTGAGACTAAAATGCTTTTACCCACATATGTAACTCCAGGTAAAGGGGTGAATAACCAATTTTCATAAAGAGGTGAACTATTCCTTTAAGTAGTTTGCCTCCAGGGCACCTCAAAAATGGGCTTTACCTCTGACAGGATGGTAGGAGGAGAACATTCAAGATTGTCTTAATTACATCTCATTATACATGTATAAGCGGGTAAAATTATTGTGCTTTTTTAAGAATAAATAATTCATAGTTTAAGTTTGAGTTAAGAGAGAGAGACAGTGTGTGTGCTTGTGTATGTGAGTGAGTGAATGAGTGAGTGAATGAGTGAGAGAGAGAGAGAGAGAGAGAGAGAGAGAGAGAGAGAGAGAGAGAGAGAGAGAGAGAGAGAGAGAGAGAGAGAGAGAGAGAGAGAGAGAGAGAGAGAATACATAGAGACAGACTGACCGAGGCGAACTTGTGTCCGAAGCCGATCCACTCCTTCTCCAGCAGCACCTGGAAGCCCCTGAGGGTGCGGTAGTGGCTGTCCAGCATCAGCATGGCCAGGGAGGTCAGCTGGGCCGTGCGGTCCCAGCCGTCGCTGCAGTGCACCACCACCGAGTTGCCCGACGACACTTTATCTGCCACCTGGATCGCCCCTGACAACACCAACTAGAGAAGAAGGAAGGTTAGAGAGAAAAAAGGAAAGAAAAAAGAAAGAATGGAAAGAAAAGAAAGAAAGAAAGTGATGAAGTTAGCAATGATGCTTGCGAAAAACAGCATCCAGAATGATGTGAAAAAAAAAAGAGTGGCCAAAAAGCAATCCATTAAATAATAATAATAATAATAATAATAATAATAATAATAATAATAATAACAATCTATACTCTTTTGATCCCGTGAGGGAATTCTGGTCCCTGCACGGCTGCGTTCAGCTATTGTCTACTGGTCAGGAATCAAACCAGCAACCCTTTGGTTACAAGCCTAAAGCCCGAAACAGGCCCAATCTCTTACTTTGGGTTTCAAATGACCGTAACACCATTGACTCAACATATACTGGGTGTTCGCTTTTACATTTGTGTTCACTCTATGTTGCTCCAAATTCCTTGCGTTCCACTCGCTATCTAGTGAAGTTAGCAGGCTCTTGCAACAGGGTTACACTTGAATTACACTGAAACCTACACTTTAAGCAATAGGCCACGGCTTCCCATCTGTACCCCTGCTAAAGTGGTCATGTGACTGACCTTAATATGCTCCAGCCAATGAGTGGACTCTAAGCTGGACAGCCAATGGGCTTCCTCCACGTTGGGGTAGACGATGTCCTTGAGCTTCTTGAGCGACTCGCGCATCACGTGGATGTTGTGGATATCCAGGAAGACCAGCTCGGCGTTTTGATAAGCGTCGTCCCCCTCGTAGCCCCCACCTGTCGCCTGGGGAGTGAATGAGGGTCAGAGGTCAAAGGTGAGAGAGGTCAAAGTAACAGATAAGAAAAGTGGACTCTCAATGGAAATACAATCTAATGTTGAGATTCAGTTTGAACCACACACACACACACACACACACACACACAGACACTCATATGATATACCTGTCATAGTGATCACAGTCCTCACAAAATTACACACACACACACACACACACACACACACACACACACACACACACACTGAAATTACTGAAAATTAGTTGCGAAACAAAACACAACATGCAAAGAGGCTTATAATTCCTGAAATAGTTTTTCTCTCCTCTAGAACTCTGGCGCAACTCCACGGCAACCTTAAGTAAACTCTAATTAGCAAGCGTTGTCAGGCCCCAGGCAGCTTTTTTGTGTTCTCAACACCAAACACGTCTACACGTCTACACACACACACACACACATACACACAAACAGTGTGTTCAGTCCCCAGTATTCTGGGAGACTTTCCAGTAACTCTACCTCTGTTACCTCTGCTGACATCAGTAACCAGTCAAGCAGGCAAAAGCCACACACCTACAGTACACGACACGACACAAAGAGAGAACACAACACAACACAAGAGAGAAGAGAAGTAGAGATCTGGAAACCCTTGTCACTCTAATACACTCACAAACAACGACACACACACAAAAACGACACACAAACAAGTGCAGATACCGGCGAGAGACAACATAAATAGCGTTTTCAGATCGCTACTGAACTGTGCCAGTGCTG
>JAODXP020000028.1:13677231-13689731 GCA_027497455.2 Sardinella longiceps | reverse complement strand
CATTAAGCTCAGTAGCTTTTTTAGCGTAGCGTTAGCCCCCTATAGGCTAGGCTGTCTTTGAGAGCCATAGGGAGAGCCAGCAGCAGCAGGCTCAGCACACAGGCTATGGGTGTCTATTGATGTCAGCACTGGGGCATTACTTATGAATGAGTCTGAGCGAGCAGGGCTACCCTACACTGGGAGCTTTTGTCAAAGCCAAAACGGCAACACACAGAAAACGACACAGGAAACTGGGTCCGCTCCAAATTTAAAAAAAAAGAGAGAGAGAGAGAGAGAGAGAGAGAGAGAGAGAGAGGGTGGGGGGGTTGAAGGGGGAGAGGCGGTTGCACCTGCGGCTGTGGCACCCAGCTGGATAAAGGCTTTTTAGAGCCGGTTAATCAGATATATAATGGACAGATGTTGTCACAGTGATACTGAGGCAAGATCTTTTGCAGGCGACAAAATGTTGGTCTTTGGTATTTTCCGCCCTCGTCGGTGACTTCCAGGCACTGCTGCCTTCAATGCACTACTATAGGGTTAGGGTGACACTTGAGGGGGTTAGGTTTAGGATTAGGGTTAGGGTTAAGGTTGTGTCTTTCAGGCTGTGCTGCCTGAAAGGTGCCGTTGGGGGCAAAAAAACACCATTGAGCCAAAATGTTGCGCATCTACTGTAGACATGACTAGTTCTACTTCTAAGCATCTATTTGAGGTGTTTGGGCCAAAGTACGGTACACACTAATGCTATGAGTGGTGCACTCAGGTAATGACTTTTAACAAGAGAATTCCAGCAGAGTGAGGTAATTCATGCATGAAGCCAGGGGTCAAAATAACCACTATGAAATAGGCTACTGATGTATTATTGAGTAGGCTACCTAGTGATTTCACCAATTCATTTGTCTGTGGCTGGTAGATATTAACGTGTGTGTGTGTGTGTGTGTGTGTGTGTGTGTGTGTGTGTGTGTGTGTGTGTGTGTGTGTGTATGGTTCAGTGGCTGACTTACGTTCTGGCTTGAGCTGTTCTCAATTGGGCTGGAGTTGTTGAATGCAGGTATGGATGCCGAGGCCATAACACCGGGAGTGCTTCTTCCGCAGGCACTGGTTAAGAAAAAGAACAACTCAACACACAAGTTGTGTTGTGCCCGTTGTGCCCTTGTGCAAGGCACTTTAAAACCTACGTTGCTCCGGGGGACACTTGCCCTGATAGATAGTTGACAAAAATGTAAGTCGCTTTGGATAAAAGCGTCTGCTAAATGCATGAATGTAACAAGTTCTAGCCTCCTGTATTCACAATTCAGATCACACTTGCTGACATATAGGCCCGGCCAGTATATAGATTGGAGAATAATCCTAGCACACAAAATGCATTGAGACAGGGTGTTAAATGTGTTAATTCCCAGATCACAAATGTTGTCATGTCATATAGAGGTTACATAAGCCTAATAACAGTACAAAGTGCTCTCAATAACGCTGGTTGAAGATTATACTGTACATCGATAAGAAAGATTGCCCATGTAATCTACCAACAGATCAAGTGTTTATCACAAGTTAGGATACTTTTCAACGCTTGGTGTCATCAACCTAAATATAGCTTCCTCGTCTTTAAATATGACCACAGATGTGGAGCCCAAACCGCGTTCAGCCCCCATGACTCGGTATGGCTCTCGGTTAAAAATAAATGTCTATAGCAGCTAATATACCGATGATATTCGCAGATACGGTTGAAGACATTTGCGATTAGCCCTACCGTTACCAGCCATGGAATGAGTGACACTGAGCTATTTATAAAAATTGGAGCAGCTTGTAACATGATGAGGGGGGCTTCCCTGACCTGACACCAGCAACCGCTCATCCCACCTTCGAGTCATCATGACCAGCCGGTTTCCCACACGTGAACAGAGGAAACATAAGTTATGTACGCTTCAAACAAAACACGACTCGTTTTGACAACTAGGCTACTTCGTAGACAAGAGCTGTGTGATTTGTTTTGCCATCCCAGCAGCAGTGCGCCACTGGGATGTGTAAATTTAGAAAACCCAGATGCATTGGTGGGGCACTACTGGCAAGACTTGCCCCTTCCATTAATGTAACACAAAGAATAACGTTAGTTTGGAAAGGCCATGTTGTGTTACAGGCGTCACGATTTTAATCATACCGTTACTCCTTGTTTAACGACGTGCTGTAAGGAGTTGTAATAAAATCAATCGAAACGTACCATAATATTAAACAACGCGCATTATCTTCAACTTAGCTTACGTTATATAGGGTTCAAAAGTCACAAATTATACTGTAAACATCCACCCTCACAAAGCTCATTCGACCAAACAGTTCAGTTTCAGGGCAGGACTCCCCTTATCCTGGTCCAAAGGAGACGTCCCAAACCACAGTAGGAGCTAGCTAACTTTGGATGTATAAAGCGATTAAAATAAAAGAAAAAATCTGTGTCTCTCTCAAACTAGCTGACATTTAGAAGCATATTATAGAGCCATTGTATGTGACAACATCAAATGTTATACTCATAACAAAGCAGTCATTTCAACTGTGCAAAAATCTAACTTTTACAACTTCTGTCTAATCCGTCAAGAGTTGGGACAGCCAACAGGGCTGGTGCACAGGACTAGCAAGGAGACCAGGAAATAGCTTGGGCCTAACAGAGCGACAGCTTTCTAACTGTTATATTTCCAAGAAAGCTGGTCTCAGACATAAAAACCGTGGACATTTCGCTTAAAGACATCACATTAAATTGATTTGTGTTAACTTTCAGACCAAATATGCACTTACTTACCCACAATCAACGATTCTTCGTTCCTGAATTCGTCAGTCTGTTTTGCTGCACCGTAGGAAGAGCTCACTCCGAGTCATGTGACAGCGGCCATCGCTCCGATTGGTAGCTTGTCAAAATTAGTACCGCAAGGATTGTAGGGAGTTGTATTGCACACCAAGATAGACAAGGACATTTTGCATTTTTTGGGGTTAGTGTGATTGACAGTTAAATATAAAGTGCCATGCTTTAATTTAGAGAAGCTACATTTTTGATAACCATTCTTTTAGTAACTTTTTGAGGCAGACTACATCTGTTAACATTAATATTTTCCAATGCAGTCACAATAGTAGCATGCTGTTTTTATTGTAGGTTTATGTCTACTAATAACCAATTTGCATTGTACTGTATAGGCCAAGATTGTTTTGTTGTTATTGGTCTTGCATGTGGATTTGGACAAAAAACATCTATGGTATAGGTGGGTAGCCCTGAAAAATCAGGACCCAATGAGAAACGAGCAGGCTGACGGAGGCGAGCTTATAATGACTCTGTCATAGCATTGATAGAAGTTTGATAGCATTTGATATACGTTTTAAATTAATCCCGCCCGGAATTCCCAGGAAATGATAGCTTTGCCAGACCACAGTTCATTTCTGGATGTGGTCACACAAGCCAGGCTAGGGATAGGCTATCTCTGCCTTGTTTATTGAGCTATTATCATTAGGTATCAGGCTAGGCCGTGATGTTGTATATTGTACAATACAGCTTAGTCATGCACTGCATTATAAGTAAAACACCAGCAACGAGGCTGAGTCATTGTGTAATTTAATTGTTTTCTCTCTGTAGACTGCATTAGAAATTTTAAGATCAGGTTTCTGGAAATCTGAATCTGAATTTTTTCTGTTGACTAGTGCTACAGACAAAATAGGCCTATGTTAGCCTTCCATCACAAAATTAGCATTCTCAGAAGCCGTGCACAGTCCCACTTTATGATGCGTCTTCACTGTCATTTACTTTACAAGGGTCTCCACCACAATCATGAGGTTCAGTAGGACCCAGGCAGATGTTTGTCATTAAATCCAAATCCGCCTAAATCCCCACATGACGTGGCTTTAGGAGTAGCCTAAAGACAGTTTAGCACCAGCTGTATGAATTTCTGGAGGTATTACTTTTTTTTACCGTAGGAAAAGAGTGAAGAGTTCAGATGCAAAACCCCCTAAACACCATTTTTGTGAAAACTGAGTTAATGATATTGTGTGAATCCTGTATAAATCTAGAATATGTAAATGAAATGTTTTTGTGAAAAAATAAAATAAAACCTGCTCCGCGCCGTGTCTAAAATATCTGTTTACAATCAAAACAATGTAAACGCCTGATAAAAAATGGCCTTTTTCTCAAAAAGTGGTCAAGTGGAGTTAGGGGGTTAGGGGGGGTCATGTCCGTCACATTGCTGGATAATCCCTTCTTCCTCCATTTCAACATTTAGCTATTGGCTCATGGGTAGTCTACTTTTGGGGTGTTTTTTTTTTTAAGTAGGCCTAAATGTGATCAGTATTGAGTAGCCTATGATGAGTTTCACTGTGTGGCCTGATCAAGGTCTTCTTTGCTGCATTTTTGGAAAAATTGTACAGGAATAAAACTATGCATTAAAAAAAAGTTTAAAGTACTGCTGGCATCTGTTGAGGTCTTTGGTGTTTTTTGCCTTCAAGGCACTACTCCTCTCAGTTTAGGGTTAAGATGAGGGTTGAAGGGGTTAGGGTTAGGAATAGGATAAAGGTAGTGCCTTTTAGGCTGTGCTGCCTGGAAGTTGTTGTTGTGGGCAAAAAACACCATTGAGCGTCTGTTGAAACTGAAGCTCTTGACAGGAGACATGCTGAAAGAAAGATTGTGACTTTGAAAAGATAAAAAAATCCTTTATTATACAGTAATTGGGATAATTCCTCCAAAGTTTTGAATATCGAGTGCTGGAATATATTTTCCCAGACATTACATTATGTGAATAATAATGTATTAAATCCTAACATGAAAATGAAGGCTACCTAGTCCAGGCAAAATTGCATTTTCCGCAGGAGTAATTTTTTTTCAGCTTGGATCATTTCTATGAGATGTCCAGAACAACATACTAAAAGTCCTTAGAAATCCTAGTTGAGAAAATGTAAAAATAGTGGAGGAAAGTAAATTTCCCTTTGAAATGAATGGAATTCAGGTAGATTTTTTTTTTTTTTTTTTTTTTTTTGAGGAAAATGTACACTAGTACATTTTGGCCTGAAGCATGAAGGGGAAACTACTTTCACCATATATCTCATACATTTTCTGAAAGCAATCACCCTCAGGATATTCTATAACATGGTATGATTTGACATTTAGCTACTGTATGCCCCACCCTCCTCATTATAATATATCCCAAAATTAAGAAATTTGGCAAAATGGGCAATTTTTGGTGACATTTAGGCCAGCAGCGTGTAGGTAAAACATATTAGACCCCATAAACCATATATTTTCTGAAAGCTTATATGCCCGGGATTTCACGACCAATTTTTTTTTTTTTTTTTCTCACATCCCACCCACCTCCTTATTTTAAAGCTTTGCCTATTTTTGGGGAAAATGAAAAAAATATGTGCATTTCTTGAACAAAAGTGCCTATGGAATGTGTTAGAAAGTTATAAACCTTGAAAAGTAATACTTTTTTGAAAGCAGAGGGCTTCAGGATCTAAGTAAACATAAATTTAGACAGGTTCCACCCCCCTCCTCCCATTGATACCCATTTATAGATCAGCTGGTATTGGTGATTTTGGTGTATAACCAATGCATTTGGACCTGAGGTATTAAGAGAAAACTAATCTACCCCTTATGCTGTACCTTTTCTGAAAGCTTACATCCACAGGGTGTCATAAAATGAATTGAGACAGGTCCCACCGTCTTCATCTCTTCACTGTCCATGTATATGGGTGTATTTGGGGCTAATTTGATTAATGTAGCTCATTTGCATATGAAAATTATTTTTCAGAAAAACTTGTAATACAAAAAATACTACTTTTCATGAGTACTTTCATTGTATAAAGTTTCATTTTGATAGGAAAAAAGCGAAAAGGAAAAAAATAGCCCTATTCAGATCTGTTCTAGCCTATTTGGTACACATATCGGATTGACAAGAATTTAACATATTTCCTCAACTAGGATTTCTTAGGACTTTTAGTGTGTTGTTGTGCACACCGAAAAGGAATGATCTAAACTGAAAAAAAAATATTTTACAATTACTCCTGTTTTTGGCCAAAAAGTGGGTCTGGACTATACCATTGTGTTGACCAAAAACCACATCAGCAGTGCATAGAACCAAATCAGGCCAACAGCAACATTTTCCTTACCTCACTCACGTCAGATACAGCGCAGCCGCGCGAACATCTAAAAATGGATTTGTGTACAGGCCATGAGAACTGATCATTTTTCATGAACCATGTGGATTGACTAGGCCAGTGGTTGTCAAACTGGGGTACGAATACCCCTGGGGGTACTTGGATGGGTTCTAGGGGGTACACAAAATTAATCTGTGAATGGGTTCTCAGCCCTCACCAGCATAGAAATAATATATAAAAAAGATTTTAGACTCAAACTATGGCCAATATCCCCTATTGCTATTACATTGCTGTGTACCCTTATAAGTAATTTGTGTTCACATAGTGTTAGTGCCAAAAATGTAATTTAATTTAATTCTTAGGCAAGATGTCTGTGGTGTAGGGGTACTCGGTAGGATCAGATTGTTTCAGGGGGTACGCAACAGATAAAAGTTTGGGAACCACTAGACTAGGCTATTAAACATAATTTCATAACGCTATTGCGGGACATAGTGTTGTGCAATAAGGGCTGCATGAATACAGTATGAACTCTAGTTGCATTTTACACATACAGTTGGAATCGCCATTCTCCCTGACAAGTCAGTTTCAAACCGTTCAAATGTATTAAATTGACCTCATTTCAATTTTCTTGAAAGGTGAAATCCAGCACTTTTTTTCAAGGTCACTGATATGAGTGCTGTCAGTAAGAAACACACCCAAATACTGAATTGGCAGCTTAGGGTAGTACTTATTGCAGTTTTATTTTCCCCATTCAGTCAACTCTAGATGCCAGTTTGTTATTCTGTGTCGTATGTTAAACCTTCTCGTTCTTTTTCCTACAGACATCGGTAGCCATCGATTGATTTACACCAGATTTCTCCTATCAGGCACAGTGTCCACATCTATGCACAGGTAATATAATTATTATTACCTCCGCCAAGGAGGTTATGTTTACTCTGGCGTGTGTGTGTGTCTGTCTGTGTACAACATAACTCGAAAAGTACTGCACGGATTTGAATGAAATTTTCGGACAACGTGTGTACTGGGACGAGGAAGAACTGATTCGATTTTGGTGACGATCGGTGACCCAGAACACCATCTGTGACCACATTGTCTTGGCAGAGGTCTGCGCTCTTCAAAGTGTTTGTTGACATCATCAATCCAAGAGGGCCATCAATAACCTGACTCTCACAATGTCTTTCTGCTAGTCCACCTATTTTCATACATCCATCCAGGCTATCAGTCAATTGCTGATGTAATCTTTTTAAACTTTAAGACCTCCAGTTTCTCGAATGGCCAGACCGTCTGTATGAAACACAGTGGAAAACAAGGTTATTACCAGGCTAAAGTGAGATAGCCCTATGACCCCACTGTCACCAATTACATCTACATACAGAGAGATAATTTGTTGAGGTGTAGGAGGACTTCAGCTACAAGCTACAGTGTAGTCATCAAATAATTTTTTGTATTGTTCCTCTGGCACATTCAGAAGTACACCAGGAAACATTTTTTTTATTTATCTGAAAATGATTGTGACTATCCAATCATAACACAAGGAACCGGTTAAGTGGCTGGCTCCTAACGTTGCCTAGCTGGAAAGTTGTTATCATTATCATCAACCAGTTTAACCACCAGTCTAATCCAACGTTTATAGGCCAGACAGAACCTATATTCTTCTTCTTGGTCTGACAACACACAGAACCGTTGTATTCAACCATCTGAGGTGGTAGCCAATCACAACACTCTATGTGGTCAGGGACAGGGAGTTGTTGGGCGGGCCAAGTGTTGTTTGAATCGGCTTGTTCCTTGCTCTGATTACTCGTAGCCAGAGTCATAAAAATCGCTTTCAATCTCTCTGGTCGTAGCGCTATCCTATGGCTTGCAGAGACAGCTTGAAAGATTCCGCCTTTCTCTCGAACCCCTCATCACAGCAACAATTTACTGTCATATGTGGATATCTATCGTTAGCTGTGAATTCGGGGGGCAGGGTGTGGCCATTGGTCAATTGCAAAGAGATGTCTTGCGCCCCATAGTGGAACTATTGGCTACAGCTAACAGAACTATTGGCTACAGCTAAAATTGGAGGAATCCATGATTGAAAAAGCCTCTTCCCGAGAGCTCAAACTTGGTTAAACTCAAACTGCAAGGCCTGAAATGGCTTGGCCTGCGCTGAACCCAACGGAGCGCCTCCGGAGAGATGTGTGTGTGTGTATGTGTGTGTGTGTGTGTGTGTGTGTGTGTGTGTGTGTGCTGATCGCCAATGCTCCAGCTCCATGTTCTGTTCATCCAGGTTGGCTTTGAATGATTCTGTGGAGACTGAAAGACAACAACAACTAAAACAAAACAGCTCTGCAGGCGTGTAGGTTGTAGATTTGTAAGCCATATATACAGTAGATTTGCATGTTTCAGTCTTTTTTTCACAATGTCTGTTTTTAAAGTAGGCTACTTTTCCTGATTATCCATGGAGGTGAATTCACAGATTCTGAGAACACTGATGATGGGCTAAACCCAAAACGTTCGTATCTAATTTATTATTTGGGGATTTATAATTTTTGTTTAATACAGTTTTGGATATCATTTTGCTCCTTTTTGAAGGATTTGTTTTAAGTTACACCCTGAGTGACACAACACAACACAACAAGACTAAAGCACATAAAACACTTTCGCCTTTTACACTGCACAATTTTTGCAATTTTTTTTGTATAGTGCATGGGGACTCTTCAATTCTCTTCATTATGTATCTTTAATAAGCTGTGCCAATAACAATAACAATTTTCATGTCTGAAACAAACTGTGATCGGTCTGACATCTTCAAATGCAGTCTAACCAATGGGAACGCTCCTTGCAGCATGTCATGTGACACCAGTGTTCTGTCAAAGCTAATATGTGCTGAGTGTTTTAGTGCACTGAATCTGAATCCCATGTGCTCAAATGTGCTTCCTACAGCTAGATTAGAATGTGCATGCACGTCCTCCCCAAAGAGTTCCAGTCATAAATTGTGTGTGTGTGTGTGTGTGTGTGTGTGTGTGTGTGTGTGTGTGTCAGCTCAGGCACTCTTGGAAACCCTATCTGACCAATGGTAAGAGAGCGATTACAGGGATCTATGCACCAGGTGTCAGAACCATCAAATATCCCCCATGCGGCTCTCTGCACATGAAAATGTACAAGAACTGCAATACCAAATATGACCAGCAGAGGGAGCTACTCTTGAGGCTTTTGAATGGACAAAGGAGGAAAGAGGGAGTCCTCATCTCTTATCACTATGAGTCCCGTAATGGATGTGGCCATAAATCTACACACATGTATTTAAAAAAAGGACAAACACAGTTTGTTTCCCATTTACACTGTTTATTTTTTTACTCTAAAAATATCAAGACAAAAAAAAAAAAAAAAAACATAATCACAGATATTCACAAATTATAATGGCTTTCCTTTCTTCTCCTCTGCTAAAACAACAACAAAATAAAAAAAAAGAAAGAAAGAAAGAAAAAGAGAGAAAAAAATCAAATCATAGATGTGGGGAAATGTTGAAATGGCACAGTGAATTCTGGGAAATGTAGGCTATGCAAAAACCGGCCCCCCTGTTATACCCCCACATTTGTCAGTGATGTGGTGCCAATCTGTGCCTGTCTGGTTGGTCTGCCACCACCACCACACTGCTGTGGATCTCCACTGAGGGCTGTGTGGAGAGTAAACCACAATATGCACTTCTGTTGAGCGTTTCTCAAAGTCGAGGAAGTATGCTTGGAAGGCTGCTTTTTTGAGTATTCCATGTCATTATCAGTCGCCAAGTACTATTCCAAAGTCAAGCATCCCTCTAGCAAGGACAGAGGCTGTTGTTTATAGATTTTTCAAGGATGCACTGATGGAGCCTCGTTTTTGAAGCGTACGGCTTCCAAGGCTAGTGTGCTACCTAGGAAGCATTCTCGACTTTGAGAAACAACACTGTGTGTGTGTGTGGATACAGGTAGCACCCGTCAACGGCCTCCAGATGAAAACACACAAATGCCCCTTCATGCCCCCCCCCTCACAGCCCCGCTACCTCTACAACCCCCCCCCCCTCTCCTCCCTCCCCCCCCTGGGCACTGGAGTGAACACAGAGATCCTATAACTCCCAAAATGTTCCATGCCTGATGCCAAACAGGACACAGACCCGCTGGTGTCTGATGCATTGTCTGATAAAGGACAGGAACCATGAAGGGAGAATGACAGGAATGGAGTGTCAGACTTGAAGGAGGGAGGGAGGGAGAGAGAGAGAGAGAGAGAGAGAGAGAGAGAGAGAGAGAGAGAGAGAGAGAGAGAGAGAGAGATTCTGGGTAAGTACAGAAATGGAGTGTGAGACTTGAAAGAGCGAGAGAGAGAGAGAGAAATAGAGAGAGAGAATGGATGATGTTGTATAGTTTGTATAGAGGCGTGCTCAGACTCTTTCTCAGAAGAAGAAGAGGAGGAAGAAGAAGAAGAGGAAGAAGACATTAAAGAAAATCCTGGGCCAATCTCCAGTACCAGGTCAGCAGAGTTATGTCAAAAACATAACAAATAGTTCATTTGTAATACACAGTATTACTGGGGAAAAACTAGCTAGTTTTTTTTTGCATATTTTAAAAATCAAATTACACAATTAGAATCTGCTAATGTAAAACCAATTTCTTTTCTTTCTATTGATTCCTGGTTTCTTTTTCTTTTTCATACCAGATCAAGTTTTTTTTCCATTTGTTTTATTCACCCCTTTTTAGTAATTATTTACAAAGAAAATTGGAGGAACTTATTTGCAGAAAAAGGAGTATAAATATGTTTACTTTTTTGTATGTTACACTTATGAAAAAAAAACATTATTTTACAAAATATATCACTATGTACAATGCAAGCCCCTTCAAGAATCCCCATGTGTTGCTTTTGATTGGAAATGTAAATGAAAATTACCACGGTAACAGTGGCAAGTGCCATCAACCGTGTTCCCATTGGCCAATTAGTAACTATGGCTACCCCACTTTCAACAAGGCCGTAACCAAGTGAGTGATTTGGTATCCAATTAAAACTGCCTGTGAGATGGTCAGGTATGCTGCTTACTGAATGGATTTGTTATGGTGGCAACCAAAAAAAAACAAAAAAAACAAAGACGTCACACAGTATTCACTGCATTAGCAGCAAGAGATTGGAGTCTTGAAATGCTTTAAGTTGTTGTAGGCTAAACTCCAGGAGAGGGTAGCCATCTTTGTGGCTGCTTACAGCTCTGGGATGATCAAATACAGTACGTGGTCTGGTCATGAGAAACTGTACCTCCATGCGGTACATACAGCAGAGAGAGAGAGAGAGAGAGAGAGAGAGAGAGAGAGAGTGAAACTGTGCCTGCGAATGGCACAAGGCCAGGTGTGTGAGTCACAGTGTATGAAGGACTATGGGTGTGTTTGTCTGTGTGTGTGTGTGTGTGTGTGTGTGTGTGTGTGTGTGTGTGTTTGGCAGTGCACCATCTAACCAATCACTCTCAACAGTCACCACAACCGAGCGTGTGTGTTAGTGAACCTACAGTACTAAACAGAACCTATTTGACCTATGACCTCTGGCCTAATGCAGGTTGGAGTGATGAGGGGGCCCTCTGCTGGCAGCTCTGAAGCGGTGCGAGTGTGAATGAATGAATGAATGAATGAATGAATGAATGAAGGAGTTCTAGAATCTCCTAGAATTCTAGGAGTTCTAGAATCTCCTATTTTATTATATGAGTCCCCTATGAGTTCTGCTCCAGGTATTCGTCAATCATCGTGAGGTTGTTTAGCCAATCATCGTTGGAGCCTACAAGAGTGTCTATGAAGTCTACCTCGCCGACAGCACCACCACCACCACCGCCGCCACCGACCCCGACCCCACCACCCGGACCTCTGGGTGGGCCCGACATGCCCCCGTTGCTCTGGTGTTGGGGGGGCAGGTCGTAAGGAGACAGTTTGTGGCCTGGGTTGTGTCCAGGTCCGTAGCCCTGTACGGGGGCGGCTAGTTTACCAGCGGCGGCAGCAGCTGCGGCTGAGGAGGGGTAGCTGGGCGGTGCCAGTCCGTGGGCCGGGTGGTGCATCATGGACGGACCCCCGGGTTTCATGACGGCCATAGCTGAGAGTGGCCCGCGGAGCCGCAGGTTCTGGTTCTGCTGCTGCGCCCTAGAAGCCAGCGTCTGACCCCCGGGTCCGACCACTGCCCCCGGCGGGAGCTTCTGCATGTGTGTGTGTCGGGCCATCAGAGCCATTTGGTTCGGGTGCGGTTGGGGTTGCCCCCGGGGGCCTGGACCCGACTGGTGGGGCCCCCCGAAGTTGGCCGGAATGCCAGTCCGCAGGGAATGCTGCTGCTGCTGCTGTTGGGAAAACTGGGATGGGCCGCCACCACTGCCGCACCCGGGGAAGCCCAGCTGTTGGCTGGAGGGGTCCATATGTGACAGCGCCCCCTGTTGG
>JAODXP020000028.1:13667231-13669731 GCA_027497455.2 Sardinella longiceps | reverse complement strand
TCGCCGCGGCGCTTTGGCGTGGTGGGGGAATGAATGGCTTGTCTGCACCAGTGTGCGTAATGGCTATTGATCCCCTCTGCTGGCCATGCAGAGACTGGAGTGAGCCAAAGAAAAGAGCAGTGTGTGTGTATGTGTGTGTGTGCGTCTGTGTGTGTGTGTGTGTGTGTGTGTGTGTGTATGGATGTGTGTGTGTGTGTGTGTCTGTATGGATGGATGAGTGTGTGTATGTGTGTGTGTGTGTGTGTGTGTGTGTGTGTGTGTGTGTGTGTGTGTGTGTGTGTATGGATGGATGTGTGTGTGTGTGTGTGGATGGATGTGTGTGTGTGTGTGTGTGTGTGTGTGTGTGTGTGTGTGTGTGTGTGTGTGTGTGTGTGTGTGTGTGTGTGTGTGTGTGTGTGTGAGTGAGTGTGTGTGAGTGTGTGTGTGTGTGTGTATGTGTGTGTGTGTGTGTGTGTGTGTGTGTGTGTGTGTGTGTGTTGCTTGCAAATGAGTTTGAGTGCATACATGCATACACACAAGGCAGACTAGTGTGTGTTTGGCTGCAACACACTGCTCACTTCTATAATTAGCCAGATACCCAAAGGCCTCAAACTTCAACAGAATCAAATATTCCACTGCTGCTGCCGCCGCTGCCACCTCCAAAAAACACACAAATCTATCAATCATTTTTTGAGTACTTAATAATCTGACTTTAACAATTTAAACAAAACCAGACCCAAGCAGACAAGGTGAGCCAAATCCGTGCTTGATTTGAGGTCATAATGTAATAAAAATAAATAAAAGAAAGTTAACAGTACACACTCATATAGGTCAGGAGGCGTTCTGTACATGCTGTTCTTCACAGCCACCACTAGATGGCACACAGGTACTCTTCCAGACTTCTTTTTTTTTTTTTAAATCGTCACAGTGTGCTCTTGTAACCTCTAAATCCTCGCCTAGTCAGACTGCTAGCACGCAGCCTGGGCGGCCGAACTAGCCTAATGCCGGTATTGGTTCTTATCTGGGAGTCCCCCGGCAAGCTCAATTTCATTGCCTATGACGGTATCAAATCTAGGACAGCCCGACCGACCACCCTTCCGTAGATGATTGTCCAAACCAAACAAGGTGTTGCGCCCCACCAAACTTCACCCTCTAGTGCACCCGTGTCCTCAGAATCAGAATCAGATTTCTAAGTGTACTTATGTGGCTTTACAAGTATACTTATGTGGTTCTGGTAGGCTATTAGGAATACTAAATCCTTAGTAGAATTCCTAAAGCGCACAGTAATTGCCCAAAGAGGATGTTACGGTCCCCTTGATTGTAGTAACATTGTAGCAGTGTCAAATAGATCTCGAATTTATTATAGCCTTGGGGCTCAGCGAGATTAGGGAAACGTGTTTCTGCTTGAAGACAGAATAGCTCACAGGCCACCATCGCTGGGTCGGTCCGGATAGAATTATGTTGCGCTGATCTGGATGACGAGCCAGGGTAAACACCCGAGAGTGATTGCGCGCAGCTGATAAGGCCGCTTCCTCTCCCTCTCCCTCTCTCTCTCTCTCTCGCACTCACTCGCTCTTTCGCTGCCGTTTAGACACTGTGCCTGACCGCATGCATCAGTGACTTCCCACGGTACGCAGTAGACCAGCAACCTTCACTCACTCGCTCATTCTTAAAAAAAAAAAATGCACACATAGCCTAACTGATATTGTAGGCCAATGTGCTCCAAATTATTTGGACTTTTTGTCGTCTTTTTCTCCCGCCGTTCCTCTCCGTGAATCCCCATAAAACGACAGCAGCACGGCTTCCCCATTCAGCCGCGCATTCAAATGTACATTTAGCAGATTACCACAGAGTGGCTTATCAAAGCAATCCTGCAGCTTCTGTCGCCTCGCACAAAAAAAAAAAAAAACACCCCTCTCTCGCCACGTGTATACACACAAGAAGAACAAGGAAGTGATAAGAGGCTATGCCGTAAACGAATTGAATATTCAAATCCCTTGAATCTCTCTCTCTCTCTCTCTCTCTCTCTCTCTCTCTCTCTCTCTCTCTCTAAACCTTTCTATTTGAATTTGACAATCCAAGTGTTTTGGGCCATCATTTTTATTTAGTCCGTGGCCTATTCATAGACAGTGGACCACAACCCCCCCCCCCCCCCCCACACACACACACACACACACACACACACACCCTCCTTTCCCCCCCTGTGGTGTGAAGCATCACATGGACCTTTTCTGACAGATCAGCTAAAGCTTAAGCATGTGTTCAGCTGTTAATCTTTCATTTAATTTCCAGTGTTGGCCTTAAGGGCCCCCAGCCACACCATATCTCTCTCATTTAAATCCATAATCACTCCTTTTGATTTTATTTATTTAATCTGTTTTTTTTCTGTTGCCATACCACCACTACATTATGGGCTCACTTTACCGCCCATTTGATGCAGAGGTCCATACAACCCTATAGAGAGGGATCAGACCCTTTCACTTGACCTTGAAGAGAGGTCACTCACAGCTGTGGTGGCACA
>JAODXP020000028.1:13649731-13652231 GCA_027497455.2 Sardinella longiceps | reverse complement strand
TTCATGGCAAGTCAAAATAAAAATACTGCAAGTTGGACACACTGCATAAGCATGAGAGATTAAACTGGAATAGTTTGTGCATGTGTGTGTGTGTGTGTGTGTGTGTGTGTGTGTGTGTGTGTGTGTATCCTTTAAGAAAATTAAGAGCAAATTATGACAGCTCTGGCCCAAAAATGAATGTCAGCTCACCGGGTATTACCCTGTATGCCCTATGCCCAGTCTATGCCTGACCAAGTTTCAGATTCAAGACACATTTCTCCATAATGAAACAATATGGCTTGTAACCACAGGCTGATCTATTGCATGATATTACATACTAATGTCATGATACTCATATTTCATAAGTATGCATTCATCTGTTCAAAAACAGAAATATCAGAGTTATGAACTTCAAACCGAGGTTAGAGTCAGGTCAAGTTAAGGTAATACAGACACACACACACACACACACACACACACACCCACACTCACAGACACACACATCCGTGTGTTGACTGTCACTGTGCTACTCTGTGGTCTTGTGTGCCAATCAAAGCTCGCAATCTCCTCTTAGCTGAACTAGGTTAACACGCATTTGCTACGGCAGCAACAGCACAATAGACTTGCTTCTCACGCAACCTCTGATCACCTACTGATGGCCCTATCGCTTACCGTGGTGGCACTTTATAATAACCGTCTTAATAAATAACAGTTAACAGTTAGGTAGCAGTATTTAACAGAAATAGTTATTTAGATAGTAAGTTAACAGTTAGTTTACAGTTTGTATATGGCTGAATGATAAAATGGAAAAGCCTGATGGAATTGAATTATCTGACTGGTTGAAACCACAAACTTTCCAATTAACTTCTTAGTAATGTTAATAAGCTGTTGAATAACCATTTATAGAGGATGGTTATTATCAAGTGATACCGCTACCGCTAAAGCTAATCACAAGGCTATCAGAATACCATTAAAACCTCCAAGATGCTAATGCTTACAGTAAGGCTGAATTAACCTAGTGACACCATCCTACGTACAGTACTTCACCGCAAAATTCAATGTTGGTTTCTTACATAGTCAGGCACAACCCACATTGGTTGATTCTAATGCTTACTGTAAGGCTATCAGAAAAAGCCTAGCACTAAATACCTCCAGGATGCTAATGCTAAAGCCAATCGCAAGGCTAGGCTATCAGAAAACCACTCATACCGACAGTCAGGATGCTCTAGCTAGCAGTAATCATTACTAAGCAGAGCATGTGTCACTTTGATAAATAAAACAAGTGGAAAAGAACACCACTGGAAAAATCGAAAAAAAAAAAAAAAAGAGAGTCCAGGCGAGATATAGCAAGATGGACAGATACACAGCATATAGATAGATAGATAGATAGATAGAGAGAGAGAGAGAGAGAGAGAGAGAGAGAGAGAGAGAGAGAGAGAGAGAGAGAGAGAGAGAGAGACTGACTTATACATGCCGATACAAGTATCCCTTTTCATGGCAATAAAGCAGTTTGGATGTGAATCTGAAAGAGAGGGAGAGATATCTCGGGACTGAAGACACTAATCAATTATACATGCTATACCTCAGTCCATATGTTGCAGGGGTGTGGAAAAACATCTGCAAACAGGAGAAATAATGAATATGTGTGTGTGTGTGTGTGTGTGTGTGTGTGTGTGTGTGTGTGTGTGTGTGTGTGTGTGTGTGGGTGTGTGAAGGGATGAAGGGAGGGGAGGGAGGAAAAGAGGGAGCATGCTGCATGTGTGTGTGAGCCTCCAGTTGGAAAAAGCTCAAAACACACACACACACACACACACACACACACACACACACACACACACACACACACACACACACACACACACACACACACACACACACACACACACGAGAGAGAGAGAGACACAGAGCTACTGATGGTCCAAAGAACATCTCTACCTGGAACATCCCGCATCTTTCAGTTCCAGCTCGCCTGCCTGAGAGAGAGTCTATGTATGTGTTTAGGTGTGTGTGTGTGTGTGTGTGTGTGTGTGTGTGTGTGTGTGTTTGTAGTGCGGTTTTCTGGTGAGTACTAATATGCTGGGCATTAGCATATGGGTCATTAGCCTGAAGCTAATCAGTAAGGTGGACCCCAGTGCATTGCTTAGAGTAGGCCCAACCCAAAACCTCAATGACTCAGTCACCCAACCACCAACTCACTCACTCACAGACACACACGCAAACACACACACGTGCTTGCATGCACGGATGCACGCACACACAAGTGCACGGATGCATGCACGCACACAAACACACACATACACACTCAGTTCTGAGCTGATATTTAGAGACAAATAAATACACAGGCATGTGTTACATGTAAACAAACAATACAACAGACACACTGTAAATGTACAGATCATCTCATCAAAACATGACACACACACACACACACACACACACACACACACACACACACACACACACACACACACACACACACACACACACACACAGTCTAATATTACAGTAAACACACCCAGGC
>JAODXP020000028.1:13634731-13637231 GCA_027497455.2 Sardinella longiceps | reverse complement strand
ACACACACACACACACACACACACACACACACACACACACACACACACTTCCTTTTGAGGAGTGTGGACCTAGCATGACTTGTGAGAAAAACAAAGCCTTGAGGTGTGGGCGGAGGGAAGAGATGAGTGAACAAGTTCAAGAGAAAGAGAGAGTTCACAGAGAGAGAGAAAGAAAGAAAAAAAAGAGAGAGAGAGAGAGAGAGAGAGAGAGAGAGAGAGAGAGAGAGAGAGAGAGAGAGAGAGAGAGAGAGAGAGAGAGAGAGAGAGAGAGAGAGAGAGCAGAAAAGAATGAAAGAAAAAAAAAAAAACGAATACAGACCTTTCCATGAAGGAGGGGATCCCCCACTTGAGTCAACAAATACGAGAAAGTTGCTCTTGCCAGGAAAAGCTTTTTACGTATGACTGTGTGTGTGTGTGTGTGTGTGTGTGTGTGTGTGTGTGTGTGTGTGTGTGTGTGTGTGTGTGTGTGTGTGTGTGTGTGTGTGTGTAAATGTGTTTCTGAGAGTGAGTTCCATGAGTTCTCATGAGCTTCTGATTGGAGATGCTATGCTGGATGTTATTCAATTTTTTTTCAACCATCTTAGCATTTGCGGAACTATGTGATTGCTACCCCACCCACCCACACCGTCCCCCCTTTGCTTCCACACACACACACACACACACACACACACACACACACACACACACACACACACACACACACACACACACACACACACAGACTCTCTCTCTCTCTCTCTCTCTCTCTCTCTCTCTCTCTCTCTCTCACACACACACACACACACACACACACACACACACACACACACACACACACACACACACACACACACACACACACACACCACACCTCCTCCAACAACAACAGGACCATGTGGTTTCCCTCCAGACGTGACAGAACTCAGCAGCCTTGGCCACAGTCACACACACACACACACACACACACACACACACACACACACACACACACACACACACACACAGGTTAGCTGAGGTGAAGGGGATTGGGTTAGACTGGTTTACCTGCAGTAGTAGCTAGTGCTTAATTTCCCAAAGCCTTCCGTGAAATAGCCCCAGATAAGACATGTGAATGTCACATTATGTGCTTATATGCTTCTCTGGAAGTGTGAGTGGGTGTGTATCTTTATCTTAGTGTGTGTGTGTGTGTGTGTGTGTGTGTGTGTGTGTGTGTGTGTATGTTGTGTGGTGCGTGTGTGCTTTGAGCGTGTATGTGTGTGTATGGTATATGTGTGTGTATGTGTGTGTGTGTGTGTGTGTGTGTGTGTGTGTGTGTGTGTGTGTGTGTGTGTGTGTGTGTGTGTGCACGCTGTCACAACCTCCTAAGAAGTGGTGTTAAAATAAATCCATTTCATTTTAGAATATCTGGGTTAAGTTACACTGGATTATAGTGGCCGGCCTGTAGCACTTTGTAATAACCGTCCTCTATAAATGGTTATTAAATAGCTTATTAACGGCAGTAAGTAGTTAATTAACTGTTAATAGATAAGAGTTAACAGCAGACCTAATGAACAGAAACGGAACCGTATTTCACAGAATAATTAATTAGTCAGTTAGATAACAGTCAGTTTATATGGCTAATTGATAAAATGGATAAACTTGATGAAATTAAGACATATTACTGATCGAAAACGCTAATTATCCAGTTAACTTCATACTGATGTTAAAAAGCTATTTAATAACCTTTTATAGAGGACAGTTAGGCCTATTATAAAGTGCTACTAGTCAACCTAGCGTGTCTTTAAGCTAATAGTGTATCATGGTGGGGTTGAAGCCATCACGCTAGCTGGATAAAAGAGTGTGCTAATTGCATCAATGTAGGCCTAAGCAGTGGTTAAAGTGGGATTTGTCAGAAGGGGGAACTCTCATATTTTGTGTCGGCACAATCAAAGAAAAATGTATAGAAGAGGAGTAGGATGATATTGTTCATTTCTCTGAGGTGCCGGTACTGCGTACCCCCGCGTTCCCCCCCGCTTTAACCCCTGGGCTTAAGGTCAATGTTTTGGGGGTGCTTGCCCATAGAGAGTAAATGTGCTTGCCACACATAACAGGAGTAGAGATGGAACTGTGTGGCCATTGTCGTCATGTATTTTATCGTTTTTTTTCCTGTCCATAAGGTAACGCTACTCCAGCATTTTTTTTTATATTTTTTTTACCTGTCTATAACGTAGATTAAGGAGTAAGGAGATTTTTCCACTCTGAAACCACTAATGTTCTCAAAAAAGATAATTTCTGGGCATCAAAGGCTAAAATAATAACATACTTAAGCACCTTGACCTAAAAACATTCCAGTGTACTGTACAGCCTCTTATTTTATCCAACCCATCCACTAGCCCAAAGGATGGTGAACCTGCCCATACAATGTCTGTACTATCAGAATGCGGCATGCATGAAATATAGGCTTGAAATTCACAGTCAGATACAACAGGAGAATGAAGCTGTGGGATGCTGGAGGATTATGTGTGTGTGTGTTGTGTGTGTA
>JAODXP020000028.1:13602231-13604731 GCA_027497455.2 Sardinella longiceps | reverse complement strand
ACACTTGTCAGCTGCGAAAAGAGAATCAATGCGAGTAAGGGAGCAGAATGAAGAGAGACAGACCATATGAAAAAAGAGAGAGCAAGCGAGGGATGGAGCAAAGGAAGGAGGGAGGGAAAGAGGGAGGGAGGGAAGGAGGGATGGGGCTGGGCTGGACATGGTGTGCTGGGGGATAGCTGGTGGAGACAGAGCTGATTCTCTGATTCTGAGGCAGTCACAGTCTGGAAGTCTGAAGCCCCAGCTCCAGTCCAAGCTAATCTAAACCATGGTGACCTTGGAACACAGTGAGCTACATTGGCTCAGGAAGCTACATTGGCCCAGCGAGTTACATAAGCCCAGGAAGCTACATTAGGCCAGGAATTGACATTAGCACAGCAAGCTACATTAGCCCAGGAGCTACATTATCCTAGCGAGTTACATAAACCCAGGAAGCTACATTAGCCCGGGAAGCTACATTAGCCCAGTGAGTTACATTAGCCCAGGAATTGACATTAACACAGCAAGCTACATTAGCGTGGGAAGCTACATTAGCCTTGGAAACTACATTAGCCTAACAAACTACATTAGCCCAGCAAGCTAGATTAGACCAGTGAGCTACAGTAGCACAGCAAGCTACTGTATGTTAGCCTAGGAATTGACAGTAGCTCAGCAAGCTAAATTAATCTAGGAAACTACATTAGCCCAGCCACCTACATTACCCCAGAAGCTACATTAACCCAGAGCGCTGCATTAGCCTAGCGAGTTAGATTAGCCAAGGAGGTCTTGAGGTAAAACCCAAGAAGAACAAAGAACAAATTTGACTGTTATTTCCTAATTCGTATATATTTAGCCATATATTTTAAAATGTTCTAAAATCTTCTAGCTTTAACTTTACATTAACTAAATACATACAGTAGCCTACATACATAGGCCTACATACATGAATACAAAATAGCCTACATACACAATAACACGCATACTTGCATACTAAAATATACTATAAATATACATATGACACATTGTTATATTTTCATCTGTGCTCGTACACAGTGGTTAAAGTGGGATTTGGCAGGAGGGGGAACTCTCATATTTTGTGTCGGCACAAACAAAGAAAAATATATAGAAGAAGAATGGGATGATATTGTTCATTTAGCTGAAGTGCCAGTACTGCGTACCCCCACTTACCCACCCCCACCCCCCCACACACACACACACACACACACTTTAACCACTGCTCGTACATAACACTATAGCTAGGGCACCTCGCACAGACAAAATATATCTGAGTGTGTTGTGGATGATGACAGTAACTGGTCCTGTTGGTGATGACTCACTGGGCTATCAGTGGGAAGTCAACGCCACTGAGGGCATGACCCAGTATTGTTAGAGGTCACACAGACTCTCAACACTCTCAACAAGGTCACGCCTCTAGAAATAAGTACTGAGTTGATGGGAATACACACACACACCACTGGATATCACACACACACACACACACACACACACACACACACACACACACACACACACACACACACACACGCTTACATAGTCTCCCTTAGGACAATGGACACTTCAGGGGCTGTGAGATTAGTGTGTTTGAGTGTGTGTGTGTGTGTATGTGTGTGGGCACACATGAGTGTATGTTGAGAGTGTGGGTGGTGCTACTATATCTAATATTTGCAAAGCAATATTTAGTATAGTGTATGTGTGAGTTTATGTGCGTGTGTGTGTGTGTGTTTTCATGTGTAAGAGAGAAAGTGTGTCTGTGTACATGTACACTATGCTTGCGTGTGTGTGTGTGTGCATGCACTTGCGTATGTGCATGTGCTTGTGTGTATTTGTGTGTGTGTGCATTTGCTTGATTGTGTGTGTGTGTGTGTGTGTGTGAGCATGTGTGTCCAGCTGCCTTACAGTAAGCCTCTCCCTCAGGGAAGGGTTTGTGAGTTTTTGCCTCCCTCTCCTCTCTCTCTCTCTCTCTCTCTCTCTCTCTCTCTCTCTCTCTCTCTCTCTCTCTCTCTCTCTCTCTCTCTCCTCTCTCTCTCTCTCTCTCTCTCTCTCTCTCTCTCTCTCTCTCTCTCTCTCTCTCTCTCTCTCTCTCTCTCTCCCCTGTTACCCCGCAGTAATGGTTTAATGACCGGATATGGGAACAGTCTGAGAGCATGTATGTAATCTGTCACGCGCGTATGTGTGTGTGCGTGTGTGTGTGTCTTAGTGCGTGTGTGTGTGTGAGCCCTCACTTCCTCCTTAACAACCACTCTCTCTTTCTCCCTTTATTATTCTCTCTCTCTCTCTCCTCTTCTCTTTCTTTGCATCTCTTTCTCTCACTTGTTTCTCTCCCTCGTGCTCTAACCCCCTTCCCCATTCACCCACCCCCTCCTCTCCTTCTCTCTCCAACACACACACACACACACACACACACACACACACACACACACACACACACACACACACACACACACACACACACACACACACCCTTCTCTCCCCGGCACACTGTGAGGGTTTAATAGTAGATTAC
>JAODXP020000028.1:13556253-13558753 GCA_027497455.2 Sardinella longiceps | reverse complement strand
GTATTAGGAGGTGAGGAGGTGATTCTGACGCTTTGAAGATCGCGCAGCTTTTGAACCAAGAAGCGGCAGCGACGACCCAGTCTCAAAGTTAAATTCTTGCCCCTCGCCAGGCTCACACACACACACACGCACAAATATATTCAGTGATCTCATCTTTTAAGACCGTCGGCGAGATGAAAGCTTTTCTCTCCCTCTCTCTCTCTCTCTTTCTCCATGTTGTTGTTTTCAGTTAGCAGAACTTTGAGGCGGAATCCAACCCTATTCACGACACCAAAAGAAAAGAACAGGAAAAAAACTCTCTCTTCAGACGCTCGCGTTACAGTTCCGCGAACTCCTCATTGTGAGATCTGAGGCGTTCGGACATTCCACAGATGAGCTGTCCTCTGTACGGACTTCAAAGTCCCCTCTCTGACTAATTTGGCCGCAACTCACTTCAAATGGAGACATGAAGCGGTAGGCTATAGCTTACACAGGGAGGGACATCTGCCGACTTGGGTAGGCTAGGGGCTCAGCGTTTAGGCTACTTTGTGCAAGAGGAGTCAAACATCACTACAGCCAGAGATGTTTATTACCATGTTAACAAGGGAGATAATGTCTTCTTTAGGCTAATAGACATAATCTCTAGGTCGTTTGCTGTTCTAACACTTGGTGTTCGTTATCAGTAATGTTGTGGTAAACCTATAGGCTAAAGACGTTATACATAGATAGGCTACTCATTTTAACAGACAGCAATCATTGTGCCATTGCAATGTGCCCACATTTGTATTGTTGAACCGCAGAACAGTGTGAGAAGCATCGCTGCCGCCAAGGGTTCTCTCTGTCTCCTTGACACGCACGCACGCGCGCACACACACACACACACACACACACACACACACTTGGCAGGTGAAAATGGTTCATGGTAACGAGCATAACATAGAAATGTCAAAATCCAAAATCTTAACCAAGTGGACAAATGACACCGCACCAGCCTCAACATTTGCAAATGATGCATTTCTCGCCTATTGCATGAACACATTCTTGATCACTTCTGCACATTCCAACTATCCCTCGCTTCTCCAACTTTAACTTTAACCCTCCTTGCATTCCAATCCGTTAGATCACGCATTGCATCACACACACACACAGAGAGAGAGAGAGAGAGAGAGAGAGAGAGAGAGAGAGAGAGAGAGAGAGAATTAACTGCTTGGAATGTTCGTTCAAGTCTCTCATGAATGCTAGAGTCGTGTGCCGTGTGGATCTAAAGCCATCTCTTGATTAGTCAAGTAGACTACCACGAAAGCATGCGGGTCTCATGGCAATCAACTGAAATAAAAGCGCCAGGACACGAATTCCAGCAAACTAAAGCAGTGCCACAGCAGGGGCGGGCGGCACATAAATCACGACTGAGTGAATGTTCCCGTTTAGTCAATTGGTCGACATTATTGATTGACAGAACACACAACATCAGCATTTTGAAGCGCGCGCATACACAGAGAGAGAGAGAGAGAGAGAGAGAGAGAGAGAGAGAGAGAGAGAGAGAGAGAGAGAGAGAGAACGGCCCACTTTTGTAGCGTAGACCGGCGGCACTCAAGTCCCAAATATTTCCAACCTCGCTAGCTATTCATGCAAGTGAATAACTTTAAAATCGCCGCGCTGCGGAGCTAGATGCAATAGTCTCGCACAATACATGATGAGGCGAAGCAAAGGGGCCCTCTGCCACCGTCTTAATCCCATTACGCATTCTAGTGGCCCTGTTTAATCCCGAACACAGCAGAAGCCTGTCTCTCACATTTCCTCATGTCAGTGTAATTTCAGACTCATTCGCTCTCACCACCAGCGTCTTTCACAGATCCAGCGCAAGGCTGTTTAAAACACACAACACAATAGACGCGAAAGCTCTACCATCCTACGCTGCGAGATTCAGTCGCGACAGCACAAAACTGTTTACAGAAATAGGAATACGCTTCTGGAGATGCGCTGTGAGTAAGTAGCACAGACTCACGGCGCTTGTCTTTTGTTACGGGGTTAGACAGCAGTCACACGGAGAGCCAAGGCTGATAAATGGTTTTTAATTCCAACGAGCAGACCACATGCTGGTCGAACAGGGTGAGGGGCATTTGAGGGGCTTACACGAGGACATTTATGTGATTCTCTTTACAGCACGTTTGAGCGAACATATTAAAACAAAAGAGTGTTTAAATAAGGCTATCAAACGTGACATTAGGAACGATAAAAGCTGCAGTGACACCACTGAACACCACAGATTGCGACTGAACAAGATCTCCCTCCACTCTCAGATCTGACGGCAGTTGTGATAGCATATACGAAATCGTACATTTGGTACCTGAATGGACGCACAATTTTACAAATGTGCTGAGAAGCGCTTTTAGTAATAGGCTAATGGAACTTCGCTCGTTGACGGGCAGGTTAATCTTTAATGCCTTCAAACCAAGCTGCTTGTGTGTAGGCTACCGATAGCTCAAACAGCCAAGCCCATTTCTCTATTCAAGTTGTTTTG
>JAODXP020000028.1:13541253-13546253 GCA_027497455.2 Sardinella longiceps | reverse complement strand
CTTTTGACTAAACCACGCCTGCGGAGAGGCGTGAAAGGGCAGTGTGCTAGTAGCCTGTTACTTACAGGCTACTGGTTCACCAGGAAATAAATGTAATGGGGTGTGAGACAATTCAACAGAAAATTGTACACAAGTTTTTGCATGGATGTACCAATGCATTTGCAATTTGCTGAAACCAATGAGAAATTGCTATTTTGATGTGCACAAGTGACATGATGATGTGAAGATTGACCAAGTAGTTTTGAGAATTTCAATTCTGATCTGAGAAATGTACCAAAGCGACTGAGAAAAACTGTGTAATCCTATAGGAAAACGGCTAACATTAGTAACGTCACCTACAAAGGTAGGCGAGCTATCGTCAGCTAAGAAGCTAGCGGGTTATTCGGTGGTAAAGCTTGGCTTTTAGGCATAGTGTTAAAGTGATACAAAATCCCTGTGTTCAGTTAGATATGTGGAGACTGTCGATAAGTTTGTTTGCTTTGACAAGTGGTTTAAAGAGGTCGCTACGGTGGCAGTAGGCATCACTACGTTATCCAGCAGCCTAAGGCCTGAATCACTCACAAACTGCGCGTTCGCGGTGTGGGAGCGGGGCGGTCCGTAAGCGGTCCGTGAGCGGTGCCTGTGGGCTTGGGCATTCACTAGGGTTGGGTATCGATTGGGTTCTACTCGATACCGATGCCAAAGCGGTACTTTTAAAACGGTTCCGGTGCTTGACCGGTATTTATATCGGTACCTGAAAGGGGAAAAATCCCTCAAAATAGCCCAGTGCTTAAATCAGTAGCCTAAGTAGCCTATATCTGAAGGAAAAAAAAATTTAAATTAAATAATTGTTTATTACCATTTCTATCAGTTTACCAAGACTAGTAATAATAATAGCCTAATAATACTTGTATTGAGCTATTTATTTTGTTACCAGTATTTTCAAAGTGCAATGATTTGAGTAACTGTGCCATTTGAAATTGTATTAGTACTGAATGGCTTGCCATAGTAAATTATGTCAAAATGGCTTGCCATACAATTACAGACGGCAAGTTCTCAGACAAACGGCATGCAGAAATGTTTTCCTCACTCACGGTTTTCAGTCCTAATTCACGGTTCCAGTTATGATTAATCAATAATCTGGATATGTTCCTCTCATTCACGTGAGTTTTTAAACATGTCATTTCCCATATTAAAATGTTTAAAGACTGTTCAGAAGTAGGCATTAGGTAGTGGCTACGTTCTGTCAGGGAAGTGAACTAGCGCAATAGCTTACAAGAAGCGCTTCTAAAATGCGTCTGGCAGTTCTGGAATAGCCTATTGCTGTGCAAAAGTAGGCTATGTGTTTATTAGTTTGTGATGTAAAATTAAATTATCTAAATGAAAGAAAGCTTAGATTTCAACTCTAACAGCATGGAACATACTAAGGTAAAAGGGTAAAAAATAGCTTCAAACTATCCTTTGCAAAGTGTAGCCTATTTCGCTAGTGCAGAGAAAATGCATAAAGGCATCTTGGCATGGAGAATGCTGTTGCACATGAACACTTGTGATTTTAATATTCAAGGTGTTTTATGTTAACTATGAAAAGTGCAGAATCTGTTGTAATCAGAGGGAGTTTTGCAGAGATATAGGCTAATATGTAGTGACGCTTCTTATGCTTATTAATGACTGAACGGCAGAGTGCATTAAAAGCGCTATAGGGATATAATTGGCACCGAAATGGAGCCCCGAAATCCACGTCGTCATTCGGTGTGGTTACTACCGTCTGTGCTGGCGCCGGTGCCATAGTTGTACCGCATTTCGGTACCCAACCCTAGTATTCACACAAGAAATTGTCTCTGCGGTGTTCTGCACGTAAGCGGCTGCCCGAGCTCTGCATTCAAAATCTATGGACACCGCGCAAGTCTCGCTTACCTTGTTTCTATTTCAAAAAAGCAGCGGGTCTATAGCAATTGTGAAAAACAATATTCTCAAAATAAAAACTATTTTGATACACCAAAATAACAGGAGAATCTATATTTTGAGTGCACAATCTTGCAAAATAAACTTATGAACAAAATACACGTAAATAAGGAAAATTATATTTAGGGTACAGTATTTCAAGAGATTCGTAAAGTATTCAAGGTATTCTACTCCTGACATTTTCACAGCTGAACAGACCATGCATATGATGACTTAAACAATGAAGTCATGCTGATATCTTTTGGAGAGAACAGCCATTAGACTGAAAATTTACTAGTTGAGATCCACAAGATCTAATCAATTGGAGTATGTGCTAAATGTAGGCAAACTGTACTAACTGTAGACTACTTAAACTTAATAATTTCCAAAATGCACTAAGAAAATAGAGACATGTACTAATGCAATTTGTTTGTTTTGAACAACTGAAGGATAGTTTGGAGATTTGTCCATGTTATTTTGAGAATGTAATCTCAGTTTCAAGAAATGAGCCAAACCAATTGAAAAAAACTGTAATATGGTTTTGTTTTTTTTAACTTGCATAAAACACTGTCCTGCGGCTTATACACAATGTGGCTTATATGCGGGAAATTACTGTATTAGTATAAATTGTTGGTGTGCCTTTATGTACTATTATTTTACAGTTATGTCTATATTATATGTCTACGAATTGTAGGCCTACAGTATCTGTATAATATATGTCTATTTGTAAAGGATACTATGTTTATTGTCAAGTGTATAGAGAGATAAGACCTACCGAAGTCACATTCCTTGTATACATTTAATATACTTGGCCAATAAATCTGATTTTGATTCTAACTAATGTTTCAATCATGCTTATATGATCTAATAATACACTGAAGCACACATGAACTAATATTAAAGGAATTATCTGGTGTCAATCAAGCTGTAGCCCTGTTGTTTCACATTGCTACATTGTAAGCGCTGTTAATAGCCATGAGAAAATTACCAAATATTGTGCACATTAATGTGTAATACCTTATGAGTACAGTCTTTAGAATGTAAAAACAGTAATAAAGTCATTATAGTTATAAGACTTTATGAATACATTATAACCCTTTATATATGTGTTTGTATGAATACTGCTGGGTTTTTGAGTAATTCACCTCTATTGCTAGTTAATTTGACAAGCAAAGATAGCTAAGAGACGTGCTAAAGTCAGTGCCAATGTTCTCTCTCTAACCCTGGCTGAGTGAGGTAGTTGCTGATGACACGTCACTGGAATCCTCATGCATATTAATGAGACTCAGAAACAGGCTGTTCTGAAAAGGAGGACGGAAATGCAGGTGACAATGCCTAATCTGAGAGGGTCATTTTCAGCAAACACTACTTAACTAATGTTTCTGTAGAGCTCATAGACCTCACTTACAGTACCTTGTTGAACAAAAAGCTTAAAGGGCAACTTCAGTCATTTTCAACAAAAGCACTATTGCTCAAGCTACTTGAGATTAGCCAATACTGAAGACGCAAGACATTTTGGTCCAACCATATAGGTTTCCATGAACAGAGAACAATCACTTACAACTAACCCAATGGGGCAGAGTGTTTCCAGCATCTAAACATGCTACAAATATCACCCCAAAAGTTATATGACATCATCAGACACATTATAACACACCACTGTAGTGTTTATGACTACAAATGTCTGACAAAGTGGTTAAGATAGTGTTTATAAGTGTTTACAAAGCCATTTTGTAAACAAACAATGTTTGGCTGCTGCATAAACACACAGTTTTAACACTTTTTCAGCCATTTGTAGTTATACACAATACAATTCTGTGTTGTAAGGTGTCTGTTGATACTTCATAGTTTTTGTGGTGACATTTGGAGTATGTTAAGATGTTCAAAATAAAGTTCAAAATTCTGCCCCATTGGGCTAGTTGTAAGTGACTATTCTCTGTTCAATGTTCAAGGAAACCTATGTGGTTGGACAAATGCTTTGTGTCTTCAGTATGCAATGCATCTAGTTAATCACAGAATTTTATATATTCTAATTTCTTTTTGTCCCATTTTGATATGCCCTTATCAATATGGCATTGGTTGACCAATGCGATTATGCGAACATTCCATTCATTCACAGCAAGAGAGCAATGAGAAAATGTCTTAATGGAGTTTGGAATATGGAATGGAATGGAATATGGAATTTGGCATTTGAAACGTTAATGTCACTATCGATAGTTAGTTGTTGCAATGTTCAGTGTGATAAAGCAGTGAGAAATACAACTCTGTTTTGAACAACTGAAGGATAGTTTGGAGATTTGTCCATGTTATTTTGAGAATGTAATCTCAGTTTCAAGAAATGAGCCAAACCAATTGAAAAAAACTGATGGAGTTTTGGAGTTTGGAATATGGAATTTGGCATTTGAAACGTTAATGTTACTATCGATAGTTAGTTGTTGCAATGTTCAGTGTGATAATGACTAATTCATGACTTCTCTCGATTAAATTGGTTTCGTGAGAATACCTTATAAATGTAATATACGCCTACAAATAAAATGTATAAATTTACCTTTACAAATGTATTATTATAATCATTTATTTACCCCTCCATGACTATATTTGTAATGTTTTATGGACACTGACCTAAATGTTTATGTATGCATTTTTGTTTGAGTGCCGTGCATTCTTGTGTTTTAACAAGGGCAAGGGGAGATACTGCTGTGTTGATATGATGACATTACTTTGTTACATTATCCTTGTTTATACAGAATTTGTTTGTTAGTTTCTATATGTGTTATTCTATATCGGTTTACAGAAGAGCATTATAAACAAAACTTTTCTGTCAGTGTGTTAGGGAGAAACACATACAGTGTGTGTGCGTGTGTGTGTATGTGTGTGAGTGTGTGTGTATGAACACACAGCAATAGTTTGAGCATATACTGTATACATGTGTACAGTAAGTGTAGTTATGTGCCAGAAAAAGAGCTCTCTCTCCCTGTGTGTGTGTGTGTGTGTGTGTGTGTGTGTGTGTGTGTGTGTGTGTGTGTGTGTGTGTGTGTAAATAATTAATGTTCTGGCCACAGTTTGTCCTTCCAGGCCCC
>JAODXP020000028.1:13488753-13536253 GCA_027497455.2 Sardinella longiceps | reverse complement strand
AGAAGTCATATTTTGCAGTGATATGTCAGCACAGACTGGGCCAAAAGTGGGTTGGGTTCACAAAACGGGACAGTACTGGTCTCTGTTAGCCTAGAACTCTAGACACACTTTAGCGGTAGCAAATTTAATTTGCTCATCGAGTGGGTCTAGGCACCAGCCATAGCTCAGACCTCGATTGCGTCTGAGCTGTTTCTGGGCTGTTTCCGCTCTTGGTTGTATTCAGACATCATGGTGTTTAGCTAATCACAACGTTATATCTGGACAGGTAGTTTTTGGGCGGACTTAGCGTTGTTTAAATCGCTTGTTAGTCGCTAGTCGCGCGGATTAGTTTCAGCAGTTTTACCCGGGGATCTATCACTGGTCTCCAGACTATACATTCATGTTACAGTCTGGCGTGTCAGGCTAGGTCTCTGTTACAGTAAAACATTCTTTTCATCGTACAGCTCATACGGGCCAGCTCTGGTTAAACATTCTATTGTCCGCTTATCCTACATGGGTTTGTTTCCCTCATGTCATGTCATTCTAACAGTTTCATTGACTTTTATTTTTTCTTTTGTGCCATGATGCTATATTTTCCTAGCAATTCAATTCAAACACTACTCTTCTTCACTAATAATAAAGCTAGCTAATTACAGTATCAATTCCACAATAATGCAATAATGCTAGCTAACAATCTCTTCGCTAACATATATTGCTGACCAAAGCCATTCGTTTTTCCACTTTCACTCAGGGCCGCACTTAGCCTGATTGCCATCGACTTTCAAAGGTCTACGAGACTTTGGTCTGACCAAGAGTCCGTATAAAAGTTTCTCAAAGCGCATGGTTGACCCGCCTCCCTGAAATGCCTCTGTTTGCTACTGGTCGATGTTAGAAAATGCTGTGCCGAAAAAAACAATCACACCACTCTTTCCTCTGACATATGTGACGCGAAGGGAATTGCTTGAACAGGACTGAGAGCCGTTGGAGCAGCTCAAAGTTGATTGGTTCTCGTCCAAGAGGGGGCAGTTCCCCCATTTAGGGGAATTCAGAAATCCTGCCCGATCAGCAGCTGGCCAGAAGGTGTTACGTCACTGGGAGGGCGTGCCAGGCTAGGCCGCACGGGTACCAAAAGATGGCCCAGGCGTTTTTGGCCACGGTGGTCCACCATTATGTCATTCAATAACTTCATGCCAAGCCAAAGTAACACTGTAAGTTGGACACATTGCATGAGCATGAGAGATTTAGTTGGACTAGCCCTATTTATCCTTCAAGAAAATGATGAGTAAATTGTGACAGCCCTGGCCTAAAAATGACTGTGGGCCCTCCCTCCAAGCATTGCCTTGTTTGCCCTATAAACAGTCCATGCCTGCTTTCACTGCACTCACTGTCTATGGCTAATACAAGCGAAAGAGAAATCCATTGTGCCTGAAGTCTACCCAGATGAAAGTTAGCATTTGGATCAGTTCTCTTTGTCTCGCATTGTCTGTCATTTCAAACAATTTGGTTATCCGTTTATTTTATACTGTCTTGATGGTGTCCTTAGTTCTAACTCTCTCCAAAAGCTCAGTAAGAGTTTGTGAAATGCACATAATTCCCCTGGTATTTTCATGAGACTGCCAATAGAGCATGACTGAATTTGAATTAGTATTTGCATGAGACAGCATGAGAGACAGACTGTGAGAGAGAGAGAGAGAGAGAGAGAGAGAGAGAGAGAGAGAGAGAGGAGTGGAATGACAAAGTGGATGAGGGCATGAGAGGGAGAGGAAAAGTAAGAGACAGAGAGAAGGAGAGACAGTTGAATGAGAAAGTGGAGAGCATGAGCGAGAGGAGAAGAAAGAGAGAAAGAGAAGAGTCTGAAAAGAGAGAGAGAGAGAGAAGAAGAAGAAGAAGAAGAGAGTGCCCTACTGTATCACAAAGCCTCCAGATGTGCTCTCATTTCCTCCTGCAGCTTATCTGAGGGTGTGTGTGTGTGTGTGTGTGTGTGTGTGTGTGTGTGTGTGTGTGTGTGTGTGTGTGCTTCGGCCGTCCCCAGGCACAGTGGAGGAGTCGGGTTTACAGGTGACGCACAGGTGTCCACTGGCTGGAGGGCTAGGGACACACACACACACACACACACACACACACACACACACACACAACACAACACACACAGACACACAAACACACACACACTCAACCCTTAATAAGATTCAAAGATGTAAGAAAAGACAACATGCAGGATCGAGGCACGCTGCACACATATCATACACACACACACACATCACACACACACACACACATTTACACAGACACACACACACACACACACACACACACTCTCTATCTGTCTCTCTCTCTCTCTCTCTCTCTCTCTCTCTCTCTCACACACACACACACACACACACACACACACACACACACTCTCCCTCTCTCTCTCTCTCTCTCTCTCTCTCTCTCACACACACACACACACACAAACACGTCACACACACACACACACACACACACACACACACACACACACACACACACACACACACACACACACCTGTGTTAAGGCCATTAAAATGAAGCTTCCACAGTGATTTGAAAACCACCAGGATGTTTGCTGGCGCACCTCTAATCACAATCACACACACACACACACACACACACACACACACACACACACACACACACACACACACACACACACACACACACACACACACACACACACCGAGTCAGCAGCAGCAGTATAGTATCTATACAAAAGTGCAACAACAAGAAAAAAAACATCACATAAAAATCACTCCCTGACGTTTTTTTTATAATGCTGTATTTAATCTTTTAAACGCCATCTCTAATTATGTAAATGCACATCATCATGTTTCCATGTGTGTGTGTGTGTGTGTGTGTGTGTGTGTGTGTGTGTGAGGGAGAGTGAGTTATTTGAAAGGGTGGTGTGTGTGCCTAATTACTTCAAATGGGTTTTAGCCTAATCCTTGTGCGGCCATCAAATGTCTCCATCAAGACCAATAATAAATCTCACAGCATATTTGTGTTCATGTTTGTCTCGTGTTTGTGTTTCACTAGCGGGTTTATGGACACTTTCAATCTGATTAGAGAGATTCCATGCTTCTATAGAACAGTATCCAAGGAGATGCATTCATAAATGCCATCTGAAATGGAATATTGGGTTAAATAATCAGATTAGAAGTGTCCATGTAAACAGGGCTACTATCTGGCTGTCTCAATACGACTGTGTGGAACTATGGACAAAGGCCAGTGAGATGGAGGATGGATGGATGGATGGACAGAAGGATGAATGGATGGATAGATAGATGGAGAGGCCGGTTGTGGTTAGCCATGCAGGAAGAGAAGGTGACAAGCGGGGTGGGAGAGTGTGTGTGTGTGTGTGTGTGTGTGTAGAGAGAGAGAGCGAGAGAGAGTGCGTTTGAGAGAGATAGAGAGAGACAATGTGCGTGAGTGTGTGTGTGTGTGTGTGTGTGAGAGAGAGAGAGAGAGTGAGAGAGAGAGGTACAGTGTCTGTGTGTGTGCGTGAGAGAGAGAGAGAGAGAGAGAGAGAGCGTGAGGGTGTGTGTGTGTGTGTGTGTGTGTGTGTATGCGAGTGGTGGTGAGTGTCTGATAGTGTACACACAGTGTGTGTGTGTGTGTGTGTGTGTGTATGTGTGTGTGAGTGGTGAGTGTCTGATAGCGTCACACTGGGTCGGTAAGTGCGTAGCCTGTGAGTGCAGCTGGATGTGGCTAGCGGCAGAGTAGAGTTGAGTAGAGGCAGGGGCAGGGGCAGGGGCTGCATGGGCCAGGAGAGGAGAGGAGAGGCTATAGGCTGGGCTGGGCTGGGCTGGGCTGGGCTGGGTAGGGTGAGCTCAGCAGAGGAAGTGCCCGGGGTTAGCAATAGGTCAGTAAATCCGTTGTGCCCTGCTGGCAAAGCTGGCACTCGCCCATCAGTCTGCCCCCATGCCAGCCGCTGAGTAATCTCTCCCTCTCTCTCTCTCTCTCTCTCTCTCTCTCTCTCTCTCTCTCTCTCTCTTTCCCCCGCACTCACACAGACACACACTCACACTCAGAATCCCCACACAACACGCTCTCCCTCTCTCTCGCTCATTTCCTTCATTCTCTCTCTCTCTCTCTCTCTCTCTCTCTCTCTCTCTCTCTCTCTCTCCTTTCTCATTTTCTCTGCACTCACTCTAACTCCTAGCACACAAATCCCAAGCCCTCCAGCACAGGAACACAGAGAGATGGAGAGACAGAGAGGGTGGGAGAAAAAGATGAGAGACAGATAGAGAATGAAAGAGGAAAGAGAGAGAGAGAAAGAGGGAGAGAATGAAGGGAATGGGCAAAAGAGACAGAGAGAGAAAGAGAATGAAAGAGGAGAGAGAGAATAAAAGACCAGAGATGAAGAATGAGAGCGAAAAAAAGAGAGGGAAAGAGAGAGAGATGAGAATGAAAGAAAAGAGAGATGAGAGAGGGGGGCGCGAAGGGAAATAAAGAGTCTTTGTTCTTCCATGACTGCATTGCGATGCCCGATAAATGCCATTGTTTCATGTTGTGTTTTTGCGATTGATGTTACCGTGACAACAAAGCTTACCGGGATCATTCAAAACAGCAACACACAACAGTGCTAGCCGAGGAAGTGATTAAATGGGACTAATCCCCAACTATAAGTGAGGTCCATCAATAATCTTTTGTTTAAAATGACAATCTTTGACAATCTTGGATTATTTTACTTGTCAGCGGTTATAGAGCAGCGGTTGTGTCACTCAACTGACAATCGGGGTGCGGAGGATAAAAAGTGTTTGCTGAATAGTAGTCAGATTCACTTTTAACTTTACCTCACTAATCTATTTTGTGGGCTCATTATACACCTGAACATTCCGCGATTCTAAAACCATTCCATGGTAGTAAACTGAACATTCTATCATTGAAATGTTTTGTATTTATCCCTGTTTCTGACTCGTAATCTCTGTAATCTCTTATCCCTGTTTCTGACTTGTTTCTGACTTGTAAACATTTAAAACATTCAAATAATGCACATGGGAAGTCCACAAATTGGGAAGTCCCGAATAGATAGAAGCTTTTAGAATATTCATGCACAAAAATGTAAAACCACTTTTATCTATTCGGGACTTCCCAATTTGTGGGCTTCAGATGTGCATTATTTGAAAGAAAGTGAATTTAGATATGTTTTATGGACATTTTATGTTTTAAATGTTATAACACCTTTTTTCAAGTCAGAAAAAGGGATAAATTCAATGCATTTCAATGATAGAATGTTCAGTTTACTACCATGGAATGTCGGTATCTTGAATGTGATGTGAAATAAGCCCATAAGATACCGGCCCCACACTTGGTTAAAGTCCACACAGTGATGTGTAGTTAGTACTGACCTAACATTGTGATCCTTTGGTTAGGGACTCCGTGGAGGTCCTGATCCCAATGTATCAAACTGCTCTGCCCCTGGAGCAGGCAGTCGATGGGGCCGCTGGTTCCCTGTGGTCTGGGGGTCAGCCTGGGGCCTGGGATGCTGTAGTGGACGGCACAGTTCAGGTTCAGACAGCCCAGACCAGCCCTCCCTGGCGGCTCTGGATCGATCAGCACTGGGGGGAATTAGATGGGGGATGTGAGGCGATGAGGAAGAGGAGGAGGAGGAGAAAAGTATAGGAGCAGTGACTTGGGCCTGGGAAAGATTTGTGCCTGGACCGAGGGAGATGCATACACCATGCCAGGCTGTTTGGAAAACCAGAGGGAGACAGTGTGTGTGTGTGTGTGTGTGTGTGTGTGTGTGTGTGTGTGTGTGTGTGTGTGTGTGTGTGTGTGTGTGTGTGTGTGTGTGTGTGTGTGTGTGTGTGTGTGTGTAGGTGTGTATGTAAGTGAGAGAGAGAGAGCGAGAGAGCCCTCTATTTCTCTCTCTCTCTCTCTCTCTCTCTCTCTCTCTCTCTCTCTCTCTCTGGACATTTCTTCCAGAATCAGCAAAAAAAGTGGGCCATTGTTGACACAGCCCTGACCTTCTCGTCACTATGCTCTCCCAAGTGTGAAATTGAACCCCAGCCAGAAAGAAAGTGAGAAGGAGCAGTATATATGTGTCTGTGTGTGTGTGTGTCGTGTGTGTGTGTGTGTGTGTGTGTGTGTGTGTGTGTGTGTGTGTGTGTGTGTGTGTGCGTGTGTGTATGTGTGTCGTGTGTGTGTGTGTGTGTGTGTGTGTGTGTGTTTATGTGAGAGGGAGATAGATTGCAAGAAGGAGAGAGTGAAGAAGAGAGAGAAAATATTTTGTTCTGCACATACACACTGAGAGAAAAAAAATAACACATACAAATACAGTACAAACACACACACACACACACACACACACACACACACACACACACATAGAGAAATCCAATATCACATATATCAGACACAGCAGATTGTTCCTGTGCCACCATTCCTTTTGAAAGAGATCTGATTGTAACCTGGCCAAAGATAAAAAGGAGAAGCATCGACTCACTTGGCTTTGACTGACCCCCACTGGGGCTTAGTTCACCCACTGATACCTGTCCACACCGTGAGGTCGGACAAGCACTGTTCACCGTTCACCCACTGACACCTGTCCACATCGTGAGGTTGTACAAGCACCGTTCAACCACTGACAGCAGTCCACATCGTGAGGTCGGACAAGATCCGCTCACCCACCGATATCTGTCCACACCAGTGAGGTCGGACAAGATCCGCTCAGGCGCAGTGGACATGGGAGTCTCTTGTCGACGAAGTCGGTTCAACTGTTCATGGGTCTCGAACCCACCACCTCATCAACAACAACAAACCTACAGCATGGGAATCAAATGCTCTAACTCTAACTGAGCTGAAAAGCCCAGGCTTCCAACTCAGCAATTAGAAATGCTTTGAAGGCTTACCACATATTGCTGCTAGCTAGCCCAGGCTAGTTGTCATCCGTTACCAGGCGCGCGGGAAGGTGTTTTGTGTAGGGGGCTGGGCCGTTATGTGACGTCACTTTTTTTTTTTTTTTTTTTTAAATAGCCAACATCAGAAAAAAATTGTCTGTTTCTGCTGTTGAATAACTATTGGCTGTTGTAGGGTGCGTATTCTAGTGCGACAGCGGGTAGATAGGCCTAAACCCTAATGTGCCAAACATTTTTCCAGGAGATGAGTCGCAGCGCAGTTCTTCTGCTGATTGCGCGCACCACTAATGGCATACATAGGCCCTACAATGCCTATCTACAAGTGATGAGTGATTGTTGTCTGTATTGTTTGTCTATATCTGTTTAACATCCATCGTCATTTAGAGACAAAATACGAAAAGACAAGTCAATCAAATACGTTCATGATTTTAATCGGTTAGAAATCAGAACAAAGTAGCCTACTTTTGCAAGGGTCTTTTAAAATAGGTTATAGCCTGCCTAACAGAATCTCCACCTGTTTTTTGTCTTCTCAGTAACCTAGGTTTTCCGTGTAACATAGATAGCCTAGATTGGGTATATCTGAGAGAACCTCAAATAAAGCGCACTAACATCTGAAATCTCCACTGCTTCGCTCTCATTTCTCAACCCAACATACCGGTATTTCTCTCTTTTTCTCTCACTTGCTTTCATTCATTCCAAATTAGATTAGTTGTAGTGGTAGCTCGGTTAAAGCAAAAATATTTCTACTTACTTATTCGATCCAACCAGTGGCGCATGTTAATATTTTTGTGGACATTTGTCTTGTCTGTCTGTGCGCAAAATACCTTGAAAAGTTCTGTAGCCTACATAAATTGTCGGACAGTGCGGATAGGCTATGAGGAACACATGATTATATTTTGGTGGTGAACGCTCACGAATAATGAACTTTATCCATAACAGGTTACGTTGTCTTGTCTTTGGTTAATAATCGAGATGAAGCTGTTATTAAATGGCGATAGCTACTATGCAAAATGCGAAAGAAAAAAAAACATTAGAACCAAGAGTAGGCCTATAATTTTTGATAGCCAATTTTGAGAACAGATCTTTTCCTCTTTTTCGTGGCGTTGAGGAGGTTAGGAGGGAGGCATTCTCTTGTTAATAAGCTGGGCTATATGGGTCAGCCTGTCCACTAGAGCTTTCTGAATTATTGGGCACAGTAGTCTATTTAGTATAGTTTGTCTATTAGCGGATGTATACATATTGTTATTTTCATTTAGGAAGGGTCGGATAAAAATGCGGATTTTTCTTGATAGCCTAAAACAAAGTCCGGACCATTGATCACGCTTCTCAGGAATTCTGATAGGCAGCCTACCTGTTGTGTCAGTTATCCTGCGAGCCTCCTCAGTTTAGTTTTGCACTCTGCTTTATGCAAGTCATGTATGAAATTTAATGATTGAGTTGGAGTGTATCAATAAATAACTAGCCTAATCGCAGCTAATTGCAGCGCACGCAGCCCCCTATGTTCCCGCACGTATGTCCGTTACACTCACACACAAAAGACGTCAGACAAGCACCGCTCAGACACAAGTTCTCACACAGCAGTAAGGACAGACATAGAGGACAGGGGAGAGAGAGAGAGAGAGAGAGAGAGAGAGAGAGAGAGAGAGAGAGAGAGAAAAGAAGATGGGATGCTTTAGATACAGTACATTCAGATAGAAGAGTTAGAGAGAGAGAGAGAGAGAGAGAGAGAGAGAGAGCTTGTGTGTGTGGTTTGTATGTGCGTGCATGTGTAAGTGTGTGTGTGTGTGTGTGTGTGTGTGTGTGTGTGTTGCTCAGCTGATTGATGGCTATGGTGAGGTTCACAAGGGATGTGCCTTGGCTCAAGTCCTTAGAGTCACGCTATTCAGAGAGAAACAGTCTCCTCTTTTTTTATTTGTGTCTACACATTGGATTTCTGATTTCTCAGAAATCAGATATTTTTCTGACTTGGAATGACTGCTGAGGCAATATGAGCATTATACTTGTCACTCAAATCAATAATATTTGTATTTGCATTTGAGTTGGAGAGAGAAAATGCAAAAATGACAAACTAACCAGGGCTAAATCACCTACCAAACAAGCACATACCACATTGATAAACCACACAGAGGTTACAATCTGGTACTTTTTGTACTTTTGCCATGAGTAACCTAATTCTTATCAGAAAATAATTACCTGATTCTTTCTGCTGAAGTTAAAAAAAGGTGAAGGAAGATAAAGACACATAGATATACAGAATGAGAGAGCGAACGAGACAGAGTACAGATGAGGAAGCCCACCACCTCTATCTTTCCCCTCTCTCTCTCTCCCTCCCTCTATCTAGAGAGAGAGAGAGTGTGTGTGTGTGTGTAGAAGGAAGAAAAAGAAGGAAGGAAGGAATGCGGCTGTGATGTAATGGATGAACGAGTGCCGTACGCCCCTCCTCTCCCCTCACCTCCCCTCCTCTCCCCACGCGCGTTACTTTTTCGCCCCAGTCCAGCCCCCATGCTGACTGCAGACATTGCTGACATTCCTGCCAGACGAGATGCATTGTGCTAGTGTGTGTGTGTGTGTGTGTGTGTGTGTGTGTGTGTGTGTGTGTGTGTGCAGTGTGTGTGTGTGTGTGTGTGTGTGTGTGTGTGTGTGTGTGTGTGTGTGTGTGTGTGTGTTGCATTGTGCTAGCGGGACTCTCCATTCATCCAGCCCAGGAAGAGAGGAGGAAAAGAATCAGGGAGAGAGGGAGGGTGAAGGAGGGAGAGTGAGAGGGGAGGGGGTGGGGGTATAGAGAGGGTGGAAAGGAAAGTGGAGAGAGAGGAGAGGGTGGGAGGGAGAAAAATGGGGGGAGAGACAGAGAGGGGAAAGGTAGAGTGGAGAGAACGGGGAGAGGGTAAAAGAGAGAGGAGTGAGCAAGCGAGCAAAGAGCAAGGAGGGTAGAAAGAGAGAGAGAGAGAGAGAGAGAGAGATAGAGAGAGGAGAGGGGAAATAAAGGGAGAGGAGAGAGAGACGACAGAGGGGAAACAGAGGGGCGAGAGAGCAGGGGTGAGAGGGAGAAAAGAGAGGAGTGAAGGGAGAGAGAGAGAGAGAGAGAGAGAGAGAGAAGAGAGAGAGAAGTGAAGGGAGAGTGCCAGAGGGCTCATGAGGGGATGGGTGTGTGTGTGTGTGTGTGTGTGTGTGTGTGTGTGTGTGTGTGTGTGTGTGTGTGTGTGTGTGTGTGTGTGTGTGTGAGGGTTAGGGTGGGAATCCCAGCTAGTAAAGGAAGGGCTGGGAGTTTGGGCTCGGAAAACTGCTTTGAAAATCTCTTTCATCTTTTCTTGTCACCATGTACTAAGGTGCCTCGCAACGCAAGGCAGGGTTCAGCTTGTACTGTGGGTGGGTGCCTCTCCTGCCCCCGTGTGTGTGTGTGTGTGTGTGTGTGTGTGTGTGTGTGTGTGTGTGTGTGTGTGTGTGTGTGTGTGTGTGTGTGTGTGTGTGTGTGTGTGTGTATGAGTGAGTGAGTGAATACGTGAGTGAGTGAGTGAGTGAGTGAGGAGTGTGTGTGTGTATGCGTGAGTGACGTGTGTGTGTGTGTGTGTGTGTGTGTGTGTGTGTGTGCGAGAGTGAGTGTATGTGTGTGTGAGTGAAGGAGGAACAGAACAGAACTGTGGTGTTGTATGAGTTCCTGTTGTATGTTGGATATTTTGGTGAATGTCCCTCCCTGCATCCTGTGCCGGAATGCCATATGCACCCTCCCATTTCCCCTGGGCCGTAAATAATAATAACGCAGACAGAGGGGAAAAGAAAAAAAGAAAAGAGACGCTGCTGTGGGTAAGTTCCTCAAATGGAATAAAATTAATGTCCCTACAATGCCTAACGACACACACACACACACACACACACACACACACACAAATACATACATACATACACACACACACACACACACACACACACACACACACACACACACATACAAATACATACATACACACACACAGACACACACACTACTGGAAGTGTGAAGTAGTATTTCACTTGATGTGTAACAAACTGATATCAACTTATATAATGGGAGGGATTTCCAAAGAACCTGCCAGGCTATGTGAAGTTTAGAAGATTTTTACACAGTAACACACACACACACACACGCACAAATACACACACACACACACACACACACACACACACACACACACACACACACACACACACACACACACACACACACACACACACACACACACACACACACACACACACACACACAAATACAGACACACACAAACACACACACACACACTTCAAGCACATGCCTTTGAGAACACGTCCTTCAGTGCAAGCTCCTTCATCGATCTAATTTAGCACCACAACTCCCCCTTGTGGAGTTTACAGTAAATTACATCTCCAGTGAGATTATCTACAGAGTGACTACATATATTGCTTACAGACTGTGTTTGATAATCAAATTAAAAATGAATTCACTGAATTCAATGTTGAAATTGCTGGCTCAATCGGATTCAACGTCTCCTTGGTTGGACAAGTAAATATGAGAATCCAAATTTATATTTTGAGTATTTTGAGATTTTGAAAGTGAATTTCTGTACCACATTCAGTTAACATTAGCTTTAACATTTCCTCATTTGGTCAGACGCTTTTATTCAAAGTGACTTATAAAAAAGGAAGTAGTTTTAGTCTTAGAAGAAATCTTAAAGGAAAATATCACTAGAAGATCTTCAGATTACATAATCATAAACATATTTACTGCATCCTGGCATAAAGGAGGTCCAACTAGGAGAGCTAGTAAGTGCCCAGTCACACAGAATTAGAGCTGATCATGCCATTCATTATGCCATTAGAACCCAGAGTTTAGCTACTGAAGGAATGAGGCTATGGGGGCTGGTGCATCTTCATTGGATTAACCCCCGACAAAACAGTGTTTGTCTGAGTGTGCATGTGTGTGTGTGTGTGTGTATATATGTGTGTGTCTGTGTGTGAGTGTGCATGTGTGTGTGTGAGTGTAGTGTGTGTGTGTGTGTGTGTGTGTGTGTGTATGTCTGAGTGTATGTGTGTGTGTGTGTGTGCGTGTGTGTGTAGGTGTGTGTTTGTGTGAGGTGCCATTGTGTATCCTTCAGCTAATCACATTTAGCGTCTCTGGTTGGGCAGTGTGCTACACTAGGCAGCGAGGACAAAGCTATCGGCGGCTGAGTGAAAGGACCACACGCGGGCTGCCACACTGAGACAAAGGGAGGGCTTTGACACGAAGCTCCACACAGAAGATTTTATTTATTTATTTACTATTTATCTTTTTTTTTCAATGCTTGTGAGTCTTGAAAACCAAATGTTTAATTTCTTTCTCTCTACTTCACTCTCTCTCTCTCTCTCTCTCTTAATTTGTTTCTCTCTCTTTCACTCTCTCTCTCATTTATGCATGCCAGTTTTTTCACACACACCCTCCTCTCTCTCTCTCTCTCCACACACACACACACACACACACACACACGTCCTCTCTCTCTCTCTCTCTTATGCAGTACTCTCACACACCAGTTTAATCTTGTGACTACTGATTCATGCCAGTGCATGTTTATGTTTGTTTATGATAAGCATTCAAAAATGATCAACATACTGTAGCACAAGGATGAACAGATGATGGAGGTAAAATACACACAGATACTGTATAGATAGATAGATAGATAGATAGATAGATAGATAGATGCAATAGATAGGTTTCATAGTTTTGTAAACAAGCGTTTACAGTTATGAATTCTAGGAAGGATTATAGGACTGCATCTATGCTGGCATTGAGGAGGTGGGGGGTGCAATCTTGTCAGCATTTCCCATGCCAGGCCTCAAGGGGGCACAGGGGGTTGTAAGAGATAGATAGATAAGCAGATAGATAGGCCTACAGTAGATACAGTAGATAGATATACTCTGACAGATAGATAGATACTTACTGTAAATACACAGATAGATAGATAGATAGATAGATAGATATATAGATAGATAGATAGATGTTCAGACACTAAGAAGAGGGGGTCAAAGGAAGGGCTGACAGAGACAGTTAGCGCTATAGATAGATAGATAGATAGATAGATAGATAGATAGATAGATAGACGTTCAGACACTAAGAAGAGGGGGCAAACGGAAGGGCTGACAGAGACAGTAAGCGCTATTGATAGATAGATAGATAGATAGATGTTTAGACACTATGAAGAGGGGGGTAAAAGGAAGGGCTGACAGGGACAGTGTGCGCTGGTCTGTTATGCTGACAAAGAGCTTTTCTCCTCCTCTGTATTTTTTTTCTCTCTCAAAACTGGCAAACTTCCTATTGCAGAGTCATTCATTACTTCCCATTGTGTCTCTCATGGTTTGGTCCCTCTCTCTCTCTCTCTCTCTCTCTCTCTCTCTCTCTCGTTTTAGTCCATGCCTCTCCCTCTCCTGCACAAAGGCTCCTTTCATGGAGAGTGTGCTACTGATGGCCACAGGCATTCCTTTATAAGCCTGCTTTATAATGTGTTGATAGAGTCACACACACACACACACACACACACACACACACACACACACACACACACACACACACACAGACACACACACACCCCACTATGTCCTCCTCCCCGGTCTTGGTGGTATAACTGACCACAAGGGGGAGTGAAAAAAAAGTGGCTTGTCATTCTACTCCATGCCTGTAGGGGGAGTAGTGCCACTGAGGACTGGTTGCCATGGTGCCCTAGTGGCCCCCCTTAAGGAGGGTGAGTAGCCACACACTCCCTCTGAAGTGCTGGCCAATTCAAATGGATTAAATCACACACATACACACAAACATTCACAAATATTTAAATTAAAAGATTACACCTTGGTGATGGACAAGGATTTTTAAGCATGAAATATACGGTACATTTCAATTTTATAAACCGGTTTACAGATTGAAAATGAAAACGAAAGTTTTGACATTTGCCAGGAGGAAAAACAAAACAAGAAACTTTACAGTGTGTTTGAAAAGCTCTTGTCACCCAGGGGAGTTGAATACTGATTTCCTATCGGTTGTCATACTGTATGTTATTTCTGTATAATGCACGTCTATGAAGACCTGGTGAAGAAAAAAAAATACAATGCTCCTTGAATGGAAACTATAGCAACCTTAATAAACCAGATTGACCCTTTTAAACCCCACAACTCCCCCAAGCAATAATAAATACAGGACATTCAGTAACAAAGAACCTGCTACTTCTAGACAAAAACAAGAACTTACCATGATAACCTTAAAAGTCAGTTTGTTAGGCTGTTAGGAGACAAAAGGTCAAAAAGACACTGAGAGAGAGTCATATAGAAAGAGGAAGATATTGCAAGGTCATTGAGGAGGATCTTGTGTAAAAATGGCCTGACAAGTTCATGAACTTCACCAGTTATATAACTACCTTTCACTACTTGGTTATAAATATAATTTTAACCGATAGCCTATGTGTTTTATTTAACTGTACTGTCAGTCCTTCCTTGGCATTCAAATGTATGCGGATGTCGGTCTATTGTCAGTCTATAGCAAAAACGCGAAAGATATGACCGTTTTCAGCTTCCATATTCCAAAATGGAGGCAAGACATGGAGAGTCTACCCCCAGGTAATGTGCGTGCAAATGCGAAATTTCCAGCCAATACAGACACACGGAAAGGACAAGCTTGTCAATAGGTAAAGCAGATTTTGATATTGAACAGTAAAAACGTTACATGTTGGGGCTTTAACGCCTCATTGTGTCAAGTACAGAGGTGCACTGTAGGGTGGCTCAATAAGATTTACTGATTTCTAACCCCAACTTTAGTACAATTAAATGTTCGGGTAATCTGAGGTAACAATATAGTTGTGATGTTTGGTTCCTGCAGAAGTCAATATATTGTGTAACTGGGAGAGTTTAAGTTGATGTCATAGAGGTTTTGATCAGTCAGACACCTTTAATCAACTCTACAGTGAATCCAGCAGACCTTCTAAACACACCAGCAGTCAAGCACACACACACACACACACACACACACACACACACACACACACACACACACACACACACACACATATATACACACACACACATACACAGACACACACACACATTGAAGCCCCTACTTGCAGGATTTAGGAAAAATGTTGACGTTTCCTATCTTTATCATCTAGATGGAGATTGTTAAACATGCATGTTCCAGCAAGGGCGCCACTAGGGGGGAAAAGTTAGGATGATTCTAAGGGCCCAGCACAGGCAGGGGGCCCAGAGAAAATTTTAATATTAAAAATCAATAGTTGAGGGGCCCAAAAAAATGTTTTGTCATAGGGCCCAAAATTTCTAGCAGCGCCCCTGTGTTCCAGAGTAAAATGTGCCCCTTCGATTATTATTACCCTCTCAGCTTATTCAACTATCGATACATTTTGATAGCAGCTTGCTTAATCAACTACGCAATTCTACATTCTACAGGACTATTGGCAGGAACACTTTATAACTTATTTGTTTGGTTCTTAGCTCACTGGATGGCGGCACCAGATTTGCCTAGGGCCTCTTTAATAAACATCCAGTATGTGACACTACATGAGAGTACTGTCACTATGGTTGAGTGTGCATTCTGACTGCAATAATAGCAACGAGCCTGGCTCTTTGGTGTTGCGGTCAGTGTTGGGGATAACTGTACTTTGTAACGCGTTACTGTAATTTCGTTACTGTTGTCAGGAACTTAATAACGTAACGCATTACAGTTCAAATTTCACTAACGTCATTACAGTTACTAGACTATAGTAACGTTCGTTACAGCGTTACCCACGATTTTGTTCAGTGACATTCAGATTAACAAATTTACATGTAAATCAGTGAGCTACCGGTAGGCCAACATGAATTGCTGTCAAAACCGCGTTGTTTTTATTAGTGGCGCATGCGTGCCTAATTGGTTGCTGTGGAAATCGATTGATTCAGTGAGAGGGAGATGGAAGAGAGGGAAGTCATGGAGAACACTGGCATCTTCGCCAACTGGAAATATTCGCATTATTTTCAGGTTAAGTGCTCGCTATGTCCTGGTGATAAACAGCTTTCCACTTCTACACAGTCAATGTGCAATTTGTCGAAGCACCTGGCCAGACAGCACAGTCGTACAAAGCGGGTGGCTAAAAATCCCCATAGCCACTGACTGCCCCAGCACCCAAACAGGCGAAACTTAAATCAGGAGAGGGAGGATTACGACAGGTAACATCGCAGGCAGAAATAAATAATCTAGTTGTAGCCTATGTTGTGGAGGACATGGTTCCGCTGTCAACAATAGAATCCCCCCGTTTTAGGAGAATATTAAGCAAAATACCAACAACGCGAGCTCCCATATCAGACAGAAAAACATTTTCGAGCTAGCCTACTTGAGCAAATGCTATGCTGTAATCGAATCGGATCTCAAAAAGACATTTGAGACCACAGAATTCGTCTCTACAACGGCAGATATCTGGAGTGCTAACAACAAAAGTTATCTCGGAATGACTGTTCACTGGATTGATGAAAACTTTCAGCGCGAGAAGGCTGCCATTGCCTGTAAAAGGGTCAGAGGGAGACATACATATGACGTTATAGCCAGTGAAATAGAGCAAGTTCATTCAAGTTATGGGCTAAAAGTAAAGTAACGAGTAAAGTAACAAGTTACTTTTTAAAATTAGTAACGAGTAAAGTAATCTCATTACAATTCAAAGCAGTAACTAAAGTAAAGTAATTAATTACTTTTTAAAAGTAACTTCCCCAACACTGGTTGTGGTCAAGTTGCACGTTTAGCAACGACGGTTGGTTGGGCTTAATTCATGAGTAAGTATGTGTGTGTGTGTGTGTGTGTGTGTGTGTGTGTGTGTGTGTGTGTGTGTATTTGCCTCATGGAAACGGGAGATGACATAAAATTAGCCAGACTAACATGCATAGCAGATCAGTATTTGTGAGGCTTGGAAAGGTAAAAAAAAAATAAAAAATTGATGAAAATAAATAAACAAACAAACAAAAAGCCACATATGGAATTAGGTTGATTTTCAATGACAAGGGAAAATCTGGTAGGTCATTTCAAAATGCATTTTCGGATAATCTGAAGGTGAACTCTGTACTGATTCCACAGTGAGGGTGAATCGAGTGCAAACATATTTTGCTGATATTACACAGCTGGTTTCCTCAATTCTTGTTTGCAATGGTATAAAAGGCCTTCCAACACAGTGACTTCACTCTCCACTGTGGGCACTCACTCTCCATAGGACACTATGGAAAAGAAAGCCTGACCCTCAGCACACAGGAGAGACGGGCAGAGCAGAATGGAGATGATTGAAAGTGACCATCAACATGGAGATCCTACTGGAGTCAATGGATCCTCCCTGGACAAACCTGGACAAACAGACACCGATGAGGTCCCCAGTATGACTCCATACAGCATAGACAACCAGGAGGCCATAAGAACACGTCGTACTCTGGGTGACTAAGACATTCTAAATGTATAATTCTTTCTGATAAATGGATAATATGTACTGAATCTTTCTGATAAATGGAGTGTCGGCATATGTACTGAATATAACTGATAAACTGAGCGAGGAGAGATGTATTTTAGAGAGACTAGATGTATTTTACTAGCATTTTCTCTGATTTTACTTTTTATAGCTATATATTTTAGTAAAAAAAAAATGTGTGTTTTGGGGGGGAAATGAGAAATGGTCAAAATCAGGGTTACTCTGATTACGATTTCTGATCTCTTCTGAAGTTAAAACATTGTTTCTAAATATGAACTGGATGAGGACCGCAAGTATATTGCAACATCATGAAAAGTTCAAAATTTTTCCCGGGGAGCAGAATTTGAATGCGTTCGTGCAGACGGGAACTATAACGACAGTAGCAAGCCGTGTTCTCCTGCCAGCACGAATTTATCAAAAATTTCTATTTATTTCCATTAATGGTAATGTTTTCTAAATTTCTCTTTGTAAATGACTCGTTTCTTTTCATGTGTTTCCAAATCCTGTGTTTCTTTAGGATTGTGGAAAAGCACTGCGGTGTGTCTGAGTCTGCTGTGTGCTGTCCTCGTCTGTGGCATCATCCTTCTAAATTTTACCAAGATCAAGAGTCTACAAAGCAGCTACGCAGAGACACAGCAGATGCGCTCAGATTATGACGGCATAACAACACAATTCCAGCAGCTTCAAGCGAAGTCCAACAGCCTGGAGAGTGAGAGCTCACGATTACAAGATATGAACCATAATCTGACAAGACAAAATTCCGACTTGATAAAGGAGAATGATCAAATGCAGCTTATTTACAATAAATATAATACAACAATCATAGAAAATGAGCAATTACATGTTCAAAATAATGATCTCCAAAGAGCAAAATCTCAATTGGAAGACGATAAAAACAACCTTAACACAGAAAAATCACAGCTACAAAACAGTTTCAACCACCTTAAAAGCCAGATGTCAAAATTGCAGACAAACTACTCACAGATACAGCAGAGCCTGGGTAGCCTAATAAGTGAGAACGCACAGTTACATGAGAGCTATGGTCATCTGAACGCAGAGAAAACAAAGTTACAAGACAAATACAACAGTTTAAATGGAGAAATGATTCAATTGAATAGACAAAAGTCAAATTTAGAGACACGTAACAAGAATCTGATGAGAGAAAAAGATCAACTACAAGAGAGTTGCACCAAACTCAGTAAAGAGAAATCGGAAGTACAGGAGAGTTACAACAACATGAACAAAGAGAAGAAACGACTAGAGACAAGTTACCTCAACATGACTAAATACAGTGCCCAGTTAAGGTCCAGCTACAACAATCTGATAATGGGAAAATCAAACCTACAAACAATTAATAATAACTTAACGAAGCAGAACTACAAATTAAAGGAAAGCCACAACAACCTGACAAATTCTATGTCCTTCCAAAATAGAAAATTGGACAATCTCACCATTGAGATGTTCCAGTTACAAACCAGTGTCAGTAATCTGACTGAAGAAAACTCCCAGCTGAAGACCAGATATAGAAATCTATCAGGAGAACATTTGCAGTTGCAAACCCTCTACAACAGCCTGGATAGAGAGAGTAATCTTTCTCGGACAACACAAAGAACTTTGAATGAAGAGAATTCACAGCTGCAAACCAATCTGAACAATTTGACAAGTAAGAATTCCAGGTTAGAGACTCTTAATAATAATCTAAGTAGAGAGAATTCCATGTTGCGGATCAATTCTGACAATATAACTGGACACATTTCCCAGTTGCAAACATCCCTCAACAATCTGACAATAGAGAATTCCTACTTAAAGAATCTTTACGATTACGTGAATAGACAGAATTCTCAGCTACATCTCAGATTTGACAATCTGACGATAGAGAATTCCCATTTTCACAATAGTCTCCTTAATCTATCGGAAAACAATTCCCAGCTACAGTCGCTTTGTAGCAATCTGACAAGAGAGAATTCCCGGTTACAGGGACTTTATAGTGATTCGATTAGAGATAATGACCAATTACGTACACAATTGAGCAATCTTACAACACAGAATTCCCAGTTACAAACCAGTTTCAACAATCTGACCGAAAACAATCTGCAGTTACTTACTCATTATGAACACCTGGTTAAAGATTTCACTGAAAACAATTCCCAGCAACAGACCAATTTCAGTAATCTGATCAAAGAAAATTCCCAGTTACAGACTAGTTTCAACAATCTGACTGAATACATTTTCCAGCTACAGATGCTTTATAACAACGTGACTTCAGAGAATTTCCAGTTACAGTCCAGTTTCAGCAATCTAATAAGAGAGAATTCCCAATTACAGAGACTTCATAATGATTCAATTAGAGATAATGACCAGTTACGTACCCGTTTGAGCAATCTTACAACACAGAAGTCCCAGTTACAGACCAGTTTCAACAATCTCACTTCCCAGTTACAGGCCAATTTCAGTGATCTGATCAAAGACAATTCTGAGTTACTGACCAGTTTCAGCAATCTGACTGAATACAATGCTCAGTTACAGATGCTTTATAACAACGTGACTTCAGAGAATTTCCAATTACAGTCCAGTTTCAGCAATCTTATAAGAGAGAATTCCCAATTGCAGAGACTTTATAACGATTCAATTACAGATAATGACCAGTTACGTACCCGTTTGAGCAATCTTACAACACAGAAGTCCCAGTTAGAGACCAGTTTCAACAATCTTACTGAAAACAATTCCCAGTTACAGACCAATTTCAGCAATCTTATTAAAGAGAATTCCGAGTTACTGACCAGTTTCAGCAATCTGTCGGACTACAATTCCCAGTTACAGGCCAGTTTTATTAGACTTACAAGACAGAATTTCCAGTTAGAGTCCAGTTTCAACAATCTGACTGAATACAATTCCCAGTTAGAGATTCTGTATAACAATGTGACTTCAGAAAATTCCTGGTTACAGACCAGTTTCACCAACCTTACAAGACAGAAATCCCAGTTACAGACTCTTTACTACAATCTTACAAGAGAGAATTCCCAATTAAAGTCCAGTTTCAGCAACCTGACTGAATACAATTCCCAGTTACAGACCGATTTCAACAGACTTACAAGACAGAATTCCCAGCTACAGACCATTAACCACAATCTGACAAGAGAAAATTCCCAATTACAGTCCAGTTTCAGCAACCTTACAAGACAGAATTCCCAGCTACAGACTCTTTACCACAATCTTACAATAGCGCATTCCCAATTACAGTCCAGTTTTACCAACGTTACAAGAGAGAATTCCCAGCTACAGGACAAATTCATCACACTGGCTGCAGAGAAGGATAACATACAGAAGACACAGTCTAATCTGAGTGAGTAACATCAATTTGTATTGTCTTTCCCGAAATAAAGTAGTTCAGGAAAATGGTTACTTGCCGGTGAGAACAAAATACATTCATAGCAGCTGTCATAAATTGCTTAGAAAGCATATATGACTGTCTCATTTGCAGAGGTGTCAAAAGTATTCACTTTCATTACTTAAGTAGAAGTATAGATACTAGTGTTTGAAAAGACTTCAGTAAATGTTGAAGTATCAACTCAAACTTGTTACTTAAGTAAAAGTATAAAAGTACTAGTTTTAAAACTACTTAAAGTATAAAAGTAAAAGTAATTTTAGAGAAAAAATGCCATATAAGGCAAAAAGGCTTAGGCCGTGCTGCATGGGCCTACAGCGCATTGGCAGGCCTTCATTTCCAGATACATAGCCTAGTGATAGGCCTTTTGTGGTATGGGATAATGTTCTATGGCAGGGGTTCTCAACCTTTTGCAAGCTGTGTTTTAAACAGCAATATCAATAGTAGAAAATAGGAAAAAATTTAACATAGGAAATCTATTGAAATAGCCTAGTGTTTGAACTAATCTTTGAACTTCCCCTGCTCTTTACTGACTTTGCTAATCTCACTTATTGTATTCGATACACTATTATATGTATAGCTGCCACAGTAAAGGGAAAGGTCTGAGACACTCCAAAACCCCTCTCCTTTCCCTTCTCCCATCAGTTGTGTGAGGCTTCAGCACCACCTAAAATGAGGGTGCTCCATTTCTGAAATTGGGTGATAGAAAACTTCAAAATGATCTCACAGCAATCTGTGAAATGAACACAATTCTTAATAAAAATGCAATGGTGGGAGCACATCATTATAGACTTTTTTTGTGATGGAAACACAAAAATTACGCCCACTGAAAGCCAATGACACACAGCTCCTCCTTCCATCCTAATAGACTACATAGGCAGCTTTCTCTTTTTAGCACAGAATTCTTTAGGCTATTTATAATTTTGTGACAACAGTGTAACCTGCCACTGATTGTCTTTGGAGAAAATATATTTTATTTCAGTGAGTGAGTCCAGTGGGTGTGATTTAAGTGCTCGAATCATTAAGTCTACAATAATGTACTCCCACCACAAATTACAGTTTTAAAAATTGTGTTCATTTCACAGATTTCAATGAGATTGAAAACTTGAAAAATGATCTATGCAACTTATAGGTCTATATTATAATGTGTGATGATCTTGCAAGTTCAGCCTTTAACACTAGATAAAGGCATAGGCTACCTTGCCTAAATAGGTGATCTTTACACTGAAATTAAACCCTCTCATTCTCTAGCAAGTACGTTGCCAATGATAACAATGGATAGATCTGGTTGTCTAGTTTAATTTAATACCAAATACCTCGATTATAAGAGCAGATATACCCATATAAAGCTTACGAAAGACAATGAAGCAAAACCGGCGATATGTTTTGAGGCATAGCGCGCGCAAAAGGATTACTTAATTGGCGCTTCTGAAGAATGTTAAACTTATTTTCGGCTCGGAAAAATTACCGAGGTCCGGACCTCGGTGTCATTTATTGTAGCTACGGCCATGACTATAACATGAGTTCTAGGCTACACGTTTTTATGTTATGCAGAAAATTATCCTGCAACTATTAAAATGCCCAATAGCATTTCCAAGGTAAGCGTAACAACTTAAATGTAAAATGATAATAGGCTGCGTTAATAGCCAAATAACCGTCTTCTTGACAGTAGGCTATGTTGCAGGGATCCTAAATTTAAATGAGACAATTTGGTAGGAAGATACTTATTCTAGACAGGTGCTTGCTTTCAAATCAGCAAATCTTGCAACATGACTCTTCCTAGTAGCTTGGAGAGGAAAGATAGAAAAGCATTGCCGGCGATTCTGCTCAAGGAGGTTAGCTGCGCTGCATCTAACACGCACACAGTGCGTGCACAGTACTGATGCGCGGGCCGGCCCGAGCCCGGCGGGACCCTCGGGCTAGCCCGCGGGCCGGGTTGGGTCGGGCCATTATTTTCATAAGAATCCACGGGTTGCGGTCGGGTCGGGTCAGATCACAGACAGTCATAATTACAACGTTAAAATCACACGCACATCCGAAACAGCAGAATGCCTGCACCTGTGTGTTTGCTCTCTCTCCCTCTGCGGACAGCACCAATGCTGAAGGCAACCGAATGCAAGCAAACAGGCAGCGTCTAGACTACTCATGTGAAGCGCTCTCTCGCGCTCTTGCTCTCGCTCTCTCTCTCTCTCTCACGACAGCAAACCTAAAAGAACTAACTTAGCTAGCGTGCTAACGAACTAGTTCAAGTGAATAGCAAGTCATGATAGCAAGTAACATAGCAACAGTATGCTAACTAGAAGCAAACCGTTTTAGACTTCGCTTAAACGTAATATTTTGCACTAGCCTTCGTTTATTTTTGGTCTGTCAACTTAAACTAATCTCGGCAACATTGTCCAGCTTGTTGTCATTCAATGAAACACCACTTCTCAATTTTAAAAAAATTACGTTAGCTAGCTCGCTAGCGTTAGCTCGCTAACAATTTGTAGTAAAATGCAGCAGCCTAACCTGAATTAAACTTCTGCTACAAATACGAACTATAACAACTTACATTACTCGGCTTGAAATGATGATAAGCAGTTGTAGAATATGACAAATACATCCAAAAAATCCTCAATGACTCCAAAAAGACATTATGAACAGTTTATTGACAGTGTCCCACACATATCTCATTCACTTCACCGTAACGGAGCCCGACCCCAGTTTGCATAAAGGGGGTTGCCCCCGCCCTTGCCAAAGTATTTGTTTCTTTCAATTTTGCAAATCGTGGATGATCTCTCTGTAAAAGTTTGAGATGTTCAGTAAATATCCAATACATCTAAACCGTTTGCTATTTGTCTAATTTTTTACATATTGCCAGGGCAGTTCCAAGCTAAGAACTATTTTGGGGGCGGAAGGAACGGATAAAAATTGTCTCAAGAGGGAAGTTCGCTGCTGGCAGCCCATGACATTACCATCCCCTCGCGCGGCCGCAGATATTTCATTTGTGTTGTTAAATATGCCCTGGCCCTATATAAACAAATAAACACTTATTTATTTATTTTTTAAAAAATTAAGCGGGTCGGGTCGGGTTAAAAATCATTGCGTAATCTTTCGGGTCGGGCGGGCTGGGTTGGCTGCGTGATGGGTCGGGTCGGGGCGGGTCGTAAAAATCATCGGCCCGCGCATCACTAGTGCACAGCACCTAACGAGCAATTGAAGATCCCAAAAGAAAAGTTTGAACGATGACGAGACGAAATAAAAACATGGCGAAAGAAATAGCAGTAACGAGGCGATTTTTAAAATGTAAGGAGTAGAAAGTACCGATACTTGCATGAAAATGTAAGAAGTAGAAGTAAAAAGTAGGCAGAAAAATAAGTAGTGGAGTAAAGTATAGATACCTAAAAAATGTACTTAAGTACAGTAACGAAGTATTTGTACTTCGTTACTTGACACCTCTGCTCATTTGACATGACTCAGCATTCAGAGCCAACCTTTCAAACACGTGGAAGAAAGAATTTCATAGTCTCAAAGCAGCATTGCTGATTTCATATGACTGGTCATATTAATAAATTAACCATATGACCCTCTTCAGATTTGGATATATTTTTGGATATATACAAAGAGAAAGCGAGAGAGAGAGAGAGCTGTACATTTTTACAAGTGAGGCTTTATTTTATATAGTAATGTTCTGTCTCTATTTAAAACAGATATAGCAATGGTGTTTTGAGGTCACTGGACTTTTTTTGTTTTCCACATTTATGAAAGGTTCGGTATGAATGCTGATTAATATCTTATGAGATACTCATGAATATGTAGCCCAAGTTAGTTGGACTGATCAAAGGTACGTATGTGCGTTTAACGCTCTAACCACTGAGCTGAAAACCTCAGGCTTCCAATTTAGCGAGTAGAAGCGTTCTTAAGGCTAGGTGTGTGAGGATTTACCACATAATGCTGCCAGCTTGCTTTACTGGATGGCATCTGTTACAAATGCTTTGTGAGCCATTATGGCAGCTGCCATGAGTGTGTTGTGAAAGTAAAGTGTCATATACTTCATTATGGCTAATGAAATTGCTATAAGACTATGTAGAAATACTAAATGTCTTATCTTTTTTTCTCAGAGTTGGAGTTCATGCAATATGCAGGTATGTCATATTGGTCTTGGGTGTGTTTGGGGTGAGAGAGAGCATTTGTCTGTCTGTATGTATATTTGTGATGTATGCTTTCTTTTGAGGTCCCATCGAAAACAAGATGTCTCGTCTCAATGGGTTTTTCCACTAAATTAAATTTCCTCTAAAACAAATTTAAAGAATAGCACCGGAGTAAGTTTAAGCATAGCCCTGTTGAACGAGCCTGCTAAATGCACTAGTTATCGACTGGAACAAAATAATTTGGAACAGCATACACCAAACGCGAACACAGAAGGAAACAAGCACTTTACACTAAATCAATGGAAACTGAGATTATTCGAAAACGGAAGTAAGATCTGGGGTACCGTTAACTCGTTAACTAACTTGTTAATGTAAAGTGCTTGTTCGCGATTGCGTTCGGCCTATGCTGTTCAAAATTCTTTCATTCCATGCGAAGTCTTGTGCTGTTAGATGGCTCGTGCAACAGGGCTATGCTTAAACTTACTCCGGCGCTATCCTTTAAGTTTCTTATAATGCCTGTAAAGGTTTGATGATGTGTATTGGTGGAACCAGTAACATAAAAGCTTTTGGCATCACTGCAAGAGTGAAAGGATTCTTGTTGCCAATAAGTTGAAAAGCAGACTAGAAACTGCCATTTAAACACCACAACATCTATTTTGTTATTTTTTGTTTTTCCAGTGAATGTGACTCTGGACCCAGACACAGCTAATGCCCATCTAATTGTCTCCGCTGATGGGAAGGAAGTGAGGAATTCTAACAAACCACAGCATGTCCGAGACAATTCCAAGCGTTTCAATCCTATTATCAGTGTTCTTGGAAAACAAAACTTCTCCTCTGGAAGGTTTTACTTTGAGGTGCAGGTTGCTGGGAAGCTGGAATGGGATTTGGGAATAGCCAGAGGATCTATTAAAAGAAAGGGCCATTTCATACTACGCCCCAGAAATGGATACTGGGCAATCTGGCTCAGGGACAAGAAGTATAAGGCATTAAATGATGAGCGTGTTTCCCTCAGTTTAAAGGAAAGGTTAGATAAAGTGGGGGTGTTTGTAGATTACGAAGCAGGAGTGGTTTCCTTTTATAACGCAGACAGATGGAGTCTCATCTACTCTTACAAAAACATTGCCTTCAGGGAGAGCATCTACCCTTACTTCTCTCCTGGGTTAACTCATGGGTCTAAAAACCTACTTCCTCTCGTCATTACTCCCCCAATGCCCCAAGTTACTTTGGAAATGTAATGTGTTAGAAAGACAATGAAAGTTACCCCATCAAAAATGTAATAGTAGTGCAATTATTTTAATTACTTTCACAAAGTAATATAGCCTAACTATCAGAATTTGATTAGTTTTGATTATCGTTCTATATTTTTGAATTTTCTCAACTGCCATCCATTTTCATTTTTAAAAAATCTGGCAGGGTTAACCATCACACATTATTTAACACTAGATGGTGCCAAAATCCTTTTAGTGTAAACTCCCTCACCACAGCCACATCAGCGCTCTCTGGCTCCCCCTTGCGGCTACTTTGTGTAATTACAATGCTGGGAGGTTGGTGGTGAATGAAAATGAAGCCAAATCAAAACAAAGTCTTTATTGTCTTGTTATTCATCATAACTCTTTGAAAGATATCATTGTTTGTTCCAGTTTATTGGATAGCACACAAATCCACATACAATGGTGATAATTTATGCTGGGGTTTTTTTGTTTGTTTGTTTGATTGTTTTCTGTGACTCTGGAGGAAGCCCTGAGAGGAATAATAATCAGTCTTGCCTTGTATGCCTTTACATAGTGTAAGTGATCTTTGGAAACTTTGTTCTAAATCATCCGCCAGATGGCATCTAGTTTTCATGTGATGCATTTCATTAACTTTACATATTTTAATAATGTAAATATAATTGTACTGTACATACTTTTGCCTACTACATGACTGTTATGATTAATGGGATTTCCACTGAACTGAGTGTGATACAGTAATAGTAAATGAATCAAAAGAATGGATTGTGTTGAATTTTACAAGAGTGTATATTTTTGAAAATGAATAATGGTAATAAACACTGAATGTAAAACATTAAAAATTGCAGCATTATTTTTTTTAATGTTACACATCCAGGTTTTCCTTGAGTCAAAAAACTTTCACCCTCTGGCCTCTGAAGTTTGTGGGGCATTACAGTCCCTAAAGCCAAGTTCACACTTACGCGATTTTAGAGACGATTCTGAGGTTGCAGGGTTTGCGATTAGAAATCACAGGTAATCGTAAGGAAACTCAGCAGTGGATCTGAGAGCGCAACTTGTCATGTGTGAATTACTCTCCGACACGATTTATGCCAATTGTGGGCTTGACACAAGTTGTCGGGGGACATCTAGCATGCTAGATATTTGGAGAAGTCGCAAGTGATTCACAGGGCAACAGCCAATCAAGAAACATGACTCACATTGTCGTCTTTAAATTTTCCAAACTCAGCTTCCAAAAACCATATTTAAAGTTGCACTTCTTCGCCATGCAATAGCCTTAGCAATAGCCTTCCAAAAACGTATTTAAAGTTGCACTTCTTCACCAAGCAATAGAGACAGTCATGTGAAGTTTACTTGCTATCAGAAGATAAAACAGGCTATCCAGACACCTCATGAATAATTCTAAAAATACTTTTGCAACAATAACGATGTTGAAACAGTAGGCTATCCAAAGATGAAAGCAGGCAAACAAATTCAGCAGACACAGGTAGCCTGTATGTAGCATTATGTAGAGGGCTATACGAACGTGGATACGCTCAGCGCACCCTAGGCTCTGTCTTTGTCTTGTAGTTTGAACACAGAGGTCGCAGATCAGCCTCGTGCCCAACTGTGAGACTCTCAATACTAAAAATCCGAGTCGCAAAGTGTGAACACTGGATAGCTCACAAACGTGTAGTGTTTTGTCGTGTCGTGGCTAATATCGGGTAGTGTGAACTTGCTATAAGATAAAGTCGTTGATTTTGTTGTCTACATGTACAGTACTTGATACATTAACATCATACTATCTTTGTCAGAGCTTAGTGAATGATAATAATCTTTATTTATATAGCCCTTTTCAAAAACAAGTAACAACGTGCTGAACAACATCAAATATATAAAAGGTATATGAGAAAATAAATGAAAAATAGACTTAAAACTGAAAAGAACTTAACACAAAAATAAAACTTATCAAAAAAAATAAAGCTTAGCCTATCACATAAATCTACAACGGGAAAATAAACTACTAAACTACTAATAAACTAAACTAACTTAAAGTAAAACTTAGCCTAACACTAAAATAAAACTTCATAAAATATAATGAAACCAAAACTAGAAAAAAGGGAAATAAACTTGACACTAAAATAGGACTTGACACTAAAATAAAACTTATCATAAATTAAGGTTTAGAACAAAACTACAAAAGGAAAATAAAACTTAAGATAGAACTAAACACTAAAATCAAACTTTTCAAAAAATTGTGTCAATAGTATCATTACAGGAATTAGCCGAAGTGAATCAACACGCAGCCCTGCTGTTTTACAGTGCTAAGGGCTATTCATAGCCACCACAAAGACAGAATTTTGTGCAATGTAGACCGAGATTGTGAAACGCGAAATTCATGATGTGGAAAAGTTTGCAAAGTCTGGCCACCCCTAACTGAGGGTTTTGCAACTGAACTCCTTCAATATTCCCTTTTAAATCTGTTCCGCCCCGCTTCCTCAAAGCTCTCCGGGGTTCCTCCAGCCCCCAAAAGCCTTCTCCAGATACAGCGCCGTGGCCAACGTCAGGCGATCTTGCAGTTTCCAGGCGACAACCTGCACCCCCAGTGGTAGTCCCTCTCGACTCAGCCCCAAAGGACACTGGGTAATCGGCAGACCCAAGGTGTTGAAGATGGCTGCAGCAGAGAGAAAGTTGATAAGGAGAATAAAGAAGGTTTTAATGTCAGTATTTTCATGCAGCTTAAAAAAAGGTTTAAAGTATGTAGGGTTGGACGACATGTCAAGAAAATAAATAATTAATACATTTTAGTAACAATCCTCTACTTCTCTTGTCAGCCTAGGCTATTGCAGGAAATTGTTGTTCTTTTGCTTTGAATGAATGAAACTTTTACATTGGTCAATTTAAATGGATAATGCAAAATGATTAGAGCGATTATTAGCTGTGAAGTGTCCCAGTGCTCACCACTTATGGAAAGTCTCAATGATTCTTGGTCAGAACTAACTTGTATAATACTTTATAATTTATAATTTTGTGTCACCCTGGTTTAACCAGGAGCGGTTTCTGGCATGGGCAATATGGGCGGTCGCCTAGGGCGCCATCGTCGGGAGGGCGGCATCACGGGCACTCCGAATTTTTTTTTTAATTATTATTGCGCACGCGAGCGCCGAAAATTACAATCGCGGGTGATCCGGTTTTGCTTCATTGTCTTTTGGAAGCTTTTGTACTGGTATATCTCCGCCTAAAATAGAAGTATTTGGTATCAAATTAAAGTAGACATCCAGACACATGCATTGGTGCCACTTGATCGCCCCCATTTTTTAAATATCTATCTGGTGTTATAAACTTGGCTGCTGGAGTTCCATCTAATAACCAAGAGCTCAAAAAATAAAACTAAACCAAAACAATCACTACACATTATGATATAGACCTATAATTTGAACAGAAGAGTTTTCTATCACCCATTTGCAGAAAATGAACACCCCAAATCCCTTAAGGTTTGCCTGCTTTCAGACTTCAGTGCTGAAGTCTCACACACAAGAAAGGGGAGGGGTTTGGGGCTCAGATCTTCTCCTTTGCTGTAGAAGCTAGACATGCATATATTAGAGTAACTAATAGCTACCATAACTACCATAAGAGTTTTGCAAAAAATAGAAAAAAATGGAAAATAGCAGCAATGGTTATTTAACTTTGTTTTATTTTTATCCTCTTGTTCTAGGCCATGATAATACGATGAGGTGTTTTTAGATAAGGTTCGCCCAGGGCACCAAAGAGGGTAGGACCGCCCCTGGGTTTAACTGCACTATATACTGAGTCCTAGTTTACTTTATAGTTTTATTTTGCATCATCTTGTTTTCTGATGTTGTTTTTCAATAACAGGAAACATTGCTAAAAGCAAGCCAATCCACTTTTCCTTGTTGTAAAGGTATTAAAATGAGAAAAAAAATAAGGAGACAAAAGAAATCATTAATTTCTAAGATCATTTCGAAAACATAAGAATTGAGCCTATATTAATGAAAATAAAAGTGTGATTAATTGCAATTAATTATGAGTTATCTATCTGTATTAATGCGATCAATTGTGAATAAATATTTCAATCATTTGACAGCAGTAGAAAGAAAGTATATAGAAGATTACGTTATCTCCTAACTTTTGTAAAGCGCTTTTTGGGAGAAGAAGTCATCTCTCAATGGTGAGTAATATTTTAAAATATTCCTGAATTAAGACCATGATTCGGATCACCATCAAAATTCCCTGGGGCAAAAAATTTCGTAAGAATCCGTAAGAATGTAAATTTTGCCGTAACATTGCTAACAAATAGACAGTCATACATACAGTGCAGGCATACACACAAACTCCAGATGAAAAACATGGCAAAGATAATAACAATAACTATGATTACTGTAATAGTACTGTAATCAAGTGCTTGACTGTCCATTAATGGTGGGTTGACACATTTCTGGAGTAATTGCCTGGCCCTAAAAGTATACAACATCTTCTATACAAAGTTCTAGTATGCATAATTCACAAAATGCTGAGAGTTACTGTACCAGTGTAGGCGAAGTTGAAGGGTCTGAAGAGCTGGTGGTGGTGTTTGGTTGCCAGGAGGGGATAAGGGGGATACAGCAGCACTCCATCAGAACCCAACAGCTCCTCCAGACGCCTCTCTAGCGCCTCCTTCTGCTGCAGCAGGAACTGCGACGGCCCACCAAAGTGAACCATCTCTAAGAGGGCCAGGCCTTGGTAAAAACACATGAACATGGACTTGTTTCACACCTGAACATTCCGACATTCCATGGTAGTAAACTGAACATTCTATCATTGAAATGCATTGGATTTATGCCTCTTTCTAACTTGAAAAAAATGGGTAATAACATTTCAAACATGTTTAAATTCACTTTCCTTCAAATAATACACATTTGAAGCACACAAATTGGGAGGTCCCGAATAGATTGAAGCTTCATGCACATAAATGTAAAACCACTTTTATCTACTCGGGACCTCCAAATTTGCGTGCTTCAAATGTGTATTATTTGAAAGAAATGAATTTAGACTTGTTTTAAATGTTATTACTCATTTTTCAAGTCAGAAGAGGCATAAATCAATGCATTTCAATGATAGAATGTTCAGTTTACTATCATGGAATGCTTTAGAACCTCGCAATAGGAAAGATCACATGCAAGTTATGTTTACTAGCCCCCCCTTGTGGATAAGGGCTAATATGACTACTTTAAATGAGGAGAGAATGAGGAAAGCTTTGCAGTAGTGGGCAGGTAAGGAGGTTAAAAATCTCCAAATTTCCCCCTTTGAGTGTGATTGTGAGTGAGTGTCTGTGTTTGTGTGTGTGTTTGTGTGTGAGTGTGTGTGTGTGTGTGTGTGTGTGTGTGTGTGTGTGTGTGTGTGTGTGTGTGTGTGTGATTACCTATAGCTGCCATAGTGTGTGTGTGTGTGTGTATCATTACCTATAGCTGCCATAGTGTGTGTGTGTGTGTGTGTGTGTGTGTGTGTGTGTGTGTGTGTGTGTGTGTGATTACCTATAGCTGCCATAGTGTGTGAGGATTTTCCCATCATCCACTTGATCAGCTCCCATGGGCCCCAAACACCCGTCAGCGCAGAGAAGGGCTTTGGGGGCTAAGGGCAAAAAACACTCTGTAATATATGCATACCAACACACCACACACACACACACACACACACACACACACAACACAAATACAACCTTTCTACATGCACACAACCTTAAAGGATAGCTCCGGAGTGAATTCAAGCATAGCCTTGTTGATTCAGTGTGTTCTTGTTTGCTCCTGCGTTCGTGTTCAGTCTTTGCTGTTCCAAATTATTACGTTCCACTCGCTAACTAGTGCATTTAGCAGGCTTGTTCAACAGGGCTCTGCTTGAATCCTTTATGTAATACAAATGACCTCACATAGGAACACACACACACACACACAACAGAAACACAACCTTTCTACTCCTGTACACAACCTTGTATACACAAACACACACACACACACACACACAGACAAACACAACCTTTCTACTCATGTACACAACCTTAATACATATGACCTCACACAAGCACACACACACACACACACACACACACACGCAGAGAGAAACACAACCTTTCTACTCATGTACACAACCATAATGCATATGACCTCACAAGCACACACACACACACACACACACACACACACACACACACACACACACACACACACACATGCACACTCACACACACAGTTACAGTACTTTTTCATTCTTATCAGGTACAGTAAGCCCACGAAAGTCACAATCACACACAAACACATTAGATTTCTATCTTTATCAGCTAGACCCAGGAAACACACACACACACACACACACACACACACACACACACACACACACACACACACACTTACCTTTCCATCTTTATCAGGTAAGCCCATGAAAGTGTCCCATATTTGGTACCCATACTTGAGCTCTGGCAAACGCAACTCTTGGACTTTAACCCCGAGATCTGCCTCCAGACGCTCCACAACCTACACACACACACACACACACACACACACACAGAGTTGATAAACAAGCTTGCCTACAGAAATTATTCTACACTCGTAACTATCACACTGTTATTATTAAAAGTATTATTACTGTAAGTATTATTAAAAAAAAAGAATTATGGATTTTTTAACATGTGGAAGACGTTTGGAAAGGTTTGGTGCCCTGCCGAGCACTTGGTGCAGTGTGTAGTCTGTGTGGTGCAGTGTGTAGTCTGTGGTTTGTATGTGTGTGTGTGTGTGTGTGTGTGTGTGTGTGTGTGTGTGTGTGTGTGTGTGTGTGTGTGCGCATGTGTGCCATGACATGTGCATGCCTTTGACCTGTCTCTGAGCTTGTATGAAATGTGTGTGTGTGTGTGGGTGTGTGGGTGTGTCTTTGACCTTTCTCTGAGCCTGTATGAGTTGTTTATCCACTGGTGAGGTGAACAGTGATCCTCCATCGTGAGGCACAGAAAAGAACCGCAGCTTCTTCAAGTCCACAGGCTTAGAGAGGGAAAGTCTGGGGGGACAGCAGAGCGGATATCAAACAAAAGCTTAAGTTCAAAGTTGTGTGTGTGTGTGTGTGTGTGTGTGTGTGTGTGTGTGTGTGTGTGTGTGTACATGCTCATGACTTTGAGAGTTTGTTTTTGTTACTGTACACAAGTGTTTGTCTATAACCTTGTATGAGCTGTGTGTGTGTGTGTGTGTGTGTGTGTGTGTGTGTGTGTGTGTGTGTGTGTGTGTGTGTGTGTGTACTTGTGGGCATTGGGTCCTGCCATGATCTTCACCAATGGCAGCAGGTCTTCAGCGTAGCGACATAAGGGTCCAGTGCATAAGTAGTTCTCATGCAGGCCGGAGCAGGGAGGCAGCTGGCCATCATTAATAACAATGTCTGACCAGGGAAAGAATGCAAAAGATTACTTATTAAAAAGTTATGGTCATAGTACTTACTCATCATTATTTAGAGTGGCAATAGTAAAAACTAAAATAAAATGAATTTTTCAAAACTTTACGGTTATAGTGTTTACTCATCTTTGTTTGGAGTGGCAATGATATAGTACAAGTAACCTTGAAGGTTAGTATACTCGAGCATTTATGAGGTTGGTTTTGAAACAGCTGGCAACTATAAGGGTGGCCATATTGAAATTCTCACTTCCTGTTTGAAAAATTTTGGACACCCCTTCTAGGATGTCTTAAGGTCACCCAAAGAGCATATTCCAAATTCCATGCTTTTATGAGGTTGTCTTGGTGTCTTTTGAATCAACAGCCAAATTGAAGGGTGGGCTATTTTGACTTTTTTTTTTTTTCTTCAAAAATTCACTTCCTTTTTGAATTTTTTTAGGCACCCCTTCTAGGATGTCTTAGGATCCCCCAAGGGATGTATATATCAAATTTCATGCTTCTATCCACTTTCATATACAGCAACTTCTAATGGCGGTTCTAATTCACACACACACACACACACACACACACACACACACACACACATGTATAGTACATACGTGGGGTGGCCTTGTGCCCAAAGATGCCATTGTGGAAACACGGCATGCGGATGCTGCCGCCAATGTCTGAACCAACCCCAATAACAGAGCCACCTCCAGCTATCAGACTACCCTCTCCTCCTGGAACAGACAGAGAGAAAAAAAAAAGAGAGAGAGAGACAGAGACAGACAGACAGACAGACAGACACACACACACACACACACACACACGCAATTGTTGAATGTGACAGTTCTCTCAATTCAATTAAAAAAACCATGACAATCCTGTCTGAATTCACAAAAGTTCCTGAGACTACTGGTTTCCAATTTAGCTGCCTGATATCACTCCACTATCTCAAACATGTCATAGTGGTATCCCCTATCTCGCACATGTCATAGAGATGACATGACAAGTCAGGGTAACTGGTGCAGGAGGCAATTTCTAACAGTGTGACTTATGCAGCGAAATGAACTTTAACTTATGATGCCATCATGCATGACAATAAATATTGTTTCCTTGAACCCAGAATTACAAAGTAGAACATTTGTATAACCATATTATTTAAGGAATCTAATTATCCAATTATTCAACATATCCAACATGTTATGTTATTGTCAAGGCACTCAGCCATTGTAATTACACAGTTATAAGTTCTACTGTATGTGTTATTGCTGTGTAATAACTGTGCTGCATTAGACAGTTACATAAACCGCCTCAAGAGAGTTTGCTAGAGAGCAATACTAGTCAGGGGTAAATTCGAGGAACATTGTCGCCAGGGTCTCAAAATGTTTGGATCTATAGGCAAGCAAAATCACTTGACACCTGACCAAAATTACTGTAGCCATTTCTGCAATTGCTGCAAATGCAGTTTTTTTCAGCCAACAGAACATTACTGGTGGGTCAAATAGCAATTCCAAGCTCATTTCAGAAATCTACACTTGATACTACAGTAGTGTGCAAATGTTTAGCAAAAAAGCGAAAAACTTTGGTAGTGACCTTTATCACAGAGTTGCTTATTTTGCTCTGTCTATAACTGCATGACAGTGTTTTTGTATTTCTGGGAGAAAAAAAAAACATTCAGTTATGTGTTCAGTGTAATGTTTGGCCTGCATGCATGCATTAGCATAAAGTGAGCAGCAGCAGGTTTAGTTTTGTGTAGGCCAGGGGTGTCAAACTCAGTTTTGTCGAGTGCCACATGAGCATTAGCGCTGACATAGCTCGACCATAATACTGCTGTTCATCCGTATTCATGGTCTGGAGCGTTCTTTGAACCTGACGCGATTATACTGCGGGGGCGAGGGCTGGTCAGTAGACTCTCTACCGATGTAAACATGCCCCAGAAGACCGTCCCCAGACCATGGATACTGATGAACATTCGTATTATGTAGGCCGGGGTCACTATTGTCAGGCTACATGAGCATTGGGATTTTCCTCCGAGGGCCGACCTGCCAAATTTACATGCACAACCTAGCACACGGGTGAAAAAAATGCACATTTCCTCATGTTTCTAACCATCACTAACACAGACCTAATGCGCCACTATTACAGTAACTTTGTATTGCACCTCATTGGGTGTTGCGGAAATTGTGTTGCAGAAAGTGCATTGTTGGAACTGCAACAAACACTTACAATTCTTTCAAAGCTTTTTAGGCGGGCCGCATGAAATTATGTAAAGGGCTGCATCTGGGTCCCAGGGCTTATGTTTGACATAGGTTTAGTATTGTGTAGGCCTACATATAGATGATGTCAGAGGAGTCTGGAGATGTCTTACTTGGTCAAGTAATGGTCAACCCAACGTTAGGAACAAAGTTTGTGATTTTTGTTTTGGTTAGGAACAAAGGAACGACTGCTTATGTAAGGGATGATGTATTGTCTGCTGGCCATGCTCAGGTGATGTTTTTTGCCCTCAACGGTGCCTTCCAGGCAGCGCTGCCCTCAAGGCACATCTCCACTCAATTTTAGGGTTAGGATGAGGGTTGAGGGGGTTAGGGTTAGGAATAGGGTAAGGGTAGTGCCTTTTAGGCTGTGCTGCCTGTAAGGTGCCGTTGGGGCAAGCACAGCTTAAAAGGCACTATCTTAAGGGAAGCACAGCTTAAAAGGCTCTATCTTAACCTGTACCCTTAACCTAACCCCCTCAACACTCATCCTAACCCTAAATTGGGGGAGTAGTGCCTTGAGGGCAGCGCTGCCTGGAAGGCATTATGGGAAAATAAGTTCCAAAAGGAGACCTCCATGTGATTGTGTTATTGACGTCGTTTGTGATTATATTATCAGTGTGTGATTATGCTATCACTGTGTGTATTTACCTCTGTGTGCGCGTGCCTGTGTGTATTTACCTATGTGTGCATACGCCTGTGTGTGTGTGTGTGTGTATGTGTGTATACACTCACCCGATCTCTCTCCAGCTGTTCGGTCCAGACTGTAGGGATTTCTGGTGAGCCCATACAAGCGGTTGTGACTGTTTGTTGTGTGTGTGTGTGTGTGTGTGTGTGTGTGTGTGTGTGTGTGTGTGTGTGTGTGTGTGTACACACTCACCCGAGACTCCCTCCAGCTGTTCGGTCCAGACTGTAGGGATTATTGGTGATCCCATACACACGGTTATGACTCTCACTCCACATGCAGAGCTCAGGGGTATTGGTGACCCCCAGGGGAATGGCTCCGGCCCGCTTCAGGTAGCTCACAACTGGGGCGTCCCCACTGGCCACCACCTTTGCCATGGAGGGCACACCAGCCGTGTTGGGCATTCCTAGCAGTGGAAGTATGGGCTTATTTCACACCTGAACATTCCGAGATTCTAAAACCACTCCATGGTAGTAAGCTGAACATTCTGTCATTGAAATGCATGGGATTTATCCATCTTTCTACCTTAAAAAATAGGTAGTAACATTTAAAACTTGTCTAAATTCAGTTTCACAAATTGGGAAGTCCTGAATAAGTTCAATGCAATTCAACGATAGAATGTTGAGTTTACTACCACGGAATGTCGGAATGTTCAGGTGTGCGTTCAAATTCACCTTAACATACGCGAACGTTCACCACAAAAATGTTCGCACTTAACAGTAGAATTTGAACGTTTTTGTGTAATGTTCTAAAATGTTCGTTCTAAACTGTAAACAAAAATGCCAAACTGAGTAGAAATTATACTCGCAGGAGGCTATTAATGTGAGACAAATTTGCTGTGAGACATGCTGATAAATTTCAATGCTCTTGTGGATGTGTTTCCAATCGGGGCGCACAAAATTTTCTATCCAGCATACAGGACTGTTTGCGGCGCACTACCTCCTCTGACTGCTCGCCTTCGTACGCTAACGTTAGCCAAAAACTTGACATTAGCCAAAAACTGTTTGGCTACAGTATGTTTGTGAACGTTCGCTATGTTAGGCGAATTTGAACACACCTCAGGTGTGAAATAAGCCCATGGAGACACAATGGAGGGCAGATAAACAATGACTAAGGGCCAGTTTCAAGGTGAGAGATTAGCTGAACTCTGTAACAGTTTGTGAAAGTATGTGTGTTTGTGTTTGTGTGTGTGTGTGTGTGTGTGTGTGTGTGTGTGCTGATGTGGAAGTTGTTCAGCAAATGTACATTTGCATAACTGTTTTTGTCTCTGTTGGTAAAAATGTACAAAGCAAATGTGTTTGTGAAGTGAGGGATTAACTGTGTGTGAGTGTGTCTATGCATGTGTGTGTGTGTGTGTGTGTGTGTGTGTGTGTGTGTGTGTGTGCATGTCTGTGGGGTGGAATGATGTGTGCGTGTGTCTATATATATTTGTGTGTGTGTGTGTGTGTGTGTGTGTGTGTGTGTGTGTGTGTGTGTGTGTGTGTGTGTGTGTGTGTGTGTGTGTGTGTGTGTGTGTGTGTGTGTGTGTGTGAGAGAGAGAGAGAGAGAGAGAGAGAGAGAGAGAGAGAGAGAGAGAGAGAGAGAATGTGTGTGTACCCTGCAGGGCAAAAGACTCCTTGACAGACAGTGGGACCCCGAGCAGTGGGAGTCGTTGAGCCAGATCCTCCTCTCCTCCCGTCTCCTCCGCTATCAGCCTGTCTACCTGAGCAGCCTCCTGCAGGGCAGCAGAGAACCTGAGAGAGAGAGAGAGAGAGAGAGAGAGAGAGAGAGAGAGAGAGAGAGAGAGAGTAGATTAGACAGAATTTTTAAAACAACTTCAATGAACGACATGATACAAACAACTTCTAACAACATGCATCAGACACAAAGAAAGAAAGAAAGAAAGAAAGAAAGAAAGAAAGAAAGAGAAGAGACAGAGAGAGAGAGAGAGAGAGAGAGAGAGAGAGAGAGGGAGAGAGAATGAGAGAGACAGAGAGGGAGGGAGTGAGAGAGAGAGAGAGAGAGAGAGAGGGAGAAATGGAGAGAAAGAAAAGCAACAACACAATTAGATAGGAGAGAATGTGCCAATGTTCTCACTGCTCTGAAAGAGTTATGGCAATAAAGCTGTTTTGAACTAAAGAAAGAGGATGCACACACACACACACACACACACACACACACACACACACACACACACACACACACACACACACACACACACACACACACACACACACACACAAAAGACTGGGTCTGACCTGTCTTTGACCATGGCATTGAGCAGAGGGTTCACCTCCTGGATACGGTCTATGTAAGCCTGGACCACTTCCACACTTGACACCTGGATACAAATAACATGTCATGCCCATGCCTGAATGTAGCATGCATGCCTAATATCTTCTAATTTAACCCCGGGGGTGGGGTGGGCAATTATTTTGGCCGAAGGGCCACACTGACTTTTAGATTGTGCCTAACGGGGTGTTAACAGGTTGATGCCAGTAAATTGGCAAGACTCAAACCAGTAGCCTCACTTCAGGGTTATATTAAAAGGGGGTAATTTGTATTTCATGCATACAACAAATTTGACAAATGAAGTCTACAATCTTAGTCACCTTAGCTACGACTGTTGAATTCGCTGCAGCCTATTCAAAACCACCGTAACGGTGCATTATGTTGAACCTAACGTAAACAATGTCGGGTTAAACATTCTGTTGTGTCACGTCAGTGCAGCAACAATGGAAGCCTGGAGGGCCATTCTGCACGTGGTGACAGACAAGGAAATAGCTGAAATGGACAACAACCTCAGTAGTTTAAATGCATCATCGTTAGGAATACTACAAAATAATAATATTACCACTGCTTTTGCTGTCACCAGTGGACAATCCAACACAACATGAATTTGTGTTATATTTAGCACTAGCGCTTTAAATGTCAGAGCTTCCCATACACCTACATGCTCATTGGTGAACACCTCTGACACGCCCATAAAATGAAAGTGAACTACCTCAGAAGCATGTTGCGTAGCGGGCAAACTTATCATTCAATTAAGCTAACGCAACGCACCGATATGCCGTTGAATAGACCTCTGTGGCGAATTCAATGAGCGTAACGTTTTGTAACTTAACGTAACAGTTCCCATTCATCCCTATGGGTGACGTAGTAAACATTTTGTAACGTTAAGTCGTCTTGAAAACGCCACTGGTCTCCAAGCCAGGCTCATTGGTATGGCAGTCAGAGCGCATACTCAACCGTAGTGACGGTACACCCGTCACATATTGTTTCTAGTCTAGTGTTCATTTGTCTCTTGTTCCTGTGTCACCTGTGTCTAATGATTGTCTCTAGTCATGTGTATTTAAGCCTCATATTTCCATGTTCCCTGCTCCATCATTGTATCCAGTTTGCGTTCTCAAGTTTCAAGTATCTTGTCTCAAGTCTCTAGTTTGCCTCGCGTTTAGGTTCTCACCCTGAGAACTTGACAGAATAAATACCTTTTAGACTTCCTGAAAGGTTTTAAGTGTTACCTTTCAATTCTTTCCTTTGTAATTCACTGAACACTATAAACCCCAACTGCTCAGTGAACCCAAAATAATAGTAGAAACTGATTATCAGCAACATTTCATTTTTTTCTGAAGGTTTTTTTTTTTTTCTTTTTAAATTAAGTACTTGACTAGCCTATTAGATTTGAGTGGTAGTCAGCTACCCAAATATTTTAATTGACGTCTTCACAAAATTATGTCAATTATGTCTGTGGAACTAAACCATTAGTCTTTTCTAGCTGCAAATACTTCAAGGCCAAAAGGTTGGCAAAGAGCTAAAAACGAGAATCTTTAGGCTACAGGATTGTCATCATCATAAATTTACCTCAGCTTAGTTGTTGATGAAAGACTCCAATACGCCACATAATGAAATTGTCGTAGCCCAGATGACATTTGTGATGGTGACAAGATGATGGATACAAAGACGGAGTTATATTTCAAACGTTTTCTGCATTCAACCATGTATTTTTAGGCTAGTAATATCCTACATTTGTTAATAGCCTTGATGAGACAATCAGCGAATTTTGGGATGCGCAGCCCGTGCTGATTCTGTTCCCTCTAGGTCAAACTGCTTACGCGCCTGTGAGTAGCTGACTCAAATTTAACAATCATTACAATAGCTCGACATTTGCAAATTTAACAATCATTACATTAGCTCGACATTACATTAGATTTATTGAGTATAAAGAAGGCTACTTGAAATAATAAAAAAAAAACATGAAACATTTAAAAAGTTTAAAACTTCAGAAAAAAATGAAATGTTCGTGGTGATATTGAGTTCACTGAACAGTTGGGGTTTATAGTGTGTGGGCTACAACTGAAGTAAATTTAACCTTCAATTCATTTATTGTGGTAATGAATTCCCAGACATATTTTGCATGCAATTAACAGTTGGGGTTTACAGTATAGGCTACTGTCCCAGTCTCCTCACACTTCATTCAACTTGTGAGATCACAAATCGGGACTTGTATTCTAGACGTTCTGTAGCCTAATTAAATTAATTTCAGTTTTACATAGGCTATGTCAGAAACACAGTCACATTCACATGAACGTTAGGAATACAAATCTCAAGATTAGTCAAATAGTTATTACGCTGCTATAGGCTAACCTAAAAGTTTTGAGCTGTTCCAATTGTCTGATAATTTAGGAGAAATGTTACATAGAAGGGTGAACATAGCAGAATACACGGCAGTGAGAAAGAGACTTAAGACTTCAAGACAGACCTCACTTCGGCGAATTTTCTGTGCCAGTTGTGTCGCAGACATCTTCAGCAAGGGGTTGGTGACTGGCGGAACTTTGGAAGGTGCATTGGCGTCCCGTCTGGGAGTCAGCATCCAAAACAAAGCATATAAAAAGGCCATGACCGCACGCATAAACCACGCTTGCAATAGTTCGAGGAGGGAGAGCGCCATGGTGGCAATGATACCCTACTCCGTGTTCTATCACATACTGTTGAGTGAAACTGTAGTTATAGCCAACATCATATTCTCGACCACGCCTATGAACAACTCTTGTAGCCTACCGAGTCATAGAAATTGTGAACGAAAAGGTGTCAACATAGTGATGTCAAGACTGGCGCTTCACTGTCGGTACACTGTGAAAAGTCAAAAAATAAGATTACTCAAAAAAATTTTTGCGCAACATTTTTACACTGAAAAAAATTCAGTAAGCACAGCTGAGGCATAAACAAATGAAAATGATTCGAGAGCTATGCCATTAAGTCACTCTACTTGATATTCTTGATTTTGAACAAAAAGCCACAGCACAGGCATTTGATGTCAATTTGATTGCAAGGTATTGGGTGTCCCAGAATGCCGCAGTCCCATCCACATATTGTAATCACATATTATTCCTTGCTGATTCCTTGAAATATCCTTTTTAAAACTAATTGTAAAGGCTATACATTTTACAGCCACCTTGTTACTTGCCCTTGTATCAAGGTATCAATGCATGAATATCATGATTTCACAAACCGTTAAGGCAGTGTTTCTCAAACTGTGGGTCGGGCCCCACTAGTGGGACGCAGGCACATGACAGGTGGGGCACGAGACATGTCTTTGCAATCGACCAATGGCTGCACCATGCCCCCCGAATTCACAGTTATTCGTCAGATATGCGCACATGACAGTAAATTAAGCTTTCCAATGGTGTTATTTGCTAGTTACTGTGATGAGGGGTTCAAGAGAAATTTGGCTTTGAATTAGGAACATGAAAATTCTAACACTGACAAAAATCCTGTACTCGCAAAGTATTCCTCAATCCTCATGGAGATAATGTGCGCAAATTGAGCCCTCCAGGTGAGGCGTGGAAATTCTCTGCCTTCCAAAGTGGGGAATGACAGAAAAAGTTTGAGAACCACTTCATTAAGGAGATGATTATCCCCAAAATATGAAGGCGTTTGCTAATGAAAAGTGTGAACATGGTGTCGTTTCTGCGTTAATCATAAGTACATATTATTACTATTTGAGTTCACTTATAAGAAATTGAGATTCAAATTTAGCATCTCTATTACAACATGATCTATGAGAGTGTGGTATAAGATCAGCATAAGTTGAACATCTTAAGTCAAAAGGCTATCTATTTTTCCAAATAAGTGGAGATACAGGTGTACAATTGATGAGAGCACAGACTGCCCAACTTTGTGTAACACCTTTCTATGGGCAATCAAATATTCAATGAGCCCAGATGAAAAATGAATTTAACATTATGATCCCAAATTCTCCTTCATATTTTGAGAACAGGCTTCTTAATTATCCTTACCATACAAATCAACAAATGGCCTAAGCAGTATCCTAAGCCAAAATTTGGCATACATTTTCAATCTTGCCTACATTTAAGAAGCCACATTGAACAGACAAAATGATAAATTCATCTAATAAATTGATATTTAGCTTACCCATAATGCTTGGAGACAACTCACAAACAAGTAGTATATTGTATATTGACAGGCAACATCTCAGTGTGGTTTGGCAGGGCTACTTCACAGGATTTAAACCTTCTAGCAAGGGTGGTCAAAACTACTTCCAGAACTATTAGTGCTCTACTCGAGCCCCTACTGTAAGTGCAGTATCAAGAAGGTACAACGAATAATGCAGGATTCTAGCCATCCTGCACACATTTATTTTTTACCTCCCATCAGGAGGCGTTTACAGAGCATCCCACACACACACATCACGTTTCAGGGATAGTTTTTACCCTCAGGTACTTAGGCTAATGAATGAGAGTTAATCTGGAAAGAGCTTAGCTATGAGATTTGCCATACTTGCATGGTCTCTTTTAAATGTTATATTTTTTCTATGGTTTTCTATGGTCTCTTTTAAATGTTATATTTTTTCTATGGTTTTCTATGGTTTCTTTTAAATGTTATTTATAGTTTTCTATTACTATTTATTTATTGCATGGTGCGGAGAGAGTGCCAAGGTACGCTGTATTTCATTGCTGTGGTATACTTGTAGGCTACTAACACATGACAAATAAACCTGAACTGAAACTGATCTGAACTGAACTGAACAGATGATATCTTTTTTATACTGAAGTAAGTTTAGCCAGATACTTATTGTTTGCTTTGTTGCTGGACTGAAAACCATTAGCCCTGTTTACATGGACACTTCTAATCTGATTATTTAACCCAATATTCCATTTTAGATTGCATATATGAATGCATCTCCTTGGATACTGTTCTATAGAATGCACATGGAATCTTTCTAATCTGATTAGAAGTGTCCATGTAAACTCGCCTAGTGTCAGGCTATTCAGGTTTGACATTAAGGGGGACAGAAACAGCACGGGTTACGCAGGTCCCAAAATTCGCTGACTGTCTCATCAAGGCTATTGGCCAAATAACAAATGTAGGCTGTTACTAGCCTAAAAATGCATGATTGAATGCAGAAAATGTTTACAATACATCTCACTCTTTGTATCCATCATCCTGTCACCATCACAAGTGTCATCTGGGCTACAACATTTTCATTATGTGGCGTATTGGACACTTTCAGCAACAACTAAGCTGATGTAAATTTATGATGACAACAAGCCTATAGCCTAAAAAATCTTGTTTTTAGGACTTTGCCAACCTTTTGGCCTTGAAGCAATTGCAACTATTGCAGCACGCATAACAGGAGATTTATACGCAACTTTTGATTTTGAAATAGCAACCTGTATGTTCTGTACTAGTTGTACAAGCTATTGACGTCAAATACATCCTATTTTATAGAAAACAGTGTTTCTTCAAAAGAAATCTATCCTGTCTGCTTATTTCCTAAGTGACCAAATGAATTTCACAATCGGTTTTTTCATTGTGAGCGCACTGCTTCTGTCATGTCCCTGAGTTTCTGTGTCTACGCATGTGTCTATACCCCCTCTCAGCGAGATGATTGTGCCCGTCCGTAGAGACCTCAGACATTAAAGGCCCCCCTCTATGCACATATGTGGGCTATTTGGAACCAGAGCTGTGGCATAGAAAGCAGCTTGTAATGGCCCGCACTATTGCCCAGGTCAGTAATGGTGGAACTGTTGCCCAACTACTCAACCCCACAGAGCAGACACTGACGCTTCATCCAAGCTCACACCTGGGCCTGTGCTACTGTAGCTGGTGGCGGTCCGCACCGCACATGGGTCTCGAACCCGCCACCCCGCAAGCTACAAACTCCCGGCGTGGGAGTGGAACGCTCTAACCAACTGAGCTAAAAGCCCGAGCTTCTAACTCAGCGTGTTAGAAGCGGCCATGGAATTGGGTGATGAGGATTTACACGCTACCACCGAGCTAGCCGCGCTAGCTGGCCTCCGTTACACTACCACGTCACAGACACTGACCTTGCCACACCAGCAGACACATAACACAGATCAGTGCCTCCCTTTTTGCCTGAGTACCTGAGGCCCCCTTTTCAGTAGCCTGACATAACCTGCCTATAATACGAATGTTCATCCGTATCCATGGTCTGGGGACGGTTTTCTGGGGCGTGTTTACATCGGTAGAGAGACTACCGGCCAATAAGCGAAGCTGATTAGACGAGCTGTCCAATCGTTTCAAACCAGAAGTGAATGCTCTCCCCCCGCCCTATAATTGCGTCAGGTTAAAGAACCTCCAGACCATGAATATGGATGAACAGCAGTATTATGGTCGGGCTATGTCAGGCTACCTTTTCACCACAACAAAGGCATAAACTAGAGTGTCTGTTACATGAACATCAGGAGGTGTTTCAGCCAGGGCAAACACATCTAAAAGGTCGTGGTCCTATCAAACATCACATTCGCACAGGCGACCACCCACCAGTCGAACAGCGTGCTTACCTCACATCTCCTGAGAAAAGGTGGGAGATTGACAGATGGGTGCAGGTCCTTTTGGAGGACGGGGTGATAGAGGAGAGTTGTAGTCCTTGGTCATACCCCATAATCTTGGTGAAGAAAAAAAAATTCATGGAGATTCTGTGGATTACAGAGAGCTCAACTCTGTGACTATAAAATACTCTCACCCTCTCCCCTGCATCGATGACACCTTAGATGCATTGTCAGGAGCCACATGGTTTAGCACACTTGATTTTTCAGATGGCTATTGACAGGTAGAGGTTGCTGATGAGGACCATGAGAAGACGGCCTTTACAACAGGCTGTGGATTGTACCAGTTCTGGTCCATGCCATGGGCCTTTAGCCTGGCGAATGCCAAACTAGAGTGAAATGAAATAAGCGCGCAAAGGAGCATGGGAATTCCCAGGCTAATGGGCCTTACTCACGCTCCTGCTACGTTTCAGCGTTTTATGGAGCTGGTGTTTAAGCAATATACTGGAGCAAGTTTAAGCATAGTCCTGCTGCACGAGCCTTCTAACAGCAATATATTTCGCATGAAATTAAAGAATTTCAAACAGCATAGACTCAACGCGAACGCGAAACACTTAAAACTGAGTCAATGTAACCTCAGATCTTACTTTCGGTTTCCAACAATCAGGTCCCATTGATTCAGTGTAAAGTGCCTGTTGGCTTCTGCGTTCGCGTTCGGTCTGTGCTGTACCAAATTATTTTGTTCCATTCGCTAACTAGCGCATTTAGCAAGGTCTTTCAACAGGGCTATGCTTGAATTCACTCCGGCACTTCCCTTTAAAGGGTCCATGGAATACATGTATGATGTATTTGGAAGACATTCTCTTGTATAGCAGCTCTTTTGATGACCAACTTACGCACTTAGATGAGGTCCTTAAAAAAATAGAGATGGCTGGACCGAGGCTGAATGCAAAGAAATGCCATCTGGCCAGGGATCATGTGGTGTTTCTTGGCCATGTGATTTCAAAGGACGGGTTACGCCCTGACCCATGCAACATTGATAAAGTGCAGTTGTGGCCAGTCCCACGATCAGCAAAGAAAGTGTCAGGTTTCTGGTTTTGTCTTTGTGTTTCTCTTGTGTTTAGTCTCCCTCCGCCTGGTCCCCCTCCTCCCGCCCTGCTTGGACTCTTTCTCTCATGTCTTAGGATGTCTGGGAGCCATCCCTTAAAGGGGGAGTAATGTCAGGTTTCTGGTTTTGTCTTTGTGTTTCTCTTGTGTTTAGTCTCTAGTTTCTTCTGTCTTTTCTCTAGTCTCTTGTGACAGGTGTGTAAAGCTTATGACAGATTCAGATTCAGTTTTAGGTGACAGGTGTATAAAGCTTATGACAGATTCATGACAACGTCATGTCATAGTCAATGATAGTGTCATGTTAGTCTTATGACGGTACCTTCAAATAAAGTGTACCCCTATTTCTTCAGTAGCAACAACTGAAGGTTTAAAGAGAGCAAATGTTTTCAAACTATAACACTCTGCAACCATCTCAGTTAATTGAAAAACCTCAACAACAATGACAAAGTTATTCTCTAACTTCTACTCACTTATTTCCACTTTACATGTAAATAGTAGGCTACAATAACACTTCGGATGCCAAAAAGACAGTCTTCATCTTCTCTCTAAAGCCTGATTTTGTGAACAAATGTGTAAAAACATCGACATTATCACATGACAACTTACTCTAACCTACAGCTTATACAATAGCTTATTTATTTATTTATTATATTATATTATTATATTTTGTTTGCATTCAGCCTACAGTATGTTGTTCCCAAGTGTTTTATTCTCCCCACTTCTACAGCAGACAGAAGGTTCGTTACAGCAGGGCAATGACTGAGTGCTGCAGAACCATCACTTTAACAGCACAGATGGCTTTGCCAACCAGAGGGGTATTCCAAGATACTTGGGTAGGTTTAGCCAGTCATCTAAAAAATCTTGCATGAAATTAGACAAACCACTTGTCTGTCAACTTACTTCAACCACTCACACTGAAACCTACCCATTGGCTCCAAATACCAATCCGAGCATGATTGGATAGATACCATTGCTGTCTGAATACATTGGTTCCCTATGGCTGATAGCTAGGGTATGTAATGTGTTCTAGGCTAGGAATCCATCACTACACCAAGCAAATTATAAAATATGTTTCAATGTAAAAATTGAGTGGTGGGGTAAAAGTACTTATACTAAAATGAATAGTACTAAAAGTACAATACATCACATCTACAGGGTGTTGGCTTCTAGATGATATGTTAAAATGGCTAACTTGTTTCTCCTTATGGTATAGTCCAAAAATAA
>JAODXP020000028.1:13466253-13481253 GCA_027497455.2 Sardinella longiceps | reverse complement strand
GCATAGTATGTGTGTGTGTTTGAGATGAGGGATTAGGCTACTGTAAGTAACTGGATGATTGATTAGTTAGGTAGGTAGGTAGGTACAGTAGGTATTTACTTTATTGATCCCCAAGGGGAAATTCAAAAAGCTATGTGCATATCTAAAAGGTGTACAGTACGTGCACGCCCCAACTGCTCAATGAAGTCACCACTAGCAATTTTTTTTCCTTTATTGTTTCAAAGATTTTAGATAGGTCCCATATTATGCTTTTTCCAAGCTAACTTTTTTAGCTCTAATGTTCAGAACAGGCTTTTTCTCATGGGGGCATGCACCAGGTAACTAGACACCTGCAGCCAACACATTGAGCATTTCCCCTGTATCCTATGACAGACCACCCCTAATTAGTCAGTTGATCATTTTCATTGTTCTCAGCTGTGTCTCATGTGTGTGTGTCCATGTCTGTGGGGTGGAATGATGTGAGTGTGTGTGTGTGTGTGTGTGTGTGTGTGTGTGTGTGTGTGTGTGTGTGTGTGTGTGTGTGTGTGTGTGTGTGTGTGTGTGTGTGTGTGTGTACCCTGCAGGGCAAAAGACTCCTTGACAGAGAGTGGGACCCCGAGCAGTGGGAGTCGTTGAGCCAGATCCTCCTCTCCTCCCGTCTCCTCCGCTATCAGCCTGTCTACCTGAGCAGCCTCCTGCAGGGCAGCAGAGAACCTGAGAGAGAGAGAGAGAGAGAGAGAGAGAGAGAGTGAGGGAGAGAGAGAGAGAGAGAGAGAGAGAGAGAGGAGGGAGAGAGAGAGAGAGAGGGGGGGGGGGGGAGTGAGAGAGAGAGAGAGAGGGAGGAGAGAGAGAGAGAGAGTGAGAGAGTGAGAGGGAGAGAGAGAGAGAGAGAGAGAGAGAGAGAGAGAGAGAGAGAGAGAGAGAGAGAAATTCGTTGAAATACGTTGCAGCCTGCCATAAAATGAGGCATAAAACCACAATGTTTGATTTCTTGGTGTAGTACCTCTATCTGATCTGTGAAAGGGTGTGTGTGTGTGTGTGCATGGATGCATGCATGCATGCGTTTGCGCATGTGTGTGTGTGTGTGTGTGTGGAGAGAGAGAGATAGGTTGATAGTGAGTTGCGTAGCCTGCTTATATACAGTAGTGGCTGTGGGTGTAAACGTAAACACACACACACACACACACACACACACACACACACACACACACACACACTCAAAAGAAGGGGTCTGACCTCTCTTTGACCATGGCATTGAGCAGAGGGTTCACCTCCTGGATGCGGTCTATGTAGGCCTGGACCACTTCCACACTCGACACCTGGATACAAATTTCACATTACAACATTTCACGCCCGTGCCTGTCATATAAGATAGCACCTGATAGTGACACACACATATCACTCGCACCGTTATGCAATGATTAAACCACAACAGTCTGAGCCAGAGTTCAAAGAGGAATAGTCTATCTTCTACAAAGTATGTAACTGTTTAAGATACTCAACTAAAACTACTGTAGGTCTGCACAAATAATAAAATCAAAGTCTTACTGTAAATGGAAAGTCTGTCCATTTAACATGCAGCATACTAAATGTCTCCTGTCCCAGCAAGTTATCTCACCACCAAACGTTTATTTATTCATTCATTCATTCATTCATTTATTAATTGATTTATTTGACTCAAATCCACCTCATCATCCCTGGGCGATTCATAGAAGATTGCAAAATCTTGAGCAAGTACTGTACGTTACTTCTTTGGACATCTGTTTCTCGCAATTAGACATATCATGCCAAATCACACAATGTACAGTGTAGCACAGTCTAGGGGAGAGTGAGGTAAGGGGGAAGTTGTGCCACTCTTCGATTACTGGTAACCATTGAAGAAATTGGTCATTTGACCGCACATTTCTGAAAAGTATGCTATTAAACTCATCCTGCAAAAATTGCAATGATTCTCATTGCACGAGGGACAATCACGTTGAATGGAATTGTTGTGTCTATTAGTCATAGAACGATTTGAAAATGATGTGTTTTAGTTTAAAATATGTGTTTTAGTGCTTTGGTAAGCTACTCTATGACTCAGTACAGTTGGCATGATGTTAACTCAAAACACACACACACACACACACACACACACACACACACACACAGATCACAGAGAGAGAGAGAGAGAGAGAGAGAGAGAGAGAGAGAGAGAGAGAGAGAGAGAGAGAGAGGGGGAGAGAGAGACAGAGAGAGCAGGTAGCCTGAGAAGGAGAGGAGCAACATCATCCCCAGAGGGTGCCCTATCCTCAGACTTGACATTTGCACCCCCACATCCATGTACAGTACCTACAACTGATGTAAACTACTATGATCAATACTACTAGATGAAACTGGATACTCAAGCAGATTGTCACAGGCACAAATTGTTTCTGACGAAGTGCTGGCCTATCCTTTTTGACCTTTTATGTGCTCATCTGCTGTAATAGGCTTGTACAGAACAGGCCTTTGATATTGTAAAATAACTGAAATTAGTAATTTTGTATTGAATATTTATTAAATAGGCCTACCGTAGCCTACTTCAGATCCAAAGTCATTGTTTGCAAGCACCACATCTGGATTGGTGTTGTTTACATGTTTTAGTTGGAAGCATTAACGTTAACGTTACTGTCATTGGCTCGCTTTAAAGTCACGTCAAGTAGGCTAAAACTGCCACAACTTGCCTCACTTTCCCCATGGCTACAGGTTAAACCGCAAAGCAAGGTCACAATCACAGCCTACAAATCCCAAGCGTTTGACACTGTATAATTTATGGGAAACCTTTCAGACAGACCTCTCTTCGGCGAATTTTCTTTGCCAGTTGCATCGCAGACAGCTTCAGCAAGGGGTTGGTGACTGGCGGAACTTTAGAAGGTGCATTCGGGTTCTCTCTTGGACTCAGCAACCAAAATAAAACATACAACATGCCCATGACACCCTTCATAATCCATACTTGCAATCGTTCGAGGACGGTAAGCGTCATGGTGGCAATGTTGTTCAGTCACCTACTCACCCCTAGAGAGAGAAGACACAGGTTAAAACTGCACTGTGTGCTCGACAACGCCTACGAACTCCCGTCATGCACCGAGTCGTAGAATACAATGCCCCCTATGATATAAGCGAGGGAACACAACAGGTGCGTCAGAGTTGTAAATGTTGCGCTGCCCGTAGGACTAATGTGTGAAGTGAAGCCTCTGTGCCAGTGTGCACTGCTGTGCTATCTGTTATTTTACGCACATGGAACATAAATCACCCGTTTCCTGAGTCATCTAGGGACTTTTACCGGTGGATGATTTAGACAACTTTTTATTCTTTTAATTCTGAAATAGAATTAGTAGGGTAAGCGTTAACTCTAGGTTGGCGTACATGTACTATAGGTTTCCAAAACGGCACAGTTTAGGCTAAGCTTAAAATTTACTCACTGCCATGGACTGCGGAAAGATAGGGAAAGCACCCTTAAGTATACTGATATTAATTTACCTCTCCTCCGGCGCATAATGTACGTTCCGCATTTCAAGCTGGGTGAAAATCCGCCTGAGTGGGGTAGGTTATACTACCGATTCTCCACTAGATGGCGTTAAAGGTCTTGACACAAGTTAGAGGTACAGTCGTCAGATGCTGCGTTGTTTACCTTCACAGGCGCTTTGGGTCTGGGTCTGTTTCCAAAAGCATTGTTGCTAACTTAGTTAGTTGTCAATGGGAAATTGCATTGCACCAACATAGTTACTAATTAGTTAGCAACTATGCTTTTGGGAACAGACCCTGGTTGGCAATTTGTTGCATCTTTGTGCATCTTTATTTGTTTATTTTGCTACCTCATTTCATTGTAATAGAACTGCAGACCCCCTTGTGCTCAACTCTTTTTCTTTTTTTTTCTTTCTTTAAATGTTCAATGTTTGCACAACTCCAAATCCCTCCTCCCACCTCTGCACGCGCGCACACACACACACACACACACACACACACACACACACACACACACACACACACACACCTACAAATCCCTCCCCCACCCCTGCCCACACACACACACACACACACTCACACACACACGTTACAGGCATCATCACATCACCAGCAGTAGTGTTGAATGCATGCATGGGCATGTTGCAGCAAGACCGCACAGGCTGGAGTCTTCCAAAATCTTTCAGTTTGTGCCCCTGCCACCTGTTTTACCCAAATTAATCATTTAAAGCTCTTTGCCTTGTGGCAGCACATTCATTTATGTGTCATTATTAGCTTTTTCATCGCCGCGTACTGTTGGGTTGTGTGCTTTGAGGACTTTATTGTTGTCATCTGGGACGAGTTCCATGGACACGGTGTACAGTACATTTTTGCCATGGCTTCCTAATTGAATGGGTCGTTTGGCCACAGTGTTGTGCAACACTTTGCATTGCAACAGGCTTGTGAAGTAGTTTTTCTTTTTGGTGGGTGTGTCAGAGAAGTCATGCTGTCAGCATTGGTGTGTGTGTGTCCATTAAAAAATGAGTAGCACAGTACTCACTTCCACTCGAATGGTAAGAGTGAATTGTCCAAAATAATATGAACGACGCCACATTTACATGCATATTATCAGGCTGGGACAAGCAAAACAAAACAAAAAGCAACTGAGCAGTGCAAGCAACAAAGTGCACTGCACAGTGTTCTTGTGAGCACAAGAATCTTGTTGTATTGCAAATTGTGGACGGAGATGGAAATTAGCCATTTTGCTATAATCTGGCACATTTACAATTGCATGTATGTACAGTATGTTCATTAATGTGAAATGTACTGAAAAAGAAAAGAAAGAAAGACAAAATGTCTTGTGTGTGACAAAAAACTGAATTGACAATTTAAACTTTTTGCATTGTGCACCTTGAGCTCAAGTCTTGTGTCAGATCTTTGCTTTATCCTGCAAGTTTTGTCACTCAAGATGCTGGTGTAACTAAGGCCCAGTCCTGCCTAGGGCTTGACCCCATGACCTTTGTAGAACCTTGACCCCATGACCTCTCAGCATCCTCAGATCAGGAGTAGGGTAACCTAGGGAGATCAACTGAGAAGCTAAGGCTTGTAGTTAAATGACTAAGATGTCTTGGGAAGGAGGTTTACTACCATATTTCTCTCTCTCTCTCTCTCTCTCTCTCTCTCTCTCTCTCTCTCTCTCTCACACACACACACTCACACCCCCCCACACACACACACACACACACACACACACAGACACACACACACACACACACACACACACACACACACACACACACAGCTAGGCTAGCTGACATCCGTTGCACTGGAGTCAAAGGCCACATGTTTTGCTGTCACTGCATTTAGGACCGAAGCCTGGCTCTTGCCTGAGCACTGATGCCCAGCAGATAGGGCCCAACGAGGGAGACACTGGCCCCCTGTTGCCCCACAACACACCCAAGGCATAGAGTTCCACATACAGTCCACAAGCCTGAGGAGACCTGTGAACAGGACAGTCTGTGCTTGATACCTTTGGCCAATAGCAACCACAGACCACTGGACACTGACCAATCAGAGGCTGAGGATGGTGATCTGAAACCAAGAGTCTGTGGGGTCATGAGGTCAGACTCAAGTTTGATGAAGGGGAATATTCCCAAAATGTTGTGTTTAAACAAAAACATTTTAGGAGCATTTTAATTCTGTTGTCCAGCACCCAACTTTTACTTTTACCGGCAGCATGATGTCGGAGGGGGAGGGAAACAGCTGTGTGTGTGTGTGTGTGTGTGTGTGTGTGTGTGTGTGTGTGTGTGTGTGTTTGTGTTTCTCATAATCACAGAGGATAAATATTTTACTTCTTAACTGGACTGTAGCATTGGACTTCACACTGAACACTCATACACACACACACACACACACACACACACACACACACACACACACACACACACACACACACACACACACACACACACACACACACACACACACGTATACATGCACAGTTGGACATCTGCATTTGCCAAAATCCAGTGCTTGCTCTTGCAGATGTTCGTCAGATACAGCCAGACTCTGAGTTTCTGGTTGTTCACCCACAACAAAAAACTTCAGCATCCCAGTCAGATGTGTTAAAGATTCTAGAGTGTAGCTACAGTATGTTCTAGAATCTTTGGTTGCGTCCTGCCTGCCTGCTGAACCAGCCTTGGCTACAACAGAACCACTAACTAATTCATTTGCAACATTCCACTTTGAAATTATGGTTACATAACGTTCCAAACATTTTGATTTTTTTACTCAAACTTTTGTGCTCTGCCTGTACACATTGATAAGGTGGGTCTAACATGTTGTGAATAGGGTTGGGTATCGAGAACCAATTCCAATTCAGAACCGGTTCAAAATGATCAATTCCATCGACATTGTACGTGTCCAAACGTTATCAATTCTCTTATCAATTTTTTTATTTCTCTGCCCGCACATCGCGGTGCATTAGCACCACATGCTAACTGCGAACTGTGAATCACATAGCCTACCATATTGAGGAGACAGAGACAAGTAGCTGTTCTCAAGCCTATAAAGACTACCTTTTTTTGGCATGAACAAGGCTACTCGGGAATCGATAAGAGTATTGATAAGGAATTGGATTGATAGGCAGAATTGATAATGGCATTGATATTGATAAAATCTTATCAATAATACCCATCCCTAGTTGTGAATTACCCAGGGATGGTCATTTCTGATCACCCTGTACATCACCTTTAGGACAGACAAGCATCAAAACAAACAGTTTTAATGGGAGTGAATTAACTTGTCGTGGCGCTCAATTATTCATTAGTGTCCCATTGTTCCTGGTCGCTATGACCTCGGCTGCGGTGATATCGTGTGTCTTGTGCCGCCTCCAAACCTTCAGACCGGTACAGGCGGGCATGAATTAAACATGTGCTCCGGGTGTCTGACTGACCCCCTCCCTCCCTGTTCCCTTCTCCCCCAAACCACACACACACACACACACACACACACACACACACACACACACACACACACACACACTCACATGCACACACAAACAACATGACAACATGCAACCTCATCGTGTTGTAAAGTGGGGAAAGGGGGACTGAGTTACCTGGGCCCCCGAAGGCGGAGGGCCCTTGAGGAGTCTGGAATTGTATTCAAGGCAGTGAGGGGGGGCCCATGGCGACTGATTGTGCACAGGGCCCAGAATATGGTGCTACGCCCCTGAACCTCATGGTGACAGACTGTCTCCAGTTATAGCAACTACTACAGTAAAATGCATTGATTCCATGAGTGCCCGCTACAGCAGATGGTCTCTGTTCTATATACAGTAGTATGCTGTTAAAAGGTTAAAGGCCGGACATAGGACAGATAGTAATCATCTTATCATTTGAGCTTGTGACCTCTGAATAGCCTGCTCTGTGAAGATGTGATGAAATAAATAGCCTATCTTTTCATCAGTTGCTTTAACGTCTTGAGTTCAACGGGATGGAAAATGTTGTGATATGTTGTTGTTGCGTTATTGTTTTGAACGTCATTCGTGCGCAGGACACGCTGCTAGATATGGTGCCCGCAGCCGGCTCAACTTCAGAGTCTTGCAGGTGAGATGAGGATAGGAGGGTTGCTGCTGTGGCGCAGGAAAGGCACGGCTCTTGGACCCGCCCCTTTCGCCTGCAATTGGAAGCAAGAGTCACGCTGTTCATTCGGTGCAACCGACCATAGATAACCTACTGCTCACGCTGCAGTGGAGGCACGAGCAGGAGCCGCGAGTGAGTCGTGTTGGCGCTGAAGCACCGGGGATGATTAATTAGTCAAATAAAAACGGCAATGTGACACGGGCAAGGACGAGAGACTGAGGGAAAACGAATGACGAAGGTGTCGGAGCTTGTGAGGACTCCAATCCCCCGGGACCATCTCTTTTCATCCTAGGTAATTCCTCCTCGGGTGTCATTATCTTGTCCTGGCGTTAAACTCTGCCTTTAAAATGCAAACGTGAAGCTTCAAAGTCTGTCCTCGCTCTAAAAAGTCACGCAGCCGAACGGAGACTTTGAGAGAGCTATTTATAATGCATCATCTTTAGCAAGCAGTAGCAGTGCGCAGTGTTTGCACTGCACGTTGAAATGCTGGGACCTCAGGCATGTTTCCTGACGTTGTAAGATCAGCCTTTTAAAGGTTTATGCGTCAAATCGCACGGTCATCTTTTTCAAGTGGGTTCACATAGGATAACAGAAGCAAGATCCATCCTCATTTGGGCAAATATTTAAAGTTAAACAAGGTTGAGGTTGATGTAACGTTAGGATTAGTTAATTTAGAAACACTCTTTTCAAGGTTTTATGACACTTTTTTTGCCTGTTTCTGTTGCAGTGGTGACTCTTTACGGGCAGCTGAGGACGAGCCGAATATTATCAACGCACCATCGGGCGAAATGTCTGGCGTGTGTGGAAGTAACGTTACAGTTTGCAAGCTGTTGTAGGGCCCGTTGTGCAGTCAGCAAGTCAGCGTGTTGGGGGTGCGGTGAAGCAAGCCAGTGATGCACTTGCACTTTACGTGACTGGACACAAGTGGCGTTTGGATTTAATGAAGCCGAAGTAATGGCCCCTTGCTGGATGTCAAGTAGCGTTTGAGAGCTCATTGGCCTGAAAGCGTTAATCTGTTACTTTCTGCCATCCACCCAGAAATGAAAACGAAAGAGGATTGTTTAACGTATAGTCAATAGTTTGAAACCTAGTGTTGCGTTAAGTAAATTTGCCGGAGCGCGCGCGCAGTTCCAGATATGAGGAATGTAAACAGCGTAATTGAGTTCTGAGACGTGTGATTACGCACTTGTCCCACCTCTGGAACGGCCAAGATGGACCACGAGGAGTTAGACCAGGAGGACGGATTGGACGGTCCCGTTCATGGACCCCACCGGGTGAGGCCCTCGTCTTACCGAGCCCTTCGGAGCGCTGTGTCCAGCCTGGCGAGGATAGACGACTTCTTCTGCGAGAAGATCGGCTCAGGATTTTTCTCCGAAGTTTTTAAGGTAGGCCAATTTTCTCCTTAACGTTACCTGGAGATGGAGTATAATAGCTATAAACTCCATTGTATTTCACAACAAACACCGGGACCTTTTTTTTTTTTTTTGCTATTGAGGGCAATGCGCTATAATCTAAACATTTAGATACAGCAGGCGGCGCTAGTGATGCAGAACGGAGCCACTTGATACCAGATCACTATGGCCTACTGTTAAGCACTGGCCTGAAACAAGATAGGCATTTTTGACATCTTGTACCTGTACAGGGGAACCATCCTTTAATTCTGCATGAGGAAGAGCAGTTTGGGTGAAGCTCATGCTTATTTTCACTGGCAGTTAATGTTTGGGAAATAACATGTCAGATAATGTTGAAAAACAATCCTAAATCCCCTTTTTAGTCAGGTCAAGTCAAGCCAGGTGTATTTATATAGCGCATTTTAACACAACTCAGTTGATCCAAAGCGCTTTACAGTGGAAGGGGGGACCTGACTAACCACCACCAATGTGTAGCACCCACCTGGGTGATGCACGGCAGCCATCACAGTCGGTCACAGTTTAGTTCATTCCTTAAAGATGGTTAACTTGAGGACAATATATTGTGTTGTCTTAATGATACAAACCAATTAAAGGCGCAATAGGCAACTTTTTGCCAATGTTTGGGGTATCCTTTTTTTTATCAGTGAATTTGGTTTAGTACCATCTCCAAATAAATTTGGATGACCTATCATCATGAATTGTGTTAGTAATTTTCAAATCCTTAATACAGGGATGTGTACAGTATACACAGGGCGGTCACAACAGGAGAGGCAAACCAGGCAATCACCTGGGGCCCCAGGCTAAGAGGCCCCCCCATGATTGACTACTTAATCACTTCAGTAGTTTAGTTGGTGGTGTTTGTCAATAAAATATGACTTTTGGTTACAGTTAGACAACTGTAAATTCAACACAAATAGATATATTAATGAAAGATACTTCAAGATTATACCAATGTGGTTCATGTCAGGTGTTTATTGGGGGGGGGTGAAGGGCCCTCCTGTTTGCTTGGGGCCCTCTAAGTAGGCTACTGTACCTTGAAACGGCCCTGTGCACAGAAACAAAAATGGCCCTGCAAAGCAAGCCTTCTCCTTGGCCACTTCCTTCAGCCTGCCGCCCATGGCCTTGGTTGCTCCTTGGCCCTGTCCTCAACATCCAGTTGGGAGTGAATTATTACTAACAAGCCAGCCCACTCCACTTTAATTAAGACTGAGCGCTTTTCCAAATGTCGCTGGTTGATTGAGTTGTGTTTGGGATTGAGCTGTGAGATCTGAATGGGCCAAGAGGGTTGGTTTGATTCACTTAATGGGCCGTGAGTGAGCCCTGTGTGTGTGTGTGTGTGTGTGTGTGTGTGTGTGTTATCTGCACACTGAAATGACAGTGACATTTCAAGTGTGTGTGTCCAGAGCCACACGGTTGTAAATGTAATGTTTAGATGTTCACTAATGGTAGGGGCAGACAGTAGTTCTGATTGGCTCCTTCTGAGACTCTCTCTCTCTCTCTCTCTCTCTCTCTCTCTCTCTCTCTCTCTCAATGTTTTTATGTGTCTGTGCACGCACAAGTGGTAATTGACATTTCAGTGTACAGACCTCAACTGATGAATGAAGGGTCTAAATTTACGATTAGTTGCCTCACCCCTGTGTGTGTGTGTGTGTGTGTGTGTGTGTGTGTGTGTGTGTGTGTGTGTGTGTGTGTGTGTGTTGCTGGCTAGTCCATGTATATTTGCCCTCTTGATAAACAAACCAAATTTGTGGTTCATTGTTTTCTTCTGGAAACGTACTAAAATTATTTAATTCTGGAAAAGTACTAAAAAAAGCTTAAATACATCTCTCTTTTTGGAGAACAATTTAATTATACATGGCTCTAAAATGTTCCAACCGGTGACCACTAAAATATGTTTTATAGGCACTGCACAGTGATACCTGATCAGTTTAGTTCACTGACTGACCTTAAGTGGTTCACCACAGAGATAGATTAGCATTGCATTAGAGTTAGAATTAGAATGACATTGTCTTGACTATTTTCACACACACAGAGAACAGGGTCACACACACAGGGTCTGAACAGGGTCTGAAACTACTAGTGGTGAAGAATGCAGGTCTGGACAGAATTGCATTTCCGCATTTCTGATTATTATTTCCTCTAGTTTGTGTGATCGTAACCTGGCTGTGCCTTCCTATGTAATTCTGCTTGATGGTCATCTCACTTCAGTGTTGCTACATGTACTGTACGTCTGGGACATCTTCCATTGAGCTTGTTTTCTCAGGATGTATTTCTTCCTGGCCAATCAACGAACAGACAGAGGTGTTGAGAGAATCAGTCAGTTGCTGATATGAATTTAAACACCTCCATCAGCAAGCAATTGTTTCTCAATACCTGACTGTCCAGACCCTCAGTATGAAATGAAAGCGTAGATCGAGAGGCTGGTCTATTATCAGGCTAGCACAGGGGTGGGCAATGATTTTGGCCAAGGGGCCACATTGGCTTCTAGATTTTGACTAACGGGCCGGGTTGGGCCGGGCCGAGTTAACCGGCTGATGTCGATAAATTGGCAAGTCTCAAGCCAATAGCCTCACTTTCTTCAGAGGACATGTTAATATGCAGGTTTATGGTGGAATTTGCATTTCATGATCTTACAACACATTTGATAAATAAGGCCTATAATCTAAGTCACCATGACTAAATGAGAAACTATTTCATTTTGGGAAGACTCTACGGGCCGCATTAAATAGCTCTGCGGGCCGCATCTGGCCCCCGGGCCTTAGTTTGCCCAGGTATGGGCTAGCGTGATTGGAACAAACAAAACCTCCCACATCAGAGCTCCCGTGGATGACTGTGCATGTGTGAGCGAAGAAACGGTGAGTGATAGCGGGCACTTTGGCAGCAATCATTGGCGGTAATCACGATCGGTGAATCGGTAGACGCCAAGGTTCGATTCAGGACCCGGGATGGTAGATACCTGTCCCGTCGCAATCAAAAGTGAAGAAATATCCTGCACACCTCGTCTGACAAACATGTCTGCACTCTGGAGTAATAGGCAAATTGCCCACCAGATCCCCTACCACTGTGCTTGTGTGAGCGATAGAAAGATAGAGTGATAGGGAGCAGAAATACTTTTGGGGTTGTTCTGGCTGAAACTACTAGTCATCGATCTGAGTTTGTTTGAGTTGCCAATTTAAACGGTGGTTGCAGTAGGTCCATCATCTCCACCAAGTTTTACAAAGCAGTGATCCATTTGGAGCAACACTGAAGGTCAGAAATGCACAGCAAGATCTAAGTGTGTATACATTATGGGCTCAATGGTGTTTTTAGCCCCCAACGGCACACTCCAGGCAGCACAGCCTAAAGGGCACTACCCTTACCCTATTCCTAACCCTAACCCCTTCAACCCTCATCCTAACCCTAGACTGAGTGGAGTAGTGCCTTGAAGGCAGTGCTGCCTGGAAGGCACCGTTGAGGGCAAAAAATACCAAAGACCACATTATGGACTACATTGCAGTGCATTGATACAAGTGTGCAATTTCAGACACAGCCTCCATCTAATGGTTGCAGGACCAGTGTAGCCGGAGCCGTTCTCACCGCACTCAGGTCTCGAACTTGCCACTCCGTCAACCACAAATAACCCACGGCATGACAGTCGAACGCTCTAACCACTGAGCTAAAAGCCTAGGCTCCTAACTCAGCCGAGCTAGTTGGCATCCGTTATACCAGCACCACCATCACTGCCCAAGCCTCATCATCTGACATTCTGATTGGCTAACAAGACAGGAATGGTGCTGTGTAATTGGTCCACAGGCCGCCTTTGTTGCTTGTTTTTTTTAAGCAGAGGACTGAGCAGATTTGCATCCAAGTAAGGTTGAGTTGAGCAGCCCTCACATGCCTGCTCAAGACGTCTTGTTTGAACAAATCCGAAAAGTTGTGTTTTTTTTCTTCCCCAGAAGCAGCTGAGGTTAAACAGACTTTACATGCAGGTTACACACACACACACACACACACACACATACACACACACACACACACACACACACACACACACACACACACACACACATATACACACACACACACACACACACACACACACACACACACACAGACACACACAAATTGGAAAAGGGTTGTCAAATGATATGAGAAATATCCAATAACAACACAGTTGAACTGGAGTTGAAGTGTGTGTGTGTGTGAATATATAATATATGTGGATGTGTGTGTGTGTGTGTGTGTGTGTGTGTGTGTGTGTGTGTGTGTGTGTGTGTGTGTGTGTGTGTGTGTACGCAAGCGTGTGGCTGATCTTCATGGATACCCTGTCAGTGTGCCAGTGCCTGACAAATGTCTATGACCTCACCGTGAAGCGGAAATGCACTTTCCTGGATCGTTAACCTATAGATTTCATGCACCCTTTCTGACCTAGTTTCCACTCCAGAGGTACTGTAGCACCACTGTGTGTGTGTGTGTGTGTGTGTGTGTGTGTGTGTGTGTGTGTGTGTGTGTGTGTGTGTGTGTGTGTGTGTGTGTGTGTGTACACACCTGAGCACTGATCTCCATGTTACACCTGAGCTCCAAGGGGACAATCCTCCTGAGGGACTGGAGTGAACTCTAAGGAAACTTTCCACGTGTGTGTGTGTGTGTGTGTGTATGTGTGTGTGTGTGTGTGATGCGCGCGTGCACTCGCACCCATGTACTTCTCTGTGCATACATTGCTCTCTCTCTTTGTGCGTGCATATGCACCTATGTACTTTTCTTGCGTTGTGTTCATTCATTGTGTGTGTGTGTGTGTGTGTGTGTGTGCATGTGTGTGATGTGGTTTCATGGCCCATGCCTGTGTGGACTTGAGAAAGCCTCCTAAGTGCATTCTTGCCCGAGTTGGTGTTGACAGAAGACAGACACATGATGCGTGTTTGTCAGGTGCAGTTACACATCTGACATGGGCCTTTGTCACACACACACACACACACACACACACGCACACACACACACACACACACAGAAACACACACATGCACAAATCCCAAAATCATATGGGACCTGATGTGTGTTACATTTAAGCCTGAGCTTTTCAAAGGTTGAAGAGCGGATATTACACACACACACACACACACACACACACACACACACACACACACACACACATACAGATGTACTGTATGCTTATGTACACAGATTGAGTCTAAGGAAGTGGAGTGGGCTGTTATTTATATAACAGGCATAATGTTTGGGAGGAGCTGTTAGTCTTGGATCTCTGACAGGATGAGCAAGTGTGTGTCTGTGTTTATGTGTGTGTGTGTGTGTGTGTGTGTGTGCGCCACTGTGTTCTTCCATGTTTACACCCACAGTGGACCAGGGTAATGAGTGGGTGGTCACACACACACACACACACTTGATAGACTCATGGGAGTGACACACAAGTACCCTGAAACACACACACACACAGCAGACACAGACACATCTTCTCAATTCCATCTCAATTTATAGACCCTTAACTTTACTCTGGGGGTACTGTGGGCGCGCGCGCGCGTGTGTGTGTGTGTGCACGCGCAGGGGCTTGTAGAGTAGTTTACCATGGATGACCAAGAGAAGGGAATGACATGAAAGTGAATCCTGATGGATGGAGATAGTTTTCCAATCCATCATTTGGGTGTGGTGTGTGTGTGTGTGTGTTTGTGTTAAGTAGCAACAAAGAGGTGGCATTAAGACCTCCTCTGATTGGCTGATTGGATAGCCTAGTTTAAACTCTCATATCTCTCTTTTCTAGTCTTTCTTCTGTTCTTTCAGACTCTTTACAGCCTAATCAATCTCTCCCGCTTTTTGCTGTCTGTCTGTCGGTGTCTGTCTTGTGTGTTTGCCATTGTCTCTCTCTGTCTGTCTGTCTGTTTGTCTGCCTGCCTGTCTGCCTGTCTCCTCGCTCTCTCTCTCTCTCTCTCTCTCTCTCTCTCTCTCTCTCTCTCTCTCTCTCTCTCTCTCTCTCTCTCTCTCTCTCTCTCTCTCTCTCTCTCTCTCTCTCT
>JAODXP020000028.1:13433753-13446253 GCA_027497455.2 Sardinella longiceps | reverse complement strand
TGTGTTAGTCAAACTGTACATGTAGAATGGAAGAATAGAAATGAAGAACATGTTCTGGGCTATTTTAGAGGTAACACCCAATGTGAATGATATTCAGCAGAGGAGAGTTATCCGTTATCGGTTACACTTTATTTGAAGGTACCATCATAAGACTAACATGACACTGTCATTAACTATGACATGACGTTGTCAAGAATCTGTCATAAACTTTATAAACCTGTCATGACTTCTGACATACCCTAACCCTAAAGGGGCCTTCACATGACCACCGTTGAAACCCTTAACGCCCTTAACGCGACGCTTGATTCAAAATGTTAATTCTGCAATTGACTAATATAATGGAGGCTAAGAGAGCTGTAACATTGATGAAATAGCCTGCTAGTTTATTCATGCTTAAAGGAGAAATTTGGTGTGAATCAGACAATGGCCCTGTTGTTCCAGGTCCCTGAATAATGCTGTCTTTCAGAAGAAGAACAAGAAAATTTGATGCTATATAGACTGAATAACAAACCAATGACTAACGCTGACTGAATGGGGCATAATGAAATGAACTAAAAGTTTCATTTCTAAGTTGTTATGTCCCATTCACTTAATGTCAGTTGCGAATTCTTTTTTCCTGCCCAGAGCACTTGGTGAGTTTGAACAGGGCTATGAATTGATTTACACTAGATTTCTCCTTTAACTGTTCCAACTAATTGCAATCAGAAGAGCTCAATGGTGTTTTTTTGCCCCCACAGACACCTTCCACACACAGTCTAAAAAGGCCCTTCCTTAAAGCAATATACCGGAGTAAGTTTAAGCATAGTCCTGCTGCACGAGCCTTCTAACAGCAATATATTTCGCATGAAATGAAAGATTTTCGAACAGCACAGACCTAACGCGAACGCGAAACACTTTACATTGAGTCAATGTAACCTCAGATCTTACTTTCGGTTTCCAACAGTCAGGTCCCATTGATTCAGTGTAAAGTGCCTGTTCGCTTCTGCGTTCAGTCTGTGCTGTACTAAATTATTTTGTTCCACTCGCTAACTAGTGCACTTAGCAAGCTCTTTCAACAGGGCTATGTTTGAATTCACTCCAGCACTCTCCTTTAACCCTTACCCTATACCTAACCCCCTCAACCCTCATCCTAACCCTAAATTTGGTGTAGTATAGCCTTGAGGGCAGTGCTGCCTGACCATGAGAAGAACTGATGATGCATTCTTTCATTTCTCCAGCACTACACCACCCTCCTCTTAGGGTTTGGTTTTACTTTGATTCACACTCAATGGGATTCCCCTCCTCTCCAGTGTGTTTACATACGCATGAGTGCCATTGGTGGTTTTGTAAGCTGCTGCTGCTGTGACTCAGACTGCCGTGTGTGTGTGAGGGAGAGAGAGAGAGAGAGTGTGTGTGTGAGAGAGAGAGAGAGAGTGTGTGTGTGTGAGCGTGAGAGAGAGAGAGAGAGGGTTTGGTGTGTGTGTGTATGTGTGAGTGTGTTGTGTTCACCATGAGAGGTTGATCAGGTGATGGGTACTACACAGAGAAGCTAGAAGGTAACCTGCTTCAGAGTCCCTAACACTGCCATGCTGTCAGGGTTTGTCAACATTGGATGTCTATGGCTGTGTCTGTTCTTGAGTTTATTCAACACAGGTAAGTGTGTGTTTGCGTGTGTTTGCGTGTGTGTGTGTGTGTGTGTGTGTGTGTGTGTGTGTGTGTTTGCGTGTTTTGCCATGCAGTCCAGAGCTTTATGTTTTAGTTAATGTGACCGAACTAACCACTCACATGAACACTAAACTCAATCTGCTTTGCTGCCATTGGTTTGGTGCAGGATTTGAGGGAGTCAAAATATTTCAAGATAATGTTGATAGGTAATTATTGCTAATAATTGCAGATAATATATACAAAATGATTCCGACTAATTGTGCCTCGTGTAGTCTGCACCTCAGTTTTTGATACCATGATAATCAAAATGAACTTGGCATTCTATCGAGGCAGGAAGAAGATCAAGATTTTTTTGTGTGTGTGGGTTTTATTTTATTAGATAATAATTAGCATGTTCTGACATTTTTTCCCAACTAATATGAAGGCTGTTTTTTTTGCTCTCTCCCTGTGTGGTCTGTTCATACTTCTAGGCTATGTACTATTGTCAACATTGTTGACATACGACCAGTATTTAATGATATATTGTAATGGCCAGCTTGTTCTGCAAACAATGTGTGCAAAGGTCAATGTACAGAAAGTAAGGGACAATGAATGACACGGCATGCGTGATATCATAGAAAACTAGAAAAGCGCTGAGAGAGCTCAGCCAAGGCAATGTGGTCACAGACACAATGTAAAATCCAGATCATGTTCTGGATCACCAATCGTCACCAAAATCGAATCAGTTCTTGCTTGTCCCAATATACACATTGTTTGAAAATTTCATCCTAATCCGTGCAGTACTTTTCGAGTTATCCCGCTGACAGACAGACAGACAAACCAACGGGAACGAAAACATAACCTCCTCGGCGGAGGTAATAATAATGCATGTCCTAAATAGTGCATTACAATAGGAAATTGACCATGCATTGGTATAACATTCTGTTAAACCCTACTTAAAACGAAACACACTCACTCAGTAGCCTATTTGGTTGCAACAGGCCAAAATAAAGGTGCTAATTTATATGAGTGGGTTGCATTACCTAAAAAAAATATCCATCCTGATACATCCTAAAGGATTCCAAATTTATTCCATGTGTTTCAATATGTCGTGTGAAATGGTTATTGTCTTATTGGTAGGGTGGTGGGAGGGGTGCTCCAGCAACAAGTGAAAATTCTCCGAACAGAAGCTTTGTCAAAATTTCAAAAATTCACCATTGTATGTCATCATAGACAATCTGAAAACAAGGCTTAAATGTAAAATAAACCAGCAAACGTGTTTTAACTTACACCACTCTGTGAGCTCCTTTGTTTGGGTGCAAAAATTTGGTGTCGTGCCAAAATCAATGACACAATTTTGATATTGTTTAAAGTCTAAAATCAAACTGCAATTATGAAATCATTTTGGTCATATAACTGTCCCAGACTAAAAATCTCATATTGGCCATACCTCTCCATTATCCTGTCCTATACTAAATGGCAATATATTGTTTTATGTTTTATTAAAGGATCACCATTAACTTGTGCTGTAGCAGTTTGCTAATTTTCCTAGGGTCCATAAAATCCATCATTCCAAAATTATAAATACTAATTATAAATATAATACAAATATCTATACACAAAAGCTGACAGACAAAATATGTATTAAAAAAATTATAAAATTTATACTTGTGTTTCATCTTAAAACTTGTATTATATGTTGCAGAGTCATTGGCGTATAAATGCGACATCCACTTTAGTGCACAGGATCTATTTCTCCGTTTACACTGGAACTGCACTGGGCTCCATCCAAATGCCACCTTCAGGGTTCAAATCAAAAAGCAAGGGTAAGTGTGTGTGTGTGTGTGTGTGTGTGTGTGTGTGTGTGTGTGTGTGTGTGTGTGTGTGTGTGTATATGTCATTGTCTGTCTACGTGTGCAGCCAGGATAATATTTCCACTTCGCACTAAGATTGTGTGTGTGTGGGTGTGTGTTTGTGTGTGTGAGTGTGCATTTGTATGTGTCTATGTGTCTTTGTCTCTCTACATACATGTATGTGTGTGTACGGCCAGGATAATATTTTCACTCAGCGCAAGCAAGAAAGTGTGTGTGTTGTCATTCCCCATTCCAACATATTATTGTATATTATTCCATTTATTTATACAATCTCATTCAAAATGTGTGAATGTGTGTGTGTTTATGTGGGATTATTTTATGAAAAAATCTACACTGAAGCTACAGTGTGTTGTTCCCATGATGACAAACAAAAACGAAAAACTGAAATTTTGCTTTGAGTCATTATCATTCTTGTCCGCTTCAACTGAATATGACACACCATTTTGTACATAGGGTACAGGAGGCTACATTTACTCTCAAACAGAACTGAAAAATCATGTCTGTATGAGACACACTCAGAGAGAGAGAGAGAATGTGTGTGTGTGTGTGTGTGTGTGTGTGTGTGTGTGTGTGTGTGTGTGTGTGTGTGTGTATGGGATGGGGTGGGGGGGCAGAGATAAAGAGGGGAAAGGGGGAGAGAGATTTGAAGAGAGAGTATCAGTTGCTGATAACTGAAAGTGAAACTAACTAACGTGTTGGAGCGTTGGAGCAAGAGAGAGGAACACAGGAGCCCTCCAGTCAATCAGTTTGTCAGTTGGGAGGAGGAGGAAACGTCCGCAATGGAGAGATGGAGAAAACGAAAGTGGATTAAAGGGATTGTGTGTGTGTATGTGTGTGTGTGTGTGTGTGTGTGCGCGCGTGTGTGTGTTAATGGACTGAGAGTAAGGCGATAAGAAAAGTACACGGGAAGAGGTTGTATGATGGGATGAAAAGAAAGAATGAATGAAAGAATATACACACACACACACACACACACACACACACACACACACACACACACACGGTACATACACACACAATCGCTAGCATTCTCAAGCCATCCACACAGTTACAAAAAATAAACTTGATCACTTAGACCACATGCATTTTAAAACATTTCACTATACTATAAAAAACTACACAAAACTCACTACACAATTACTATACATTTTGTGTGTATATTTCATGTGTATATTTCTGCATCTGTCTCTGCATTGTGTGTGTGTGTGTGTGTGTGTGTGCACGCATGTGTGTCTCTGTGTGTGTGTCTGTGCGCATGTGTGTATGTATGTTTGCGTGCGTGTGTGCACGCATGCCAATGTCCCTGTGTGTGTGTGTGTGTGTCTGTGCATGTGTGTGTGTGTCTGTGCGCTTGTGTGTGTGTGTGTGTGTGTGTGTGTGTGTGTGTGTGTGTGTGTGTGTGTGCGTGCACGCATGTATGTCTGTGTGTGTGTCTCTGCGCATGTGTGCATGTATGTTTGTGTGTGTGTGTTTGTGCACGCATGCGTGTGTGTCTGTGTGCTTGTTTGTGTGTGTGTCTGTGTGTGTGTCTGTGTGTGTCCCTGTGTGTAGTAAAGACTGGACAGACGTGGCCCACTGTAATGGGATCTCCTCTCTGAGCTGTGACGTGTCTGAGGAGATGACTGATGATGCTGAGTACTACGCCCAACTGGGAGTGGTAGGACCGCATGATGGCTCCCCGAAGTGGATCGACCCCATTAAATGTGACCCTTCAGGTAACTTTCTCCTCTTATCTCTCTCCCACCTCATTGCTTTCCAGCCCTTTGGACTTTTGTCTTTTTTGCCCTCCAGGCAGTGCTGCCTTCAATTAAGGTGGCCAGAGTGGGGCGTTATTTAGGCAAAAAAAAAAACATTTCAATACACATCTTAAATATTAGATGTTAACTAGACAAAATACAATTGAATATATTGTATTTTAACATCAGAAAACAAGGTACAATGCCCCATTAATCCATTCTATGTCACCATTAATTGTTAGTTTCATATCTTACCTGGAATTCTGCATTGATAACAAATTTTGTGCTGAGAGTGAGACATCAGGTGAATATGAAAGCGCCTAATGAATGCTTTCTTCTTCTCTCCCCCCCCCCCCCCCCAATCCAAACCACTCAGAGCGGGTAACCTTCAGCGCCCCCTCTCTGTCCGTGTGGGTAGAGCAGCGTAATGACTCCAAATCCTACATTATGGCTGAGATGGAGGTTCCCCATTGGAGATGGCAGAACCCTTGTGACCCTGAGGATCTGTGTCTGGACACGTCTATGGGTCAGAGGTGCTGCCCTGAATGGTTCTGGTATGAGACCTCCCTGGTGGAGGTCACCATGACCTTATACAACAGACAGCGGCCCACGGAGAGGAAGGTAACAGTGCTGAATCACAATGTCTCTCCTTGGCCTTACTGTACGTTCACACCAACAGCTACTGTACAAAATCTACAAAATCGCTTTTGTAGCTCAAAAAAGCAGCTGCTAAATTGTCTGTGTTCGTCAAAATCGCTCTATCGCTCATGACATGCCTGTTATCATTCCATTAACAGCACAGCGTTTAGATTTTACAGCTGAAACGCGTCATAGCTAATTTGCATAAAGTTGACAGTTTTTTTTTTTAGCTTTTTTTAGTCACTCAAATTGCTCAACTTTTACAGCTGGTAGCTTTTGTAGCTTTTGTTGCTCTTGCCCATAGAAAGTCAATGGCTTCCGGCGATTTTACAGCTTTAGTAGCTCTTGGTGTGAACGTACAGTTAGACCCTAAAGGCCAATTCAGACTGAAGATCTGCAATGAGATGAGAGTAGTATTCAGAGGAATAAACAAGATAACAATGCTGATTCAAACTGATCACAAGTCCCTTTCTAGTTGTTTCTAGATGTACTGGCTTTTCACTGCTAGGATACGTCTATATTTCTAGGCTAACATATTCTCTCTCTCTCTCTCTCTCTCTCTCTCTCTCTCTCTCTCTCCAGAACATATCCTATAAAATAACTAATATGCACAGGGTAGAGTTTGGAGGCCTGACTGCTGGGCAGGAGTATTGTGTTGTGGCCAGCTTCACATACTTAGAGAAATCCTCACCCGTCTCCCAGCCTATCTGCCGAAAGGTGGACATCCCTCCTGCAGGTAAGCTGGAAGAAATTGATTAATTGATCTTGTCATTCATGAACGATAAAATCAATCCCATAAGAAAAGAGGCAATATATATTTTTTTTCTTATGTTGTTTGTGTGTGTGTGTGTGTGTGTGTGTGTGTGTGTGTGTGCGTGTGCGTGTGTGCATGCATGGTTTGGTTTGTTGGTGTGTATGTGTGTGTGTGTGTTGGACCAGACCTGTGGCCGGTGTTCTTGGGAAGTGGACTAAGCATTTTCATCTTCATACCCATTGTGGTTGCATACCTACACAAACAAAACACATCAGAGGACATCCTCCCCAAAGCCCTGGTAGTGAACACACACACACACACACACACACACACACACACACACACACACACACACACACACAGATAAACACAGGCACACACAGACAACCTCACTCATATAAAAACATACATACATACATACAAGTATTTTATACACACATCCTGTTTACAATGTGTGTGTGTGTGTGTGTGTGTATGTGTGTGTGTGTGTGTGTGTGTGTGTGTGTGTGTGTGTGTGTGTGTGTGTGTGTATGTGCACATATTTCACCTCAAGGCAGGTCTCCTGGAGCCTGTGTCCAGTTCCCCCATGACAGTCGGGAGTCCTGGTATCTTGTCTGCTGAGGACAGCCCTTCAATCATCTCCCTCTGCAGCTGCGACCTTGACCCTGACCCTGACCTTGACCTTCACCCTAACCTTGACCCTGACCTCACTATCACCCAGCTCTCACCACCTAGCCCGGAGAAGCCCCAGTACTTCTCTAGCCCCTTCCTGGAGCCCCTTCCCTGGGCAGCACCCGTCTGCAACAGTGGGGAATCTGTGACAAGAGACCCAGAGGAGTCCCAGTTTGCCCAGTTTGCCCAGTTAGACTGGGGCACAGAGCTACAGAATGACGGGGGTCCCCAGCCTGGGGAAGGGCTCACATCTCTCACATGCCTCCAGGTCCCACTAAGCAGTCTGAGATTGGGCATGGGTGAGGAGATGGACTGTGTTTACCTCCAGGAAGGAGAAATGGTACAGCCCGGTTGTGAGATTACCACAATGAAAGACAGAGTTGGGTTGTACCATTCAGAATATGGAGGGGGTGGGTAGCATTTTCATCGCTAGTGAAGCTAAACTGCTCCAAGATGTGAATGAAGGTAACGGGTGATGGGTCAGGACCGGTGGAAAGTATTTCTCCCTTTGTGGTGATTATTCAACAGCAAAATGCTCCACAGTGGAAAATAAAACATCGTGCAAATCACAAGCAGAAATGTTCTGGAAATTGATGCAGGACAGGTCCAAACTCTAAACTTAATTAAATTAAATTAAATTGAAAAAAATAAAATAAAAAATTACAGTCAGCCTCTTGCTTGAAGACAATAATCAGTCACCTGTGGGTAAGACTTGTGGAGAAAAAACGTTAGAAAAACACTAGTGCATGGTTAGTGTTCAGCTGGAAATGCACAGCACCTGAAGGCCAGACTTATAGAGAAAAATGTTTGTGTTTGGTTAGCGCTCTGCTGGAGAAGCACAGCACCTGTCGTGTAACAGAGAAACGTTGACTCTCTGGGGTGGAAATCCAAACCACAGAGCTTGCTGTGGCCTTGCTGCTGTGGGTGTGTGAGAGAAGAAAAAGTGTGTGTGTGTGTGTGTGTGTGTGTGTGTGTGTGTGTGTGTGTGTGTGTGTGTGTGTGTGTGTGTGTGTGTGTGTGTGTGTGTGAACTTGTGTGCACCTGACTGATCAGTTTGTGCATAGACTGTACTGTGGCATTGCCTGTTAACTCCAGGCTGTTACTGTAGACACTTCTGAATCACTTCCACTAATGACTGGACTGGCTAACTATAAAGTGGAAAAAAAAACATCATCATTATCAGTATTAAACGTTTAAATGTCAGGTGTCTTGTTGACATTTCTACTAGTGAAGGAAAAGGTTATATACATATGTACTGACTGCTCTGACATCTTAACCACATACCAGTGCAGAACAGAAGTGAGAGAGTGAGTTTGTCATCACACACTAGCCACAGTGCAAACACTGAAACCATGGTGACGAAGTCCTCTTCAATCGAATTCTATAGAGCGTGTGGCTAACCACCTGAAGGTGTGTTTTGTTAGCATGTTAAATTTGATTTTGACACTCTTTGAGTACCTACATCAATTGAATTAGTATATTTTGTCATTTCTTCACATTCTCAACTTCTGTTCTCCTTAATATCCACATTATAAAATTATTAGCATATTCTGGAAATCGTAGTTTAAAGGAATAATTACATCTGCTTCTCATTGCTCCTATAGATATTCTGATCTGTGGAAAAACCTGTTCAAGAACACAGTAACGTTAACCATGATTAATAACTTGAAATAAATGTTCTATGCAAATTAACATAGAGATAGGATAGTGTGAGAAGGTTGTTTGGTTTGGCCCTGGAGAAAGTGAATCATTCCCTGATTCAAGCCATCAAAGACCAACCACAGACTCCTGCAAAGGGAGACAATCTCACTTATTTTCTTATCAAACTGCACAAAACCTGTGACTTGCTCACAATTACTGCAGTTAACAAACAGCAGGTTTTCCACAGAGGATTCTTTTTTACTAAACACCCCATAGGAAATGACATTGGCTAGTTCATAGTTCAGACCAACAAAGACCCCCATTTTGACTAATATTGGTATGATCTGATGTGTGTTTTTTACACTGTCAGGGAGAGAGAGATGATGAGGATGTGGCTTATTGTGCAGGGTCTGTGAGGAGAGGCGTGTGTGTGTGTGTGTGTGTGTGTGTGTGTGTGTGTGTGTGTGTGTGTGTGTGTGTGTGTGTGTGTGTGTGTGTGTGTGTTTTCAAAGAAAAGTGTAGTTTTCAAGTGCTTAGGGCCCAGAAATGTGTTCATGTGCTTGTTATGTACAATTTTGCACAACTTTGGAACAATGCATTTAACAGATGGTATCATGTGGTATCATCACTTCATCCAGGAACACAGGGTTTGACAAGGGAAGTGATGGGTTGGTGAGCATTTCTTCAAGTGCTGGAGCATTTCAACAAATGTGTTGCAAAATGGTTCATCTTTCAGGGTCTCAAATGCTCACTGAGGCCCATCTAGTGATGAATAAATATGTATTTGACCAGAAAATTCTATAAACTTATAGCACACTGTTAATTTCCAACACAAAAGCCTAATGCTGCGTGTGCATTCTCTCATTTCTTACATCGATGAATATTACAGAAATGTACATTACTAGGAATAATATAGGCCTACTTGAAACACATAAAAATGGCTGTTCATATAGCAGCACTTGTAATCTCAACCATATACCAACCATAGGTAATGTTGCTTAGCAGTATTTGGGGTGCACACTCTTCTACTCTATAGATTGGCACATACAGTATGCTGCACGACCAAGTGGATGCTCAGACCATAGTCCTGGGTAAGCTAAATATATATTTATATTATATAAATGTAGGTTTAAATATAAGATAAGGTTTAAAATAAAAGATAAGGCTTCCTTCCCTACATCAGTTCGAAACACAATTTTGGAAAGCATCACAGTTCACAACCCAACGCTACAACAACGCACGAAATTGCGCTTTGGACTTGACTTGAACAAACCGATGGCTCTTTTGACATCCGTCTCATGATTTTTAGAAAAAAATACAAGCCTCAAACCAGGACTTCATTAGTCACGAAACAAGCCTCACTTCAAATAGGCCATCAGTAGACCTGGGTAAAGACAGAAACAGCACCAGCCACAATTTTAACCACATAGGGACACTAACAACGACCACCACAGTCCTTTAAGAGCAGTGACCTAATTTATACTAACACACACACACGCAAACACAGACTCTATGCTTGCGGAAGATTTGTGAATCTGCTCGACCCCTGCATCAACAGCGCCCCTCATGCTCATAGTCAAACTATGCATGTAGCGCACCACATTTTTGTCAGAAAGGTCAAATCCGGTCTTGTCCTGAACTTGACGGCAGTAGAAACAAAGATAGGCCTATCATTATACTGAGTATGTTAACCCTGCAACTTTATGTCATGTCACCACAGCAGTGAACTTCACTGGGAGAACTGGGAGAATTGGAATGGTGTCGTGCATTCAGGGCTTCTGGTAATGAGAGCTTTCCCATTAATGCTATGGACTTATTTCACACCTCAACATTCCGAGGTTCTAAAAGCATTCTATGGTAGTAAACTGAACATTCTACCATTGAAATGCATTGATTATGCTCTTTCTGACTTGAATAAAATGGGTAATAACATTTAAAATAAGTCTAAATTCACTTTCTTTCAAATAATACACATTTAAAGCACTCAAATTTGGAGGCCCCGAGTAGATAAAAGTGGTTTTACATTTATGTGTATGAAGCTTCAAACTATTCGGGACCTCCCAATTTTTGTGCTTCAAATGTGTATTATTTGAAGGAAAGTGAATTTAAACATGTTTGAAATTTTATTACCCATTTTTCCAAGTCAGAAAGAGGCATAAATCCAATGCATTTCAATGATAGAATGTTCAGTTTACTACCATGGAATGTCGGAATGTTGAGGTGTGAAACAAGTCTATTGTCAGTCAATGCCCACCCTCTGTATTCTGAGTTCCAGCTACTTCCCTCTGGTATACGTTTCAGACTCCCCCTGGTAAAAAAATAATAGTTTCAGATTCTCATTTGTCCCTAGTGCCATTTCATTGCTAAACTCAGATCTTCTACCCCTACATACTTGAGTGGTCTTTGATGATCCTGAGTTATTTTAAGAAACAGCGTATGTATTTATTATTGTTATGCTCTTGTGACGCCAGCTGGTCAGTGCTGGGTCTTGTCACGCTTCTTGCTCTTTGTCTGTGTTAGCTCTCCTGTTTTTCTGTGTGGCCTACAGGGGGAGCTCTACAGAAAAGCATGGGCTAATTGCGCCAGAGATTAGGGCAGGATAAAAGCGGGTCCTGGGAGCCTGCTTCATTCTCTCTCCTCCTCTTCCTCCTTGTCGCGTCCGCTGACTGCTGGTCCAAGAGTTGCGGGGTGTTGTCACTGCGGCTGGGCAGGCTGCGCCCCGTTCTTTTCTTTTGGTTTTGTACTTCACTACACTATGCTGACATACACTACAGTCTTGCTTTATTCTACATTTACTGACTTTTGTACATAGTTCCTTATTTAAGATATTTAATAAATATCTTTTGTTAATTTTGAGCAACGTGTGGTCTCCCCTTTATGTAGTGTTCGCCTTGAGCCGGGCGAGCATTACACTCTTGTATACATGAAAATGTAGGCTATCTGCTTGCACACTGTTTGCACAATGCACTTTATGGTTGTTTGTTTGGCTTGTCTTGTGTTGTATCTGATGTCTTTTGCTGCACAACCAATTGCCTTTTGAGGACAATAATGAAGCTGAGTTGATTCCTGGCCAAGTTGACAGCAAAATGACTGAAGTGAACACATGGACTACAGTTGAATTACAAAGTGATCTCACTGGACTCCCAAGTTCATATCGGCCTAGAGTTGAACCAAAGATCATAGAATACTGAGCTATATGGCATCATAATAACATTTCAATGGGAGGACAATGGAATACTTCTTGTCTGCATAACTCATGATAAGAAAAGATTCTTTAAAGTTAGTTCGTATTAAAGGAGAAATCCAGCGTAAATCAACCCAGAGCCTTGTTGTTCAAGCTCACCAAGTGCTGTAGGTAGGAAAAAGAATTAGAAAATTTTATACAACATAGAGCGAGCAGTGAGCCGGCAACTAACACTGAGTGAATGGGGCATAACAACTTACTTTCAGTTTCAATTCATTATGACCCATACAGTCAGCATTATTAATTCGTTTGTTACTTTCTTCAGTCATAAAATTGTTTCTGTTGTAAAATGCTAAATGTTGCCTGTCAAACATGGA
>JAODXP020000028.1:13432274-13433653 GCA_027497455.2 Sardinella longiceps | reverse complement strand
CAATTCTAACATCACTACAAACTATAAAATCCATTTTATTATTCTAAATTAATATTATAAACACATTAAAGGGCCAGTGACCCTGTCAGTAACTCAGTTTCGGGGTCAGTATCACCTACCTTTGTTATTACAATAAATGTATGTGGTGTTGTTATTGTGATTGTTATTATTATCTGTGCTGATGTGGATCACACTCTTGCCAGGATTTGCACCTGAATCTTCCACCCAAAGGATGGATGTGTTACTATTACACCACAAGAGTTGCGTCATATGAGAGCACAAACAATAACATTAACCAATACATTAATGGATAACATAATAGATCAATTAGCTATGCCAAGATACAGACCAGATGGGCCACTATCCTACACAATCAAACAAAACAATAACATGTGAAAAGTACAACAGCACAGATTCTTACCACTCTGGTGGCGCCAGGGGCCATGGAGGTGGTGTGGACCCCCATGGTAGAGAGGGCCGCAGAGGAGTGGACCAGGAGGATGAGTGGGTAGAGAATGCCATGCTTGTGCTTCGATTGTGGTGTAGCCAACAGGGCACAGTGTGCTAGGTGTCAATGTGCTGAAGGAGGTTTCCTCTGCATGATGTTTTCTGCAGCCTGGCATCTCTGGCATCCTGGCATCTCTGCCACACTTGCGCTGCTGCTGCCAGCCTCATCTCAAGTCCAGCAGAAGGGCGTGGCTGTTTAGAGGACAAGAGGAAAACAGTGATTCTGAACAAATATAAACATTGCCATATTCTACATTTGGGTAGGCCCACAGTACATAGCAGGCATCAGTGACTGTAACATGACATAGATAAGTCAGAGAGGAGGAGGTGGGTGTATATTTGGCTGGCAGGGAAATAAATATGGATGGTACAGTATTGTTGTGTCCATGGAGAGCATATCATGTTGTAAAGGCATAATGAGATATATTGGAAGGAGGTTTCAGATCTAAAAAAGTGCAAAACAGCAGGTGGACGCATGTGATTGAGTGTGGTTGTTACTAAGTTAAATTATGAATGTACCACCTAATGCAGCACAAAGGGAGATAGGCTACACAATAGGCATGGCGATGCATTTTAAATTATGTCACACAAGGTTTAATCAAAGATCATGGAATACTTCAACCCTCTCTGGTTTAATGCCCCTTGAAGTGGACTGCATCAATCCTGTCCTGCCTTCATGTTTTGGCTCCAGGCCTCTTGCCTGCAGTGAAATGAAAGGTGGCAGAGATGGAATGGAGGGTTTCGTACCTAGAACAAACCAAAGGTTGGAGACATAGTCTACAATAACAGTATCATGTCAAATTATTTAACATGTAGGCTACTGTAGCCTAAAATCACTCATTCTTTCAAGAAATCAATTTTTAAACACCTGA
>JAODXP020000028.1:13402274-13427274 GCA_027497455.2 Sardinella longiceps | reverse complement strand
GGAGACCCCATTGGATTTCAAGTCCAACGCCTTAACCTCTCGGCCAAGGACAGGGCAAAAGGGACTGCCTTGCGGGGGAAAGAAAGGGAAAAGAGAGGGGGAAAGGGGGAAAGAGAGCAAAGAGAGAGGAGGAGAATTTATTTTTACTCTATAGTCAATATTTAGACGTAAATTATTTTTTTGTTGGTTTTGGCTGCCCAGTTTCTCATATATTATATTTTTAATGTGTAGTAAGTAATAAAAACTCATTAAAAAATGCTCCTGCCATTGGTTTCACAGCTGTCTGACACAAAATGTGGCAACAACACTTACCATGGCATCCCCATGTATAAAGAATATGATATAATTTTTAATAAGATTTATAATTAATAATAAGAAAATAATAATTTTTTTAAGATATGTTTTGGGCTTTTTATTAGATAGCACAGTGTAGAGATGACAGGAAGCAGGTGGGAGAGAGAGAGATGGGATGGTATCGGAAAATGACCTCGGCTCGGCATTGAACTCGGGTCCCCGGGGTAATGATCTGACGCTCTAGCCACTGAGCCACGGCAATTTTACCCACAGTAACTTCTGGGAAGAGACACCCTGAGATTCTTATACAACATATAGGCCTAAAACATTGTAGTTTATAAATCTTTTTCACATGGGACATGGCATATACAATTCTTACATGGTGCAAAGTTGTATAAGTTTCACATTATATGGATTTTATATGGATTTTGCATGTGGCCTGAGTCCCCTATAAACCCCATATAAGATTCTTATACAACATAACAAAAACATTGTACAATGAAGTTTCACAGTATGTGCATTTTATATGGATTTTGTATGAGCGTTGAGTCCCCTATACAATACATAGTCAAATCAAATACATTCTTATACAACATGTAGGAAAAATGTAAGTTTCATATAAATCTTTTTCGTATGGGTAGGTAACTCGGTTGTAGCGTTTAAAACTGATCTCCGTTCAAATCAAATTTTTTAGCCATTTTCAATGTATTTTATAGATCAACATGTGATGAGCTCTTTTCCAAAACACTTGATTATATCTCCTTTTTCAAAATGCATTTAAACTTTTATTGCTTTTTGAAAAAAAGTATTCTGTCATTGACATGTTTACTAGAGGTGAGTTGAAGCCCTTCAAAGTGGCCTGCTGTAGGCCGACATGAATGAGCAGTGTTCAAAGGGCAAAGATCAGTCTGAGGTAATGTTCTAATATATTTCTATAAATTATTATGAATTCTCATTGAATTCCATAGATCCGGGGCTATGCTTGAAATCACACAGGAGCACCACTTTGAGTGTTTATCATGACATTTTCTTTCTGAAAAAGTAACTGTGGACATCATTGGTAAATCTTCAAAGGTGTCCTGGAGCAAGCCAGCAGGACTAGTTGAGGTTTCCTATATTAACCCTCTGTAGTCATGAGGAAAGTGACAAGATAGTCTACACAAAAGCACAGTGGTGCTTGTTTCCAGAGCTACAATATGACACAGAATATACCATCAGCATTTCATCTGTTCTACCCAATGGGAGGCAAAGTAAGTCTGTGTCTAAAGTCATCCATCAAAGGAAGAAGCCAGGAATAGATAGACACTCAAGGATTTGTCTTTCAGCTACACCTAATGGCACGGTGGAGCATCACTGCTTTGACACTTCATCTGTGCAGGTTTGGTTCTCGTCTATGTCACTTTTTCAGACCAAGGACCACTTTGTCAAAAAAAACCTTTTAGGGACCACCTTCCCCCATCCCACCTCCTCAAGCACCCATTTACCCTTTGACCCCCAGCCTCCCCAGGTATGAGGATATAGCCATTTCTGCATGCATTTCCTTATTAGAAAACTGTCAGGAAGAAAATGTTCAAATGCTGTGTGATCCTGTAGTGTTTATGGAATAGCCCTGTAGTAATTTCCTAGGGCTGACATTCACATTTTTAAAGCATTATCTCAATTCAATTCAAAGAACTTTATTTTTTCCGTTAGGAACTTCACATGTGGAGGAGCAGGGTGTACATACAATTAACAAACACACAAGCACGCACACACACCCACATCCACACACACACACACACACACACACACACACACACACACACACAATAAGCCCACACTGAACATATGGCAGACAATAAAAATCTTTGCTGAGCCTGAGCCTTAATACCAGGGACAATAAATAATAAATAAGTTAAAAAGAGTTTAAATAGAGTCCAGGTGTTAAAAGAGAGAGAAGACAGTTCAAGAAGGGGGCTTTAGCCATTCAGGAGTCTGATGGATGCTGGGACAAAGCTTGACAGGGCTCTATTTGTCCTCATTGTGGGTGCTCTGTATCTGTGGCCTGAGGGTAGGAGGCAGTACTGACTGTGTAGAGTGTGTGTGATGTCCAAAGTGATTTGTTTTGCTTTTTTCTTAGTCCTTTTGTTGTATATGCTGGTGAGTGATTCTTGCTGTTGCCCAATTATTTTGCTGCTCAGTTTGATGATTCTGTTGAGTGGATTCCTATGGATGTTAGACAGTGCTCCAAACCAGGAAGTGATGTTGAAAGTGATTATGGATTCAATGAAACATCTGTAGAATGCTGTCAGAATGGATTGGTGGACCTGGAATTTACGGAGTTTACGAAGGAAAAAGAGACGCTGCTGACACTTGGAGTAGATGGTATCTGTATTTGTTTTGAAGTTGAGTTTGTGGTCGATTATTGTTCCAAGATATCTGTATGTATCAACCCTCTCTATCGGCTGGTTGTTGACAGTCAGAGTGGGGATGGTGGAAGGGGCCTTTCTGAAGTCTATTATTAGTTCTTTTGTTTTGGTGATATTAAGATCCAGGCAGTTCCGGCAGCACCAGTCTGAGAAGGTGGCCAGCTCAGACTGTAACTGGTCGGATGAGTTGGTGAAGTCCATGATGACAGTGTCGTCAGAATATTTGATGTATGTAATGTCCGGGTTTGTACTTCTGCAGTCATTAGTGTAGAGAGTGTAAAGAACGGGTGAGATGACAGAGCCCTGAGGAGCACCTGTAGAGATCCTTCTGGGTGAGCTGAGGTGGCCGTTAACTCTCACTCTCTGGTGTCTGTGGTCTATTTGTAGCGAACATGGATGAGTTTGAAGTTTAAAGACAAGCTTTAGCTGCCATGTTGACTTTGAAATAGTTTAATGTTATTTTTAATTAGCCAAGCTTTCGGTCTGCTGACCTTCCTCAGGGCTCAGTTCAGGAAGGTCAGCAAACCGAAAGCTTGGCTAATTAAAAATAGCACAAAAGAGGATTTAAGTGTGCAGACATTTTTCTTTCCATTTTGCACAGTTTTTGTTTATGTTTGGCACCTTTTAATCGAGAGTGCGGTGGGATCTGGTTAAATAATAGTTTAATGTTAAAAATAGCCTAAATCTTTTATTTCAATATTCAATATTGAGAGAATATTTTATTTTCTGTTTTCCTCTTTTTTGTTACATGTGTAGACAATGTCTTTTGTTCAGATGTTATGGCCTATTTAGAAGCACCTAACTGCAGACTGAGTGACAACTGGGTGACCCATGTTTGATTTCTAAACCTAAAGGCCTATTGTGAGTCTATGAACCAACTGTTCACTATTAGTCAGCTTTTACGTGCCACCATTAGCCTGGGAATTCCCATGCTCCTTTGCGTGCTTATTTCATTTCACTCTGCAGAGGAGCATGGTGACCATGGCCGTTTTTCTCGCCTGCTTTCGGTATCCAATTGCAGAACAAAAAGGGATTTGTACGGCCCTCGATTGCATTTTACGTCACGTGGTGGCTCTGGTATTGGCTCCGAGGTATGTACAGACGCTATGATAGACATTTGTAGCGCCCAATAAACGGCTATGGACAATTGTAAACGATGCTTCCACTACGAGAAATGCAATAGGTAGGTCCCCAGACTAAATATCACTTGTGATTTTAGTTTGGCATTCGCCAGGCTATGCCACCATAATAGCAGTAATTGAATGTGAAAAACTTTCACTTTCACTTTCAGTTTCGTTTTCCTTTGCCCTGTTCAGTTAGCATTAGAGTATCCTTTGATCTGTCTGCCAGTGGTTGACTTTCCTGTTCCAAAAATGTTTTCTTAGGTGATAGTGACCAAGACCACAACCGGTCAACTTTTTATTTTTTATTTTTTTTAGCTCTGTAACCCATTAATGTAATAAAGGGGTTTTTACACTACATAACCTTGACAAAAAGGACCTGGAGGACTTTGATTGAAACGTTTTCTTAGAATAAGAGGGGGAAAAGACAACAAGAAAGGGAGAGAGAAAGTAAAAAAGACAAGGAAATGATAGCAAAAAAAGCAAGACAGTACATTCTGTTTGGCCTCTGATCTTAGTTTTAGCTGTTTGCTATTCAATATGTTGTTAGCCTAATCTTGTTAGAGTTCCTAACAGTCCCTGACTCAGAGGCCTCAAACAACATGGCTATGTGTTGAAATACTCTGAACTCTCACTCTAGTAAAAGTTTTAGATGCAGCAAAATTGAGAGACTACACTAAAACACTGAATAGGAAAACTGAAGTTTATACAGATTTTATATAGGGGATTATGTGGCCCTTACACTATTCTGTTGGGACATTAATTATATATGTTTTTTTTTTTTTTTTTTTTTAGGGTAATATAAGTTGTCCATCATATCTAAAGATCTGGAGTGGTGTGATCATGTCAGCATCCAATGAATTGTTGACTTTCATGGGGTGATTCTGACAAACAAACAATGTGGGAAGGGAGCACCACTCGCTATCTTATACTGGTACTGTACATAACAGGAAAACCACAGGTTAACAGAGGAAACTAACCACAGTTTCAGTTAAATCCAGTTGAAATAATGTCACAATATTTGTCTTATTTTGTGTTTGTGTGTTTAAATGACCACATCTAAAGGGATTCAAATGATATCAGCTAAGAGCATTTATTGCATATCAGGCCAAAAATATAAATGTGCTAAATATAGCCTACCATATTCTACAGCAAAAAAAGAGAAAGAGAGACAACACCTTTTTCAGGTTAGCCTACCTGAAGTTTTCGGTATGAGAATATACATGTTTCAATGAACAGAAGCATGCACTCTGACACGTAGAAGACAATCATACGGAAACGGAGCTGAGCCACAGTGGTTTTTATGACTGTTTGACCTCATCGAGATTTTGAATGCTGTGACTTTCCCACGGTATGATCTACCAGGTCCTGAATGTACTGAGGTGGATTAAACAGTACAACAGACAGAAGTGCAGTGTCAAGGGACTGTGAACTTCATGGTAAGTTTTTAAGTAGTTCTTTTTCTTAATGTTTGTTTAAGGCTATAGATCATAAGTGTGTGGATTAACTCAGCTAAAACTTCCAAAAGTCCAAAGAAGGTTGAATGGAGTTATGCCAATATTTAGCTTTGTACTGTAGTCCTTTTTGTCTCTAAATCTAAATAGCTAAATCAAGTCATCATTTGAAGTGTAAATCTCACAAAAATACCCATGCAATGCAGTGTAGAAATAGGTGTATACAAATACTATTACTGACTTTAAATCAAAATTGTAACAGTTCACTACTATTTGATTTGTCATTTTTATCAATAAATTCACTCTAGTGTCCTATTCAAATTAATTTGGAAGGCATACAGTCATACAGGATGTATACAAATACAAATGTTATAACACATATAAATGTTATAACACAAGTTCCCACGAGCCATAGGATACCACTGTGTGGTTCTGTGTGCAGGGTAGGAAACCACCACAAAATACAATAAAACCTTTTCCACATGAAATTTGACTACTTGTATTTTGTCATCAAACAGTCAACAAGTTCAGGCAGTGGCAATAAGTTAATGAGGCTCTGAGAAGTGTATGAAATGTTTTGTGTGACCATCACCATACTGTAGGAGGGACTGTGGCATTTTAAAATGTATGGTTGCTTTGTCATGTAATTTTTAGGAATAAGAAAGCTAATACCAATACTTGTCACTACTCCTGAATTACAAAGACAATAAATAAATCTAAATTTGGGGGAAATCCAGATGATAATATAAATAAAGATCTATATCTACATATATGGTGTTGTTTGTCCAGGCAGCACAGTCATAGGCTCAACCTTAGCTCTAATCCTAACCCTTCAACCCTCGTCCTAATCCTACATTGGGGAGATTAGTGTCTGGAAGGCACCGTTGAGGGCAAAAAAGACCAAAGACATGGATGCTCATGTATGTAAAAATAGCACAAGGTGCACTATGAAATAGGTGATATTGTTATATAGGGTATTTGTGATTTACAGCAAACTGCAGTTAACTGAAGATTGCTCTATAGCAATTTCATACAGGTTATAAGGGTTCTTTAGGTACTCTCATGCATGCACTCAATAGGAAGGATGTACTTTTTATTTGTGAGAACATGAAGGAGAGAAAATTGTGCATTGCTTTAGTTGCAGAATGAATTAGCTATTTACTCGACTTGCTAATTTAAGATGCATGTCTTGTCACAGTCTGTCTGAGCAATGTACCATTAGCTAGTTACTCTGACACAGCAAATGTCTTGTGAAATAGATCATTTCATGATCTCATTTTCTATTATTGACATACATTTACAAAGTAAATGTACAAAGTAAATGTAGTAGCAGAAAGCTTGGGTAAACTCACACTGCTTTCAAAGCTCAGTTGAGCTAGAGAGTGTCTGGGTTGACTTATTCACCAATTTCTGGGGATCATGACACAAGTGTGAAAATTTCAGTTGAATTGATGCATTCGACTCAATCCTGAAGAGTGTAGGAAACACAATGTTCTCGAAAACAATGGCTTTAAGTCCAGATGTATACACTACAGGGCAAGACAAACCATTTGGAATTCAGGGCTTATTTTCTCTTGTGCCAGATACCATGGAGATAATGCATGATCTGACAAGTAGGGCTGACAAGTATGTTTCTATTCATTGAAACGTTGCTATTTTTATACTGAAACTTCATATAAACTCTCTCTTGTGTTTTTTTTTTTTTTTTTTTTTTTTTTTTTGCTGTTGAATAGGCTATATATTTGTCACATTTATACTTTTGGCCTGATATGCAATGAATGCTCTGAGCTCAAACCAAACTCAAAATAAGACGAATATTTTGACATGAGAAGACATTGATACAACTACATTTGACTGCAAATGAAAATAGCTTCCTCTGTAGTTTCCTGTTATGTCAGCTTGATTGGTTGGTAGATTTGTGACCACCAATAAAAAAAGACAAACAATCCATTTCTAAAATTAATGTATTTATTCACAACACAAGTCACAGAATGTTTACTCTCTCAGATTATGTAAGACTGAGTGGCTATATGGCAGAAACATAACTGAAGAGTTCAGATGCAAAACCCCCTAACTCCACTTGACCTCTTTTTGAGAAAAAGGCCATTTTTTATCAGGCGTTTACAGTGTTTTGATTGTAAACAGATATTTTAGACACGGCGGGGAGCAGGTTTTATTTTATTTTTTTCACAAAAACATTTCATTTACATATTCTAGATTTATACAGGATTCACACAATAATGGTGTTTAGGGGGTTTTGCATCTGAACTCTTCAACTGTTGTTCAGATATCAATTCCTCAAGGAGTGCCATGTCATTTCATGTGTCAAACATCTTGTTCAGCTCAGGTAACGCTGACATCTAGTGGTGTATGATAAGAACTTCTATTTGCCGTGAGTGGAAATGGTGTGTAGAGTATTGCTTAGCGTTGGTCCCTCTGAGTAATGCTATACTGTTGATGAGTGTATAATTAAAAGGATACGCTAAAGATATGTGTGAATAAGCTATGGCGATTCTGACCTCTAATGCATTCCTTATTTATGACAAAATTGCTTTTTAAGAAAGACAAGTGATCCAAATTCAGTCTTTAGGATGCTGTTGACTTGATCTGAGAATTCAGGCAATATACAATGTAGGTCATTTTTTCAGTGCTGTGTCAGAAGTGGAGGTGAGGATGACATGTTGAGATTGAGTGAAAGAATTCAAGAACATGAATTCAGACATGTATCTTTGGTGGTTCTGTCCCTTTGTAGTTATTGTTGACTTGGTCTGGGAAATCTGGCAATAAAATGTCTCCAATTTTCTCAGTGCTGTTTGAGAAGGAGAGGATGTTGAGGAGATGTTGAAATTTAGTGAAAGAATACAAGAACACAAATTGTTGGTTCCGTTCCAGGGATGTCCTTGCTCTAGCCTGGTAAAAAAAAAAAACAGCCTCTTGCTTCTATGCTTTGCTCCGTTCAGACCATCTGCAGATTCTGGACAAACAGTTCCTTGCTGGAGATGTTACAATTCAAAAGGATTGGATCAGCCCTTTACTGACAGCCTATAGCATTGTTACACTTCATTCACAAGATGTTTCCTCTGTTTGCTGATTGGCCAGGATGGGATCCATACGGAAGAAATTGAGCTCAATGGCATCAAATACAGAGGGAATGAAAGGAAATGAGAATCGAGCAGAATTATATTAGACGGCAATCCCAGGCTATACTATTGTGTGTGTAAACATTTTAAGCCCAAGGCAGGGAGAGCTACAAAACAAACAAACAAACAAACAGAAAAACTAACAAACAAACAAAACTGGTAGTGAAAGTGGCATGGAAAAGCATGGTGATGCAGTTTTATACAAGGCTCCTGTGTATAATTAGCGAATGGGAAGTTTAGCAGGGGATTAGTTTAGCAATTTGCTCTGACTGAGGAGTGAGTTTGACTCTGTGGCCTGTCAAATCTAATGCTGCGTGCTCCATTTTCATGATGTTGTCTTTATCATTAACTGGATTACCATAAGTCGTGTTGACCGTTTAATATTTGTCATTCCTCCATCCGCTATTTAGTTATACTCAGAATTCCGAAGCCAGATGGTCCCCCATATGTTTGTATGTTTTGTTTAGGTTTTTTATATGATTAATGTCATACGAGTGTCATCAGGATGTCTTCAGAGGGTCAGGTTGAGATCTAGACTCTCAACGGAAGTAAAGTCTCAAGAGGTTGTCCAGAAGTAATTCATAAACCTGATCCAATAAACACACAAAAAAAAATCTTGTTTGTCGTCAAGATTTCCGTTTGAGATTGAGTGTCTGTCATGGTCAGATTCGGCAATGTAAATTCAAATGTAGAAAGAAAAACAAAAAGAAAATGTCATGGTCAATGTTACTGTCACCATTTTTCCCCAATATTCTCCAGATAAGGTTTTAGTTTTCTCTCAAGATCATTGCGAGGGATCATCTTCAGCAGGTCGCGTGTGTTAGTGAGGCATAGACACTCAGGCCAGGCTTTCTTCATCAGCGCTGCTACCTCTGCTCGGTCTCTCCCTTCCAGTCTGCCTTCAGGGATCTGATAGCATCCTGTCGTATTGGACATGAGCAAGAGGAACTTTTTGAACTCATCCTTGCTGAGGCTTTCTAGAATGTTGATGAGGACAGGAAGGAGGGTCCCGGTGTAGTCCACTGCAGAAATATATTTAAAAAGCCTAATGATTGCTTAAAATCTTTAAGATTCTTATATTCAGATTTTCCATAGTGCAACATATGTGTGTGCATATCCATTTCCGGCACAAAAACGTTATTGTCACATTACCATTTTAAGTAAAGTGTACAAATGTCAGTGTGTATTAAAGTACAGTTTTACTGAATGTCTGTGAGTGCAGAAACTGACTTTTACTTTTATTGTTGTGTTGTTTTGTGTTATTACTTTGAAAGTTATGAAGCTGACATTTGAATTATCTTACCATATTGGTCGAGATGTTTCAGAAGAGGTTCTTTGTCACTGCCTTGTTGAAAAAACATAAACGCCATATTTCATTTTTGAGCAGGTGATGTGACAGTTATATTTTAAGTGTTTAATTAAGCATACAAACCTTTACTGAAATGGACTGATAGGCCTATTGAATGGTGATGCACTTGGTGCAAAGTTTTAAACAAATAGTTTGCAAGACATCTTAAAATATGTGGCTGAATGAATATTACATTTCCTTTGTATACTGTACTTCCTATTGTTTATCTGGAGAGTAAACTGTAGTATTCTGAATTTTATCCACATGAAGCATAACACTACTCAGAAATCACAGTTATTCATAGTCAGAACGCAAAACATCAAATAGAAACTTACATGGCTTTCTAAAAAACTGGCCCATCATGGTGGGTGGTATCGTGTCTAGAAGCAACGGTTCGAGGGGATACTTTCAATAAGCAGAAAATCAAAGCATCCTCATTCTCGATTTAGTTCTGCGCAATGTTTAGCAAAACTTGCTAACATTACAGGTATTCCCTATTTAGAAAACAAAGTATCAAATCTTAAAATCTTCTTCAAACTACCAAGATGAAGACCATTGAAACTCCACCTCATGGTGTGCATTCTTCACCTCTTACCAGATAAAACAGGAAGAAGAAACATGTGACTATGCAGCTTAAGCCAACAATTAATAGTATTATTTTCACTATTATTAAATTATTATAGTTCTAAGAGTAACAACAGGTAACGTTTTGGCATTTTAGATTCTTGCCATTTTGCACAATTAACTATTGCAATTATGAGCTCTAAAATGTATAATACATTTATACTGTAAATAAGCTCATTCGTTACTTTAAATTGTATACTAAGTGGGTATTTAAAAAGCTGAAAGACTTTTTTTGTTTGTCATCTTTCAGAATCTTGATCCTGGAGCTCTCCTCTAGATCTACTTTATCTCTTAAAATCATGAAGAGTCGCTGGGTCAACACACCTGCTGAGCATGGATATCAAAGAATCATTCACGGGACTCGTAAGGACTTACTTATGTCTGGGACATTTAGTCGCTCTTGTTGCTTTCATATCAAAACTTGCATATATCAATAACAGAACTTTCAACCCACATTACGTAGTTCTTACATGAGGCCGATTGTTATTACAATTACTTACAATTACAATGACTTGTCTAATGGAGAGATAACAAATAAAGAGTGTTTGACCTTGCTGCTTTGGATCCAGAAAAAAAATATTGTTATGTAATATTGTTACTGCATCAAAGGTAGGAGGCATTTCTTGTTCATTTTAGACCATTTGGGTATCTGTGTGTAAATGGGTACTCTGTATGCTATATATATTGACTCAAAAGTGTAAACCTAAGTCCTGGCTAATATGAATATTTTTAGTCGCCAATTCTGTGTCATTTGTCACAATACTTCACAGAACCCTTCAGTATTGGAGACTGTAAAATAATGTGCATTACTGAACTGCAATATTTGAAAATCCATTGGTATTGAATTGTTCTGTAGCCTAAATGCATGCATGATGAAGGAAATGACTTCTGGTACACTCCACCCTGTGAAAGCTTGAGGTTTTTTCAACCCTGTCACTCTCGTTTCTTGAAGTATTGTTTCTTGTTTATTGAAGTGTTTTGATACTGAAATACAGTGAAGAAATCGAAATAAACACTACCATACTTATTTATTGGTGAAGTACTGGTTTGTTTTACATGTATCAGCACTGTACCTTTTATCACAATCATCAGTGCATAACAGCAGCTCTTTCTTATTTATGGGATGATTTCAAGGATCTTATAAATGCATTTCATGTAATCTACATCTAAAATAAGGCATTGGAGCAAATACTCCAAAAATATCCATTATTGTGTTATATGTTATATACATGTATGTTATCTATCTATTAATGCAAGGAAGGTCTATTTATGTGTGTGTGTGTGTGTGTGTGTGTGTGTGTGTGTGTGTGTGTGTGTGTGTGTGTGTGTGTGTGTGTTCCACGCATAACTCTGCAACCGTTCGTCCGACTGACCTCCATTGACTCCTGCTGCTTTAACTACATCACACCCCCTCTCATTCCCGGCGCAGTGCTTTCGGTGGAGAAAAAAAGCATTTGCTACACAGGCAATGCACTAGTGAAAAGACAATGGAGCAACAACTAAACGTGTGAAATAACAAAACAGTGAACTGAAATGTAGTTAATTAGTGTGCACTGTAATGGAAAACACTCCTGGCCTTCGGAATGCATGATCTAGTCATTTATGGCATTGGCAGGCTTGCAGGTGCTGTAACTCAGCTGTGGTGACCTAAATTGTTCTTTTGGAGAAGTACTTAAAACTCTATTCAACTCCACCCACCACTTATGTACCTTTCTGTACATCAACATGCAACCTGTCATTTATATGTTTTCTAGAGCGAGCACAAACTGACAGTAGGCTTGACTTTCAGTATATAAGGCGTGTTCAAAGGGCACTCTAGTAAAAAGCTTAGAGACTCTGGACTCCTCCTTATGACTTTGACAAGGCAGTTCACTTTACAGGTTCCATTTTATCAGTTTGAAGAAGCATCCATTTTATCAAGTGGGAGAAGCATCGTTTACTTAACGCATATAAGAATATCTTTAGCTTCATTGTATTTTGATAGAAACAATTATTTCTTGTTTGGTGAGTCTTATTCTCCTGTGTAGCACAGCTGTGACTGATTTATTTTGGTGAGTAGCCTACTCTATGATAACCACAAGATGGAATGTTATGAAATGGTGGCACAATATCTGGATTACTGTAGGTGGACTGTTAGAGTAAACACAGTTATTCTGAGAACATTGTTTTGTTTTTCCTGTTCATATTAAAAAAAATCATTAGTATTAAATACAACTTTTTCTATTACAGATGTTTCCTGTATTTACTGTTTCATTAATCTACTGTACGTGATGGTAGTTTGACTGGGCTGAACTTTTACAAAATCTACCGCATTTCATATGTTTAAAGATCTTGACGCAAAGCAACTGTCAGTTATTTTGACATGATCCAAATTGCTCAGAATTTCCCAAACTTCTACAGCATATTGTACATCACCTCGTAAAAATAAAAAAAAACCTGAAATATCTTAAAACTCACTTGGACTACGATATTAGGTCATACACTGCTACCTAAGAGGCATTGGCAATACATAGACATTAGACAATTAAAACGTTATATTGACTTTCTTATGTTTAACATTCGGCCCTCAGACAGATTCTCATGTATTTTTTAGGGAAAGAAAGAAGTACACTGGTTTAGACTCGCTGCACATGTAATTTTGTCATGTAAACAGGGCATGGCTCAATGGTGGCTTTTGCCCCCAACGGCACCTTCCAGGTAGCACAGCCTAAAAGGTACCCTATTCTTAACCCTAACCCTCTCAACACTCACCCGAATCCTAAACTGAGGGGAGTAGTACCTTGAAGGCAGTGCTGCCTGGAAGGCACCGTTGAGGGCAAAAATACCAAAGACCGGCATGCATCCTGTAAAGTTAGCTTAATGATTGACAAATTTTTGTGACCAGTGTCTGCAGGAAACTTGAAAGCTGACTGGGCAATGACAAGTCCAATAAGGAAACATATAAGGTGAGTTTAGTTGTTTGTGCTGCTTACTGTTTTACTCAAATAGAAAACTTGTAGTATATGTTTCTATTTCATTGTTACAAAAACTGTTTGTAAGGCTGTTTGACATCCTTTTAGGAATGGATGAATTTACAACAGTCTTATCTTATGGAAGATAATAAACAATGATAAAGATATCACAGGAGGCTTATTAACTGAACAGGATATATCAACTGCTAAAAAAGATGAACTTCAGGAATTCTTGAAAAAGAAAAAAAATTGCACAAGCATTCATGAAAGGTCAGAACTCATTCCAATACCTTTTACATTCTATTCAATAAAGTAGCCTGTTGAATGAATAATTACCAATTCTACTAGTATGAACAACCTGGCAGATATGTTGAATGATCTCATTGTTTAAGCTGTCCTGTGTTTCAAAACCCCCGCTTGTATAGGGACATTTGAATCATATATGCGGTAGGTAGGCATTAATTAATAAAGACCTGCTACCTGCAAACATAACTAACTAATTAACAGTTCTTCATTTTCACCATTCCTCCAGGAAAAAGGTTATGCTGGCTACTACAGTGCCATTAGTCAGGGAGCCAAAGTCTTAAAAGTGCAAGAAAATGGGTTGAACCCGACATGGTGTGTTATACTTTTAGTTTGTGTTTTGTCTGTTAACTTTAATCATAAGAACCAATAATTGGAGGGTCAGCTCTGCCGGAAATATCGCGAAAAAAAGTTGTGGCCATTTTAGTGTATGCACCCTTCATTATTTATCAGAAAAATGAGAAATACACTCCACATGCACAGAACACGTGCTGGCAACATCCACTGGGAAAAATAACTCATTTATTTATGTATATGTTTACATCCATTTAATGCAAAAAGTTGGCAGTTACTCACCTTTTTCCTCCAATATTTTCTTTTACTTCATCTAATTGTCAATTAATTATTTCCCCAAGTTGAGATAACATATGCCATTCTTTTGACTTAATAGTGGACTCATTACATGTATAAAAATGCAACCAGAATCATTGGATCTGTGATGATTTCTCAACCAGTTGCCAGCTCTGAACCTAATAAAATTTTAGGCTACTTTGGAAATTCCAAAAGACTGGATACTGGATATTTAAGTTACGATGCTTTGGATGTAATGATGACTTATCAGCTTGATGAATTATCAGCAGCACTTTTCTCTCATGAATTGAACTTTTATTAATTATAATAATTTAGACTATTATATATAAAATTGTATCTTTAATAGTAGGGACATTCCGGTTGCACCAATGACTTCTCCTCTGACAAATTGTCTATTGTAGTCTGTCTATTGTAGTCTGTGCTTGTCTTGTTTGGTGGCTGCTCCAAACCATACAGTGTAGAAAACAAGGCCATGCTTCCACAGTTAAAAAGTGTGGAAAGTAGAAAGGGTAACCTCTGCTGGGCCTTCTTGAGGAAGGCGTTGAAGTTGGTCTCCCTCTTCAGGTCCTGGGAAATGATGGATCCCAGAAACCATGTGACTGTTGGACTGTTGGAGACATATTGTGCCCAACCTATGATGTCCACACCCCACTAGTGGTTAACGCCCCATTGAGAAACACTGCTGTAGAATGTTGAGTTCTAGGTTGTGTTGACTGCACCAAATCACCAACCTTTCATCCATCCTTTTGGCGACATGCTTGTCACCACCCTAGATGAGCCCAATGATGTTGAGGTGTTCTGCACATTATGGAAGCTTGATAGCAGGTCGTTACGGTGCCTGTCCATTAACCGCGTCAACGTTTCTAGCAAAACACGAGTCCCCTGCGTTGTTTACAGGAGGCGTGTCATTTCAAATTTCAGTTGGCTACTCTTTCCTGCTCCTGTTTGGTTGATTCCAACGGCTCAAACACGACGCTGTACTGGCATTGGCTAATAAGGGTGCGTTTAATGCCTTCATTTGCATAATGTTCAGCCAAGCCCAACTTTTGACATGACGGATGAACGCGCTACCTTCCCACAATGCTTTGCGGGACGATTTGACGTGCTCCATTGAAAATTAACTGAAATCGCAACGCCGGTTACACTTGACGTGACCAGTGGATCTCCACTGTTAGACTTACAGTTATTTGTGTAGAAACAGAACAGTAGTATGGGCAAGACACATAGTGCTGGTTGTTATTGTTCCAAATATGATGTCTCTCAGCTGCTTATGTTGACTCCTGCCAGTCAGGAAGATGGAGATCCACTGACAGATGGCAGGAGATACTATACAAGGATGATGGTTGTGTTTTGTAACATGAGTGGACTTGACACAGATCTGATGATCTTTTTAGGCTTTGTGTGAAGCTTGGTACCGCTTAGCACAGGCCCTGAGGGTCCTGTGCTCCCCTTCCATCTTTGAGACACCTAACAATTGCAATGTCATCAGAGAATGTCTGCATATGGCATGATTCAGAGTTGTACTTGAGGTTTGTGGTGTTCAAGGTGAACAGTTCAAGAGAGAGAGGGCAGTTCTGTGTGGCTTCCCTGTACTGTCAACTATTTAAAATAGTTTATTTTGAATAATAAGCATGTCATTCAGTAATTTTAGAGTAACCTAAAATTCTATTCGGGCTCTGTGCCAATAATTCTGGTCAAATTTTTCTATAAACCTTTCTATGGTGTATATGAGTATACAATTTAGTGAAGCATTATATATCGACTAATGTCCTAACTTGTGAAAATATTGGGGGGAAGTGAGAAAATGGCTTATTTTTGGTATAAAATTGATGAGAAATAATATCAAAATGTTTTTTTTTTTAAGTGGATGTTGTCAGCACGTGTCCTGTGTTTCCGGAATACATTTCTTGACAGCCACTGATGATTTGAGGGGAAGAAAATAATTTTTCACAGTCATTTTACTAATAAATAATGAAGGGTGCATACACTAAAATGCATACACTAAAATGGTCACATTTTTTTTTTTTTTTTTTTTTTTTGCAATATTTCCGCCAGTCCAGACCCTCCAATTATTGGTTCTTTGGGTCAAAATTAACAGAAAAAAAATAAAAAATAAAAAGTGTAACAAAACATGTCGGGTTCAACCCATTTTTGAGGCTTTGGCTCCCTGACTACATCAAGGCTTTGTCTTTTATGTAGGCCTAGCAGCATGCACAGCATGTAGGTATGTACTGTAATGTGTGACATTGGATTATTTACTGTTATTAGGTCTAATCTGATTTGTTTTATTCTTTAAAGTGAACCTTAAATCTTAGAATCACTCCTATTCCATTGAATGTCCAAAGTGACGATGAAAAAACGATTGAAGACTAAACAGGGAGACATTCCAGAGAGTCTGAGGTAGGCTAATTGCAGTATGTACTTCATAAGATATAAATGATGGGTTCTTCAACTGTGTGACATGGTTAAACCACAGCCTCCTGTGGGACAAGAACATTGGCTCACTCTAGGTGTCAATGCTGGAGGATTTGTTTTTGCAGCATTATTGCCATGAATTTCTCCTGCAAAATATATTGAGTGTTGTAGTCGATTTGAATTCGCCATCGGGCTTGGAAACAGAACAATAAAAGTTGTCCTTTTTGTGGACTACAGCTCAATTCATAAAGAGAGATCTTCATCACCAGTGTCCATGAAGAGTGACTGGTCACAGGATATGGAAATCACCTTTAAGCATGGAGATGTCACACATGGATCAAGGTGAGTACCCAAAACAGATTAGTGCCTTGAAGCAGAGTAAAAGTATGACAAAAATAAATGGGCCTAAAGATAGTAAAGATATCAAACAAGTGAGTGAGCAAGTAAGAAAGCAAATTCTCCCAACAACAATGTCAGATTTGCTCTCTAAAAAAATTAAATACCAGGTTCTGCCAGTGAATGGGCTTTCTTAACAACTATGATGGAGCAAGATGTTTGGAGGCAATTCAATGAAACGTTTTGCAAAAATCTGTGGATGTGATTTTCTTTGTGGTTTTTGGTTTTTGAGTGTGTCAGAAAAATCACCCTAGCATTAAGATGTATAAAACAGTAAACGCATTAGTAAAGACTATGCACAATATTCACCTCCAGTTGAAAAATAAGAGTGAAGAGTCAGTTTTTGGGAAGAGTCGAAAAAGAAGCAATCACCAAATTAATTTCATCAGGTTTGGATAAAAAAAAATAAAACAAACCAATGTGAGTGGCGACACTCTCAGGTGCACTTGAGCAACAAAGCATTCAGCTTACCTAGATTGGGATGCTCTTTTGCACGTTTAATTTGGCCTGCAAAGCATCATGGTGTCCATTGCTGATCTCTTTCCCTGCTTTTCAAATCCAGTCATGGAAAGGAGAGGGACTAGCCTGGTACCAATGCTGCCTTGGCGCTCAATATCATTTTACATCATCTAGTGGCTCTGGTGTAATTGATACAATTGGCTATAACCTAAATGCAGACACTTATGATAGACATTCATAGCACCCAATCGTATGGTTGTCATATGGCACCCCAACGGACTATCGTAAACCTCCTCTATGAAAAAGTGAACAGGTGGATCTCCATACTAAATATCACTTGTGAATATTTAGTTTGCCGTTAGCCAGGCTACAGCTCACCTCTATTTTTGATGAATTTACTATGTTGTTACTGTTCATATGTCTTGAACTAGGCCCAACTGCACTGAGCACTTGTAACACATCATTATGTGGCATGAGCAATCGACATATAAAAAGAAAATTAACAAATTGAAGCAAAATATTGCTTTGTGACTTTAAGTTTTAAAAGCTCATAAGATAACATTATAATTCATTATGAATACATTCATGAGAACATATAAGCAGTTATGAATTTTAACGTCAGTAGTTGTAAGCCTTTATGAATGCATTATAACCCTAAATGCTTTATGAATACTGGGTTGAGCAGACACATCATGACACATCTCTATATGTGTTCATACTGTATGGGAATGTTGTACATGACATCGAACACAGTAGTAAAGTCTGTGACTGTTTTTTCAATACTGTAGTCCACTCCATCATGAGAAACCTCCATCACCTGTGCCTACATGTCTGTCCATGAAGAGTGACTGGTCACATGATCGCAAAATCACTTTCCATCAAGGTGATACCACAGACAAATTAAGGCAAGTCATTAGAATGCCCATGTGATGGGTCCTAAGTGACAGGTCCTAAGTCAAAGTAAAATGTAATGAAGACAACAATAAAGTGCTAAGGCAAGAAACCCATTTAAAACAGCATGTTATAGACCTACCTCTATTCCAAAAGTGAAATTAAACCTTAATATAAACAACAGTTTAATTATGTATCATTTTTTGTCTTTCATACTCAGAGACCAGATGGGGACATGCAAACCAGATGCTACCGGTAACCAGAACACTCAGGGTCAACTAGGTGACCTCGACCTCAAACACATATTCCAGGTTTGGATTCAGCTATTGTTTCACTGATATCAATGTTTAAAAATCCTTGGAGAGGTGATACATGGCAATCTTCATCATGTTACATGTAAAAAATTACACAGTGATCTGTAAGTGACTGTCCATGGTGTGAATGCATCTGTGTATTCAAATCAAAAAGAGCCTCCTTAGCAAACCGGGTGCCCAAGTTATTGTTTAATGGAGACCATGCATGGCACATGTGGGAAGATAATACTCATTTCTGTTTTAAGCTTACAGTGCAGGAGCTGTGCAGTGCACTTAGTCTAATTTGTTTGCATGCATTGTAAACAAAAATGGCCCAGAAACCTGTCCACACCGTGAATGCAGAGATTTCAGTGTGAATGGGGCTTTAGTATTAAGTTACATAGGTTTCATTAGTCCAGTGCCACATATTACTATTTAACACCAGGATTATTTTACGCAAAGTTTGAAGTGATGTTATGTTCTTCAGAAACTTGAACAGAGCATTATCAACTTTTTGCGGAATGAGCTGGAAAGATTTAAGAAGATTCTGAGTCCAAATTACCAAGAAGAGTTTGCTGATAAAGTGGAGGAGGAGAGTGATGCCAGAGAAGGTGTTCTGTATGTGGCGCTGCACTTTCTTAGGAGTATGACGCATCATGATATTGCAGAGAAACTACAAGCAAGTAAGATACCTTAATCATATCTAATTACACAATTAAATATGTTATCATGCTTATTTACATCAATCTATCTACATACCATAGCAATAGATTTTGTTCTCTATCTAGATGAGCTGCTTGTACTTGGTCAGACAGAGCTCAAAAGAAATCTTAAGAAAAAGTACCAGAGTATATTTGAAGGCACACCCAAGCAAGGAGGCTCTGCTCTGTTGGAAAAGATTTACACAGAAATCCACATCACAGAAGGAGGGAGTGGGAAAGTGAATGAGGAGCATGAGGTCAGACAGATTGAGTCACTATCCAAGAGACCAGCTGGACAGGACACATCAATCAAATGCAGAGACATTTTCAAGCCCTTACCTGGCCAAGACAAACCAATTAGAATTGTGGTCACAAAGGGAGTAGCTGGCATTGGCAAAACTGTCTCAGTTCACAAGTTTATACTGGACTGGGCTGAAGGAAAAGAAAACCAGGAAATCCACTTCATATTTCCACTGCCTTTTCGGGAGATCAACCTCATGAAAGAAAAGCAGCTTTCTTTCATGCAACTACTCCACCACTTTTTCACAGAAATAAAGCAGTTAACCTTTTCTAGCCAGATTAAGCACAATGTGTTATTTATATTTGACGGTCTGGATGAATGTAGAGTAAAACTAGACTTTCAGAACAATGACTGTCTGACTGATGTGACAGAGGTGACTTCATTGGATAAACTCCTGACAAATCTCATCAAGGGCAATCTACTTCCTTCTGCTCTTTTATGGATCACCTCTCGACCAGCAGCAGTCAATCAAATTCCACCTGAGTGTGTTGACAGGGTCACAGAGGCACAAGGGTTCAGTGACAAACAGAAAGAGGAGTACTTCAAGAAGAGGATTATTGACCAGAACCTTGCAAACAACATAATCTCTCACATTAAATCTTCAAGAAGTCTACACATCATGTGCCACATACCAGTGTTTTGCTGGATTGCTGTTAGTGTTCTTGAAATCATTCTTAGCTTTTCAGGTTCTAAGCAAATTCCAAAGACTCTGACTGAGATGTACACATATTTCCTAATTTTCCAAACCAAGCAGAGGAGCCTGAAGTTTGAAGGAACTCATGACTCTGATCCACAGTGGAACCAGGAAGGTCTTCTTGCTCTTGGGAAGTTGGCCTATGAGCAGCTAGAAAAGGGTCATCTGATCTTTTATGAAAAGGACATTAGAGATTCTGGAATTGATGTGAGAGAAGCAGCAATACAGAGTGGAATTTGCACTCAGATCTTTAAAGAAGAAACAGGACCTCATCAGAGGAAAGTGTACTGTTTTGTGCATCTGAGCATACAGGAGTATCTGGCAGCTTTATATGTACTGTTAATGCTGACAGCTGAACATAAAGATGTCCTTTCCGAACCTAATCCCCCAAGTACTGGAATGCATCGTCTGAAAAAGATATTAAGTGGTCCTCCAACAGTGGGGGACTCTATGATCATTTTACAGAAGAATGCTGTGAATAAAGCTTTGGCGTATGAAGACGGACGCTTTGATCTTTTTCTGCGTTTCCTTCTTGGCCTCTCTCTGGAGTCCAACCAGAATCTCTTGCATGGTCTGCTGCAGAGTGGACAAAATGAGATGGTTAACAAGAACACCATCGTGCACATTAAGGAAAAGATCAGGGAAATTCCTACATCAGAAAGAATCATCAACCTCTTTCACTGTCTAAATGAACTCAATGATCACTCCTTAGTGGAGGAGGTCCAGAGCTTCATGAGTTCAGGGTCACTTTCTGAAGCCAAACTCTCACCTGCCCAGTGGTCTGCTGTAGTGTTTGTGCTGCTGACATCAGAGGAGAAGCTGGATGTGTTTGACTTGAAGAAGTACATCAGGTCTGATGAGGGACTACTAAGACTGCTGCCTCTAGTGGAAGAATCCCAAAAGGCTCTGTAAGTACATGTCATGAAGACAAATAATTTTATCAATGAAAGCATAATTGGATCACAAGTCAGTTTCAGAAATTGCTATGAATATGTGCATATTGTAACCTGTCTGTGTAATCTGTTACCGATGAATCACAAAATGACAACAGTGCAAAAGGGAGGGGAAATATAGTCGGAAATTAAATTTGATTAATGAATGCCTCTCAAATGGAATCATGCTGGTTATCTTCACGTAATATATATTTCATATTTATTGATGTTTTGCTCCTAAGGCTCGATAACTGTAGTCTCACTGAGAGGAGCTGTAGAGGTCTGGGATCTGTCCTCAGCAAATCATCCTCAAAGCTGAAAGATCTGGACCTCAGTGGCAACAGTATTGGAGATGCAGGAGTGCAAGAACTCTGTAGTGGACTAAAGAATCCAAATTGTGCATTGGAGACACTCAAGTAAGACATTTTGATTATATAGTAATCCTATGGGTTAATTTATGCAATCTCATATTTTAATTCATCTTAATTCCACTTTTGGATTGCAGACATAAGTAATGCCGTAATGCCACAGTTTTGAAGTAAACACTTTTGCTAAACAGATAAAACAGAAAACACATTTCTTGATCATAAAACCACAATGACACAAAAATGTGAGGGTCAGACCAGAGGTTTGCATCTCGCTCCCCCATGCAAGGATAGAGACAACCTACATGTATCTGTGCCCCCTCTTCCCCCTCTTTGAGATGGCAACAAACCTCCTTATCATGAAGTTCTCATATTATGTGCCTGACAAGATGCTGCCAAGACCAGCCAGCTGCCAATATGGCTCATATCCGAGATTGGTATTGTTTCATGTATTAAATGGCCAATTCTTCCTCAATGTCCACAAAAAGTAATTATTTGAGAATGAAGAATTTGACAAAGAAATAGCCACTAATAAGGCTCTGTAAGTACATGTCATGAGGACAAATAATTTTGTAAATGAAAGCGGAGTTGGATCACAAGTCCTTTTCAAAAATTGCTATGAATATGTGCATAGTGTAACCTGTCTGTGTAATCTGTTATGGATGAATCACAAAATGACAACAGTGAGAAAGGGAGGGGAAATATAGTTGGAAATGAAATTTGATTAATGAATGCCTCTCAAACAGAATTATGCTGGCTATCTATAGGCAAAATATTTCATATACTGTAGTTATTGATGTCTGTTTTCCTCCTAAGGCTAAATAGTTGCAGGCTCACTGAGAGGAGCTGTAGAGGTCTGGGATCTGTCCTCAGAAAATCATCCTCAAAGCTGAAAGATCTGGACCTCAGTGGCAACAGAATTAGAGATGCAGGGGTGCAAGAACTCTGTAGTGGACTGAAGAATCCAAACTGTTCATTGAAGTCACTCAAGTAAGACATTTTGATTATTGTAGAGTTGGTGTGTTCAAGAAGGTTCCTGACTCGTGCAGTAGTTTATTCCACCTAAAAAAGCTTCAATGTAAATAAAATCTTATTACCAAAAACAAAATTATAATATCTTTGAATCCTATAAATTGCCTACTTGAGGTTATCCTATATAACCTAGGCTACGGTCAGAAAAGGTGTTGCTCCTATCTTCACACCATGCTCTGACCTCTCTCCTTCACCTGCATTCTAAATCACTCAATCAATTGACATTAACCCAATTTCCAATGCTACTGCCCCCTATAGGCCTGAAGTAGGAATGACAATTACTCTAGTCTTTGGAATGGCGCCTATATACTGGCCCCTAATTGTCTTGTGACTAACAAACAATTACCATTAACAAATTACTTTACACAATATCTAAACATTTACAACACTAAATCCCATACATAAGACAGTTGAAACAACAACAGTTTTTTTTTTTTTTACATCTTTTACATGTTCAGTTCTCTTTTCAATCTTCAAAAAATCTTCATTAAGTCTAACGATTAACTGGAAAAACATGGAGTCAGAGGTTCAAGCACATGACTCAGTTGGAGATCAGTCTTTACCACTGTCTCATAGCTGACATGAAGATGCACTACACGTCAGCCTCAAGTAGCAAACAAAGCTTGGTGATAGGTCTTAGAAGGACATTTGTGCTGGTTTTCACTTGAGCCTGACGAACTCTACCATTCCTGTCCTCGATGGTCTCAATGACACGCCCCATTATCCAGGAGCTTCTGGGAGCTGAGTCGTCAATCACAAGCACAATGTCACCAACTGCAACATTTCGCCTTGGTTGCAGCCATTTTTGTCGTTGCTGCAGGTCGGGCAAATATTCCTTGGTCCAACGCTTCCAAAATAACTCGGCCATATACTGGACCTGGCGCCACCTACGCCTGGAGTAGATATCCTTCTGATCAAAAACACCAGGTGGTATTAAAGGCTTGGTCTTCAGTAAAAGCAGATGATTCGGAGTTAAGGGCTCCAAATCTGTTGGATCATCCGACACTCTTGTGAGAGGGCGGCTATTAATGATTGCCTCAACCTCACACATTAGTGTTTGCAGGCCCTCTTCATCAAGAGTCTGCTGCTTCACAACTGAGTTGAGGATCTTTCGCACCGATCTTATCTGGCGTTCCCACACCCCGCCATGATGTGACGCAGTAGGGGGATTGAAGATCCACTTGATGTTCTTTTTCACCATCTCAGCTTCAATCTTCTCCTTGTCTAATTCCTGTATTGCCTGACGTAGCTCCCGCTCCGCATCAACAAAGTTTGTGCCATTGTCGGACCTAATCAAACTTACTTGACCCCTTCTAGCAACAAACCTCCGTATGGCATGAATACAGGAGTCCGTATCCAGCGAGCTTGCAACCTCAATATGGACTGCTCTCACTGCCAGGCAAGTAAACAGTACTCCGTACCTCTTTATGGTTGTACGTCCTTTCTTGATGTCAAACGGACCAAAATAGTCGACCCCGACATTCGTAAAAGGCGGCTCATCAGGTAAGATCCTCTCCTTGGGAAGGTCAGCCATGATTTGGCCACTCGCAGAACCATGAAGGCGTCTACAAATGACACACTGAGACAGTATCTTCCTGATGACTGCATGGGGCTTAGGCATCCAGAATTTCTGTCTCAGCGTCGACAGGATGTGATTGCGACCGCTATGGCCCACCTTCTCATGGATGTCTCTTAGTATAAGCAGCGCAATGTGCATACTTCTTGACAAAACCGCAGGGTTCTTCGACTCTTCTGGCATAATAGCCCTGTTCAGTCTGCCACCCACTCTTACAATGTTATCCTGCAGGACAGGCGACAACCTGTAGAGGGGGCTGCTCTTTGACACCATTTTGCCTTGTTTCAGCAGAGCTATTTCATTGGAGAATTCCTTTCTCTGGCTGATGCGTATGATCTCCCACTCAGCCTCCACAACTTCATCCAAGGATGGAGGACTGATGTGCAGAGAAGCTTTCAGCTCGGCCATCTTTCTTTCCAGTTCTCTCTCATTCTTTCCCTGATCAAGACTTGTTCCTTTTAAAGCTGACACAAACTCTTTTCGCTTTTGGCTTAGGAGCTTCAGTGTCTTCTTCAGCTTGACCATCCAAGCAACAGCACGCTTCAGACGATACCAGTTTGAGTAATGATTAATGAGCTTGAAAACTGTCTCTTCTGCGCTCTCATTAACCACTGTGAATACCACTGCTTCCTTGACTTCTAGGTCCTTCACCAGCGGCTCACTGATACTGTCTGGCAAGTCAGGCCATGCCTCCTCAGCAGAAATTCCGGC
>JAODXP020000028.1:13364481-13379481 GCA_027497455.2 Sardinella longiceps | reverse complement strand
GATAGTGAACTGAAGTCTTTCGTTCTGAAAAAAGATGTCTTTGCCATGTTACAGACGGGCTACGGGAAAAGTTTGATATACCAGCTGGTAGCACTGGCCGGAACGCTAGCCTATTACGTGGAGAGGCAGTTTGAAAAACAACGCAATCACCCGTCCCTCCATTGAGGCACAGTGTATCAGTGGTCTTCAGACTATACATTCTTATGATATAGTCTGGCGTGTAAGAGCTAAAGCTACACAGTTTCAGCTTAGCATATGAAAAGATATTTCTAGACTAATAGCATGCTTCCTATTGTGTGCTAAAATGGATGCATGTAATTTCTTATATTAAAGCTGATATCTGGCATATAAACTGGTTTATTACAAAAAAACTGAAAATAGCCTCCAGTTACTGTAATTTGAAGTCTTATGATACGGGGAGCCGGAAAATTCTTGACATAGCCTAGAATTTGAAGGTATTTTACATATTGTGGAGTAATTGCTGAAGTTGCTTTCCTAGTAACTAGTTACTTTTACAATAGAGTAACTCAGCTACTAACTAGTCACTAATTACTTTTTTATAGCGTCTTGCACAACACTGGCTACGACACAATATAGGCTTTAAAAAGGGGAGAACGCAAAGAGAGACACAGACAGCAGAGGCTTAGAAGAGAACTCTGTAGTCAAATATCATGGAATTACTGACTTGAATCCTCTCTGCTTTAGTTGTGTCCAAGTGAACAGAGTGACTGTGAAACTTACAGCTTAGAAACATGCAGGCTGCATATTGGGTTACCCTGGCCATGTGCCTGCATATTACACTTAGGCCTACATTACATTACTGTCCACTGCATTACATTTGCACTCAACCTTGCCATTTACACTTTGAACTTACCATTCCAATGTTGCAATCTTTTAGCAATGCTTTGGGGGTTTCTTCTGTTTGCCAACGAAGATTGACGAATGTGACAACACACCTGCAATCCTCAAATTATTTGTGCAAAAACGAACTCTATCATCATCACTTATTTACAATAGGCCTATATATATTTTTTTTTAGCTCTATCCTATTGCATGCAGTGGGATGTGGCAGAGGGATGTGGCAGCGCTATGGGCTATGCATGAGAATTTGTACACTGGGTGAAATAGGCTACAATACCAGTTTACATATAGCCTAGCTAGCCTACATAAACATCCCAATTGTAAACATTCCAACATGTAGATTCTGTGGAATTAGAGAGGATGTGGAGCATGTGATTACAAGATGCAGAAATTATTTAAGAGGAGAAGTAAAAGTGAGAGTGAATAGCCTATATCCAAAAGGTTAAGTTTCTTTAGAAATCAGGTGAGCCATGATCATAGACTTAATGCATTATCACTGCATTAACATTTAGGCTCAGAGAAAGAAAGTTAGCTTAACGCCCTTAGTCTTTCTTTCTTTCTTTCTTTCTTTCTTTCTTTCTTTCTTTCTTTTAATTTCATCATTTTAATGCGATTGCACACAGGTCCAGTAGCCTTTTCCCAGAAGAACAAGAGTGACACACCCCAGTCCACATGGTGGCGGTAATGCTCCATAGAATCTGGTTGCCAACGGCCATATAACTAGAAGAAGGACAACAGCTGAGCCTTTAGCTGTTTTGAAATGTTAATCGTTTGTTGGCTCGAATTATGAACGACATGGCGTCTGAATATGGATATTTTATGGCGATTTACCACCCTGATTCCTGTACCATGGACATGTCAATGAGTGCATGCGGACTGGTGACGGTATGCATTTGGGGAAGAACCTCTAAGCAAGCTTCAATGCACAAACAGTGAGCTAAGTTAAGCTAGCAATGCCTTCCTGATGCGCAGCACCATAACGTTAACTTACTAGTTAGCGTATGAGACAGATGTTAACGCCGTTTACATCCGTCACAAACACTAACCTCTGTAATGCATTTCTCAAAAAAATGTTCCGTTTTCAAAGTGGTGCTGAGCGCGCTGCTCATTGTAGCACTATTGCAGTTGATCTATCTCTCGTTCTTATCGAGATTTCATGGTAAACAGCAGCGCTATAAATACTTCGAGTTGTTTGGTGGTGGGAGCAGGAGAAATGCCCACCAGACTGAGAAGAACACAAAAAAAGAACACCTCCGCTACTCCCTATCTACAGGCGGCATTTTCGACGCCAGCGGGCAATACCGAGTTTATAAAAACTTGGTAAAAAGCGACTTCTCGACCAATCAAAAGCCAGGATCAGGTACGAGTTCCAACACACTTGCGCTCGCTACACACACTACAATAAACAATCTCCACCATTTAGACTCCTTGTTGGAGCGCTGGAAAAATCCCCTCTCTATTGCCATTTTTGCGCATGGCCAGGATGTTAAATTCGCGACAGCGCTGGTTTACGCACTTAGCATCTTTTGCCCTCACATCCAAGCCTTGGTGGACTTCCACCTTGTCTGTCCGTCAGAGGAAACAGCCAGTTTCCCAGAGCATGACCGGGAACATTTCTCAGGCCTTGAGGACTGTGCTGGTGTGTTTGCCAAGCTTGGCTCTCACAGAGACAGGTATAAAAACTACGCCATCGGGAGCAATATCTCCTACCCAAACAACTTGCTACGGAACGTGGCCCGCAGTGGCACAGATGCTGGTTTCATCCTGGTCATTGACGTAGACATGGTTCCCAGTGACAACTTGCACCAGCAGTTTCTCGACATGCTGGTGAGGCAAAAGCCAGGAGCGGATGAGGTGTTTGTGCTCCCTGCCTTTGAGATCCGGCACACGAGGAAGCTCCCTGCCTCCAAGCCAGAGCTGGTGCAGCTGTACCAGGTAGGGGAGGTGCGTCCCTTCTACGAAGAGCTCTGTCCACGGTGCCAGGCCCCCACTAACTACTCGCGGTGGGTGAACCTGCACGAGTACGGACCAAGCCAACTGGAGGTGGCCTACACTCTGAATTGGGCCGACCCTTGGGAGCCTTTTTACATTGGAGCTCGATCAGTACCACTGTATGATGAGAACTTCCGACAGTATGGATTCAACCGCATCAGCCAGGTGAGTTTCTAAACTCTCGTTGAGAAACATACAGTGTATACAAATGTTCACAAGTCCAACAATGCGGTATGTGTCCACCTACACAGTCCGTATGCACAAACACGCTTGCAGACTTAAAGAAAAATAGAAAACCAAACAGAACCACATGGGAGGGAAATGTTCTGTGTGGTTTAGTTTTTTGTCTCCATCCCAATGTGTGCATCTTGTCCATAATTCTCACATACAGTACACACAAACACCCACACACTCTGATGGCCTTTTAAGACAATAAGAAAGAGGATGTAATCACATTTTTTCCATCATCATCAATTTTTTTGCCCCCCTTCTCTCTCTCTCTCTCTCTCTCTCTCTCTCTCTCTCTCTCTCTCTCTCTCTCTCTCTCTCTCTCTCTCTCCCCTACTTATCCCTCTATTCTCTCCATCTCTCTCCCTTTCCGCTCTTCTGTCTGCTCTTCTGTCCTCTCTTCCAGGCCTGTGAGCTGCACATAGCTGGCTACCGCTTTTCCGTGCTCAACTCTGCGTTTGTGGTGCACAGGGGCTTCAAAGTGCAGGGAGAATTCCACAGCCGCAAGGACGAGGAGAACCGACGGAACCGGGTCCTGTTCCGCAGCTTCAAGGAAGGCCTGAAGACCAAATACCCATCTTCTCCCAGACGTTGCTGACACACACACACACACACACGCCGACTGAACCCCGTCCTTTTCCGCATCTTCAAGGAAGGCCTGAAGACCAAATACCCATCTTCTCCCAGACGTTGCTGACACACACACACACACACACACACACACACACACACACACACACACACACACACACACACACGCCGACTGAACCCCGTCCTTTTCCGCATCTTCAAGGAAGGCCTGGAGACCAAATACCCATCCTCACCCAGACGTTGCTGACACACACACACACACACACACACACACACACACCGACTGAACCCTGTCCTTCTCTACTTCTTCAAGGAAGGCCTGGAGACTAAATCCCCATCCTCCCCCAGACGTTGCTGACACACGCACGCACACACATCGACTGAACCCTGTCCTCGGCTTCTTCAAGGACCCCCCCCCCCCCTCGCTGCTGTGATGACTACTAATAGCTCAGTCTTGCTAAGATGGTAGAGAACTGTTAAATACTAAAAAATACAAACAAGTAAAGCATAAATAGTAACACATCACAAACACAACAACAGAGACAGAAAATTTCTGGCGTTTTATTTTTAAGATTTTGATGGCTTTTCAGACACACAGTTGGAACGTGTGAATATGGTCATGCTAGTTTCAATTTTCATTAATATTTGCACTTATTGACAGTCTAGTGTCAGTATCACAATAACCTCACAAGAGAGAAGTGTACAGTATCACAATAACCTCACAAGAGAGAAGTGTACAGTATCACAATAACCTCACAAGAGAGAAGTGTACAGTACATGTTTTTTTGTTTTTTTTCCTCCACAATCTAAGTAGCATTTTGGAGTTTATTTTTTTTGACACATCAACACGTTTCAGCTTAGTTGGTATGAGACAACCATGTAGCACTAATTGTAATATCTGTTATATATTTTCACTAAAGAGAAAGAGAAACCACAAAGTACGCATGCGCGAGCCCACTGGATACACACTGCCTTTAGAGGAAGTGAAATCTAGAAAACGGTCACCACAGGGCAATTGTGACGGTTCGCTGCACAGGTTGCTGACTGAGAGAGAAACCTCAGAAGACTCTGACCTGTCATTTTGTCAACCCGTCAATTGAAATAGATCTTCGGGAAAAAAGTTCAGTCCATGAAAAAAAAGCAATTTCTTTGCCTTGTTTTTAAGCCGCTTCAGGCCTCTGTTTTCCAAAAGCATAGTTGCTAACCAGCTAGCGACATAGTTATTAAATGGCATTGGAAAATTGCATTGCAAACTACAAACAATGCTTTTGGGAAACTGACCCGGGCCCAGAAAGAGATTGCGCACCTGCCTGTCAATTCTGCCTGCTGAGCCCTCAGAAGAACACTGTGTTTAGTTACAGTTGTGGAGATGAATACCATGGTACTTTGAAAGACTGTAAGCTGTATTAACTGTCTTTCAGACTATTCTATGGACATAGGTATCAGCCCTATATAAGGGTTGATGGATCATTGGCAGCTCTGGTGTTCTCAGAAACTGCCAGTTGACCCGTCTGGTGCAGTGGTTGCTGCCTTGATGCAATAATAAGTCACTTGTTGTGCATTAGGTCTTGGAGTTGACCCCGACCCAAATAGAGGGTGACTGACCTTTGTTGAAATGCCTTTTTGATGGACTTAAGTGGAATTCTTCACACACACTTCAATCTAAGCAAACTGAGCGGTGTTTTCATTTTTATTTTTATTTTTAATGTTTTTGTCTTTTGCACTGATGATGGTTGTGGTGGTGGTGGTATTTTCAGATAAACTAGACATTGGCTTTACTAAGAAAGGTAAAAGAAAGCAGAGGGATGATGTGTGACACTTTGTGTGCATGCTTTAAGAGCATAGTCATCTTTTATTTAAGAGATAAAGAACATCTATGAGATATCTGCCCCTTCTTTGGTATATAGTTTTATGTGTTGGATTAAACTGTTACTGTCAGAGTTACTTGGTTACTTCATATTGTGATTTTGCTATTTATTGAGTTGAGTGACAATTTCTACATTTAATTAAAAAAAAGTGACATTAAATACTCATTTAAAAGTTGCAGTGATGACGGTGTCTCACCTTAGCTTTTAGGGTGGTATTCTCCCAGCTGCTTAAGTATAAAAAAAAAGGTGCTGTCTGAAATGCATGGAACTAAGCGCTTTTTCCAGACTTAAGCATCTGGGAGAATATTATAGCCTGAGGGTATGGTTGCATTGGAACTTTGTTAAACTTACTGTGGATTTCACATGCAGGTGATTTAAGTGCATTTAGTATTAGAACTTTGCATCCTTCTTTCTGTAATTGCCCTGCAGAGTTGACCAGATTTGAGTGCTCCAGTAAACCCTATTTCACATTGTACACGTCAGTCCACGGGGCTCACTGACTTTGCATTTAGCTCTCTCGAAATGTATTGTGGGTCCATCCATTCTGACGTCTCCGTTGCTTGCGTCGATCCATCAGCCAATCAGATCGATGCCCCCTACAGCATGTCAAACATGCCCCCTGCCGTCCCTCGACTGACGTGTACAATGTGAGACAAGCGTAACACTACATGCTTATTGATACTGCTTCAACCAGTACAAAATCCACCATAAAGTGATTTGTTTGCCAAATGATTTCAAGTTTTAATTTATTTATCTGTGTTGGTCAGTTGATATTTTACCTTGGTTGGTATATTAATAAAATGGTTATTTCCAACACTTATTTGTTTAGTGTGTGTTTATGTATTTCAGTAAAGATCAACTTTATTTTTTTTGATAGTTGGTGTAAAGTAACTCTAACTGTGTCTGCACTGATTTGCCTTCAAACCGGCAGAGGGAGAGATGTTCAGAAGTCAGACAGCAGGTGGCAGTATATATCCTAACTATGCTGCTGAGGTGGCAGTCTCTTGCTTTGGTTCACCTTATAGGGCAGTGTTTCTCAAACTGTGGGGCGGGCCCCACTAGTGGGGCGCAGACACATGACAGGTGGGGCGCGAGACATCTCTTTACGATTGACCGTTGTCTCACCATGCTCCCCGTATTCACAGCTATTTGTCAGATATGCGCATATGACAGTAAATTTAGCTTTCCAATAGAGTTATTTGCTAGTTGCTGTGATGATTGGTCTGAAAGAAATTTGGCTTTGAATTAGTAACATGAAAATCCTAACATTGATCAAAATTGTGCGCAAATTCAGCCTTACAGGTGGGGCGTGAAAATTCTCTGCTTTCCAAAGTGGGGAATGACAGAAAAAGTTTGAGAACCACTGTTATAGGGCAAAAATGAACAATGTGAAAATGTCCTTGGGTGCCGGTTAAATATAAATCATGTATTGAACAGCACTCTCTATAACTTTTATCAAGTTTTAGATAGTGTTTTTTTTTTAAGTTCAATACATTATCAAAATGTGAGCCATACAATACAGGGCATTTTGAATTTGACAATGTCTTCAAACATGGATTTAGAAATGATCACAGTTATACATACAGCATCTGAAGATGCATGCCGTTGATTCCCTGAACATTTAGTTTCTTTAATCTCTCAGGTCTTCATGTAAACCGCTGTGGTTTAATAGACCCACAAATACTTGCATAAAATATTTTGTTGTCAACACAAAATAGTGATTCCGCTCTTTTGACTTGGCTTGAATATCTTTGTAACACTTGCTATAGAAAAATTTCCTAAAAGTGCCAAGTGAGCTTTCTATTGATGCCTTGGATTTGGTATAATAAACCTCTAGGATCATTTATGGTGAAATAAAACTCCAAAACAAGCAGGATATTTTTATATCTTATTTTTATTTTATTTTATTTTATTTTATTAAAATATAGGTTCTGTTATGTACATCCATCTTTGCAACATCCAAAGCAACATTCAAAACACACTTTAAGTACCACTTGAATTCACAGGACAGGAGTTGATCGTGTGTTAATGTGATAAGTGCAGTTTTAGGAAGAACAGGCGTGGTCTACTCTTCATCTGAAGATGTCTTTTGGTGTCGACTTAAACTTAAATCATATATTAAAATTTAAAAAAATAAAAATTCACTCTCTACACCTTCTGATGATGGCTTGATGCTGAAATACGTTTGTTTGTGGGCATGGTCCAATAAAACCTGTGTGATAAAATTATTATATTATTATTATTATTATTTTTTTATTCAATAAAATTGCTGTGGAAACAGAGGCTTTGTGTGTATGGGCAGGGGTGCATTATAAGTACATTCAGGATAGTTAGCGGTTTTAAGAAGCCAAGACAACATATTGCCCTCAGTCCTCTTCTCACCTCCCCTGAGTACACACACACACACACACACACACACACACACACACGGAGTGGAAACAAATACTGATACCTGCTTTGAGTCTAATTATCAAACAAATGGCCACTGACACCTGAAGCTTAGATCCTCTTAGGGTCCCCTGGCGAGCTGGCGATGGGGTGCAAGGCTGGGCTTGGCTCCTCGGGAGAGGGGTATTACACCACCCCAGATGGAGCCTTGAGGGGTATGGGTGTCGTGCTGCTGATTAACATCCCATAATTAGCGTCACCCAGGGACACGGATACGACCAGACAGTGATCGGGGTCGGGGAACACACCACCACCTACGGTACCACCTCCAGTGGCCTTCAGCATTAATAGGGCTAATGGTGGGACTTAATGAAACACCTAGGACTGGTTAGCTAATGGGTTAATGTTATCTAACAACAATAAATAAGTCCTGTGTGTAAAGATTTTGTTAAGATGATTCACTTAAGATTGTTAAAAGCAGACTTTGGTGTATCAAGGACGACATGGAACGTTTTTGATCCACAGATCTCAAAATTGACAGAAATGACGTCATAAATAAAACAAAAACATCCATTCACCTGATACAGTATATCCTCCATCTCTGGTTACAAACCAACACCCTACCCTACATTCTAGAATCCGACTCTCTTCTATATCCTGTTAGACTGCGCTGGGATGCTACACTTGCTTTACTCGCCGTGATGGCACAGTAGTTGGCTCTAGGTCGCGGGCGGCAGCTGACGGATCAAGTGGCTGAGGTATTGCAGGCAAGGAGAGCAGGGGATTGGGTCGAGTGTGTGACACGTGTCCCCGACGCCACCTGCCACCCTGGCTGCCACTATGGCTTTAAGGGCAAAGGTCAATGGGAAAATGGACTCTCACATTGTGTGTTGATATTGCATTGTTTGAACACATTGCTTCAACATGTTGATTTCATTCATTCATTTCATTTTTATCTATTTAAACTCGGGAAACATATTGAGGGAGAAGGCCCTCATCTACAATGTGGTGCAGAGTGAACATGGCAAGATTAACAAATGTTAAAAAAAAAAAAAATTGTCATTAGTTATATTAATAATACTATTTAAAAATTAGCCATGGGGATGGTTGTGCATTTGTCGAATATTCTTGTGCAGTAAACACTGATTTGTGCCCACATATAGTGTGTTATTTATAATCATTCACTGCATGTTTTAATCATTTTAGGAAATTGCACACAATTAGGCCTACACAATTGCACTCCAGAGAAAGAATAGTCTATATTGAGTACAGGCTACATTAGATAGGTAGACACTTATCTTTCCTCATCATTCTTCCTAATAGGGGTGTCTCTTCCAATGTGTGGAGGAGGAGGAGAGGGGGGTTGGGGGTTGGGGTGGTGGCTGACCCATAGATACAGACGGCAAGTCCGGGCACGCCCATAAAATCAGCTCCTCGTGTCCCCATGTGGGGGAAAACAAACCCTAAATTAGTGAAGGAGTCAATGGCATGCTAAGCTACAAGTCACACTGAGCACCATCTACAAGGAGCCAGACACATTTTTGAGGGCAATGCCTGAAGGTAGTAATGATGGTCAGATGGTCCAATGAATTCTGAACTTGACACCCCTCCAAACGCGATACTGATGACAATTTAGATGATGTTTGTTAGCTTCATTAGCTTGCTAACTAGCCAACTTCATTGATCACCACAGTAAATGTAGCTAACTTTAGCTTGCTTAACTGAGCTAATCAGACTTGTGATTGAAAGTTGCTTTACTTTTGACAGGAGCAGAGACGGCTCATGACATTTCTGTTAGTGTAACTGCAATAAACAAATGATGGAAAAAAATATTTTAGTCTAAACACAAGTAGGCAAACAGGTCATGATTAGACAAAACATCTAATATGGACTTTGTTCAATTTTACTTAGCGATCTTTTATTGTTAAGCAACTTTATCTACCTTGTCCATTCACCATAATGTTAAATTGACCTCTGTTATCCCCCACGCTGACTCCACCCTTGCATTTTGGGGGCGTTAACCGTACTTGCCGTCTGTATCTATAGTGGTCATACTGTAGGTGGGTGTGGAGCTGCTGGTCAGTGGGGTGGGTGGTGGTGGTGGTGGGAGGGTGTGGATGAGGAGGGCCTTAAGCAGGTTTGGTGAGGTAAAGTGGGGTTTATCTCGGCGGCTTTGGGGCCTGACTGCCGGCTTATTTGGGTCAGGCGGCTTTACGACACAAGCAATTAGCCACCAGTGCTAGCAGGAGGCCGAGACTGACTCGAGGAGATTAGCCAATCTTTCTGTGCCTTGGGCGGGTGAGCTAACCAGCTGGGTAACCCCCCACCTCCCCCCCACCACCACCACACTCACACACACACACACACACACACACACACCTCACACTCTCCAATCTTCCCCATCCAAACACACACACACACACACACACACACACACACACACACACACACACACACACACACACACACCCTTCACTAACCCGCAACCCCGACCCCTAAAAATGGAGGGGTATTGACCCAATTCTAAAGGGTCACAGCCCCGGTCAGGGTTAGCGACCGTTAGGCATTTGGTCACGTAAGAGCAAAACAAAAAGGGGCCTGGTGCATGGGGAGCATTAGCTGCAGCATGAGTGCTTGTTTTTTTTTTTCTTCTTCTTTATTTCCACAAGGCTTTGGACACCATGAATAGTGAAACAGCTTGTTCTGAGGCAGCTACAGTGCTCTCTACTCAAATGCATGAGCTGTTTGTTAATTAAGTAGAATTCAGACAATGATGATAAGTCGTTAAAGACAATGTGGCCACTTGCATTGTATCAAAGAAAAATAAACACACTCTCAAGTCCTATTTCTTGTGTATTTTAACTATCTGATGGCATGTCCTAGACGGACATGTTTCAGCAACAAGCCATCCTCAGCATTTACCCCTGATTTCTCACTTGCATTTTCAACACTTTAGATAAGATAGGATAAGACAGTACTTTATTCTCCACAATGGAAATTCAAGCATCCTGTACTATCAAAAAATAACTAAATAATATACAAAATACACATAATCTGCAGCACACATACAGTACACATTCAAACTGTGACAGAAAAGAAAAACAGTTCTAATAGTGTGCTATTTCAGGGTACTAAGTTTTGATGTGTGGAAGTGGTGATATACAGTAGAAATGTGTAGAGGGATTGTATGGTGACTATTGTCAATTAAGTGTCAGAATCAGTGCAAATACTTGGCCAGGACATTAACTATTAAATACAGGCTAAAAATAAAAGGTAATTTTAAATAATAGGTCAAAACTATAATACAAGAAAATAAAAAAGGCACATGATTTGATGTTTGATGATGGATAGACTTTAGACATCGACAGGGGCACCGACAGGGGCACCGCCAGGGGCACCGCCAGGGGTGTGTGTGTGTGTGTGGGGGGGGGGGGGGGGGGTTAGGATGATTCCTAGAGCCTGGCACTGATAGGGGGCCCTAGAGAAAATTTTAATATTAAAATCAATGCTTGGAGGGCCCAGAATTCTGTCATATTTTCTGTCATAGGGCCCAAAATTTCTAGTAGTGCCCCTGGACATTGTGAATCTCCCACTTTTGGTGGGCTTTCAAAAATTATACAACTTTTCTTTCTGCAAGGCAACTATACACACAAAGTTGCTAAGTGGTTTTGGGAAAGATGTAGGTCTAAGAGATGTTTCACTTTGCCTTCACATTGCATTGTGTGATATTAGAGAGCATCATCTGTAATATTACTAATTAAGCATGGATGGACTTGATGTATATGAAATCTGGGATCTGCAACCTGTCTGACACAGTAAATACTCAAAGTATCATTAAAGCAAATCATTGATATTACAATCAACCAAAAATGTGATTTCAAGTTTAAAGGCAAGCTTTAGGTGTCTTATACTACAGTATGCGTGTGTGTTATTTCTTTTAAAGTAAACTGCACATACAATGTAGCCTGACGTTGGAAGTCTGATCGTGTTGGGCCATCTTGCAAAAAAAAATTCACACGTCTGAGAAGTGCGGCCAATTGGAGGATGTCCGATGGTTGGTTTGTCGCCGATTTAACATTTTATCGCAGGCAAACAGCTGGCAGATGTTAGTTATGGGGGGATCACTCTCATTGGCTTGGTTCATCAATGCAAAAGTTATATGCAGACCGTATATGTTTAATGATGTCTTGTTTACGCATACTTTGTGGATTTTTGAAAAGACGGCATGTACTACTGGCAGCCAGATGTATTTTTCTTTCAGGCACAGAATACAAGGCATCGTTAATTGTTACAAATTTTCTAGTTACAGTAACGCCGTAAACGTAAGAAGACAGTGTGTCCTAGTCAGTCTGTGTCCTAGTCAGTCTGGTGTCTTCTAGCAGTTTCTTTCTGGTGTGCATTGGCTTGTGTGCAGCGCCTGTGTCCTAGTCAGTCTGTGTCCTAGTCAGTCTGTGTCCTAGTCAGTCTGGTGCCTTCTAGCAGTCTCTTTCTGGTGTGCATTGGCTTGTGTGCAGCGCCTGTGTCCTTGTCAGTCTGGTGCCTTCTACCAGTCTCTTTCTGGTGTGCATTGGCTCGTGTGCAGCGCCTGTGTCCTTGTCAGTCTGGTGCCTTCTACCAGTCTCTTTCTGGTGTGCATTGGCTTGTGTCCTAGTCAGTCTGTGTCCTAGTCAGTATGGTGCATTCTACCAGTTTCTTTCTGGTGTGCATTGGCTTGTGTGCAGCGCCTGTGTCCTAGTCAGTCTGTGTCCTAGTCAGTCTTCTCGCAGTTTCTTTCTGGTGTGCATTGGCTTGTGTGCAGCGCCTGTGTCCTAGTCAGTCTGTGTCCTAGTCAGTCTTCTCGCAGTTTCTTTCTGGTGTGCATTGGCTTGTGTCCTAGTCAGTCTGTGTCCTAGTCAGTATGGTGCCTTCTAGCAGTCTCTTTCTGGTGTGCATTGGCTTGTGTGCAGCGCCTGTGTCCTCTCTGGTGTGCATTGGCTTGTGTGCAGTGCCTGTGTCCTAGTCAGTCTGTGTCCTAGTCAGTCTGGTGCCTTCTAGCAGTTTCTTTCTGGTGTGCATTGGCTTGTGTGCAGTGCCTGTGTACTAGTCAGTCTGTGTCCTAGTCAGTCTGGTGCATTCTACCAGTCTCTTTCTGGTGTGCATTGGCTTGTGTCCTAGTCAGTAGCCCTGTTTACATGAACACTTCTAATCTGATTATTAAACCCAATATTCCATTTCAGAAGGCATTTATGAATGCATCTCCTTGGATACTGTTCTATAGAATGCACATGGAATCTTTCTAATCAGATTAGAAGTGTCCATGTAAACCCGCCTAGTCTGTGTCCTAGTCAGTCTGGTGCCTTCTAGCAGTCTCTTTCTGGTGTGCATTGGCTTGTGTGCAGCGTCTGTGTCCTAGTCAGTTTGGTGCCTTCTAGCAGTCTCTTTCTGGTGTGCATTGGCTTGTGTCCTAGTCAGTCTGTGTCCTAGTCAGTATGGTGCCTTCTAGCAGTCTCTTTCTGGTGTGCATCGGCCTGTGTCCTAGTCAGCCTGTGTCCTAGTCAGTTTGGTGCCTTCTACCAGTCTCTTTCTGGTGTGCATTGGCTTGTGTCCTAGTCAGTCTGTGTCCTAGTCAGTCTGGTGCCTTCTAGCAGTCTCTTTCTGGTGTGCATTGGCTTGTAGAGTGCCGCATAGCGTGAGACAGCAAACAGCAAACACATCCGTCTCATTTAACTAAGATGAAGCTTAGCCTTCTTCTCTGGTGGCTTAAAGAGCAGGTAACCCATCTGCTGAGGAGCTAACTGTCTCGCAAACACACACACACACACACACACACACACACACACACACACACACACACACACATTTACTGTAGACTCACTCGCTCACACACTTCCACACACAGGGAGCCTGATTTAAATGCATGCATCCTCTTACAGCATCCATCCCACAGACCCGGGCAGCTCTAATGAGACCTGACACCAACACTTAACTGACTTGACTTACTTACTTACGTACACACACACACACACACACACACACACACACACACACACACACACACTCACACTCACACTCACACACAGAGAGACACTTTCACAGTGATTAACAATATAAAAATATCATTTTGTTTATAATACATACACTACAAGGATACAAGGAGTTTTAATTTCTTACATTTTTATTTATTACAACTTACTATAGTAAACTGATTGAAATAAGCCTGAAAGCTATAAACACATATCCACACCCCCACCCTCATACACACACTCACAGGCAACGCTAACAAACACTGTTTGAGTCCATGGCACAGGACAGAGGAATTGATCTCGGGAATTTGATCAGTGTTCTATCAATAATCGTTGGAATCCGCCGCCATGTTTAGGGTCATGCTACTGCCTGCCGTTACAGGTGAATCCCACACAAAAAGCTGAAAGTAGGGATCTCTCTTACTGGTTTAACTTTGTCAAAAAGATTGTGTCATCATAGAACTCCCGCCCACTTCCTGAATTCAATGAGGCCATCACAACAGGACGGGCAAACCAGGTAACTGCCTGGGGCACCAAGCTAAGAAGGGGGACCCCAAGATTGACTGATGACCTCCAATGCTGATGACGAACGCATCATTTCATAAGATGGTCACACTGATTTTAGCCAGGACTGTAAGGAAAAATCTTGCACAGAATGATGGATATTAATATCACAGATATTATACTGTAGCCTGTATTCCATTCCACTGGGTGATATTATACAGTGGCCTGTAGTCTATGTACTTTTTGGTGAGTTTTAAAGTTGATGATTGACACAGATAATAATGAGTTATTATAGACACATAACAGTGTAACAGTTTTTTTTGGGGTGTGTGTGTGTGTGTGTGTGGGGGGGGGGGGTTGATTGATTGAAATGGCCTTGCTGAGGAACAAAGGAAGGCTTTCATCTTACTCATGTAAAGTATTAAGCACATTCTGTCTCTCTCTTTCACAAATCACACACACACACACACACACACACACACACAATGTTCAGTAGCCTAAACAGAAAAATGAATAGTTTTATTAGTTATTGCTTACTATCGATATCGACTCTCTTTTGGCGGCAA
>JAODXP020000028.1:13320093-13327593 GCA_027497455.2 Sardinella longiceps | reverse complement strand
GCATACAATACCACATGCTGTCACTCCAAAACAACAGTACGTTTTTTATCATGCATGCACTGTTATTTTTCATTCGCATGTAAGGTAGCGAGCACCAGGCCCAGCAGACATACAGTATAGCCAAAATACTCATCCACTGTGCAAGCAGACATACAGTACAGTAAAAACACACACATGCATTCCCTTTAAATTGTGACAGTGAGTGGGTGTATCTTTGTGTTGGACAATGTAAAAATGGCACATTTGAGTAGCGCAAAATGACATCAAATAGTCAACAATGTCAACAAAGTCAAATTGTCATCAAGATTCAAGATTATTTGTCATTTCAAAAAGACACATGAGTGTATTTGTTGAAATTAAATTACTTTGCATATGGCTATCATAAACACAGACATAAAAAACACCATCAGATACTACAAAAAATGATGCAATAAATAAATAATCCTAATCTGAATAAAACATGACTCTGATAGGTAGTAAAAACATGAGGTGCAGATACACATCACACACATATACCAACAATCTAATTGCAGTAGGGAAAAAGCACATAAATCAGGCCCAGCGTTATGGGCGGGCCCTGGGGTGCCGTGCCCGCCCTGGACGCCCACCGATGGACCTGTCACTTTTAGGTTATACCGCCACCACTGACTGAATCAAAAGATCGGAAATATAACCTCGACATCTAGGACTATAACTACGTAATAGATTACATCTTGATTTGGCACGCATTTTGTTAAGAGAATAGCCTATGATGTGCAACTGTGGCTTCTGCAGTTGCTTGCTGGTTCAATTCAGAATGAGAATGCAGCAGCCTTGGAGGCGCAGACGGCTGCTGATTTTTTTTTTTTTATTAAAACGGCAGCTTTTATTCAAACACATCTAGAGCTGACCTTTGGAAACAACTTTGCAGTGTGTAGGCTACTACAGTCAGTAGGCCTACAGTTTAGTGGTCGTGTAGATGGCGCACTGTGTTCGATCCGTCTTTTTGCTTACAAGCTTGCGCCAATGGATAGGAGAAAACTGACGAAAAAATACAAACCCACTACTTTCTCCGTTATTGTCTCCGACTTCTCTGTCACAGAATATGCAAGAGAATCTAAACGTGAATGAATAAATCCATATATATTTTTATGTTAAATGTGTCAATAGGCAAATTCATTTGAAGGGGTTATCTATTTGAATGGGTTAGTTAGTCTATCTATTGTTGATGAAATGGTGTGATTTCGCTCTATTCGTGATTAAATAGGCTTATGTTTTCAGGGTATTCGCCTATTTTCTTTTGTGTGAAAACTCGAGAAAAAGCAGTGTCCATGACACGCCGACATCACACAAGCCTATGCGTTCTTTTTTTTTTTTTAGCTCATCGTGTGCATTGTAGCCTATGTGAATATTTTTCTGATAGCCTAATGGCCATTTGCGAGTAGTGAGGTTTGTGCAGGTGCGCTTTTGGTCTCGAGTGGGAGGGGGAATAGCCCTCTCCCTTGCTGGAGCGGGCAGCTGTAGGCTGAGTGCAACTGATAAGTTGGTGAAGTCTAAACCAGGCCAGTAATTCCTTCGAAATAAGCATACATTCATATATTCATTCATAATATTGTGTATCCAAGCCTACAATGTCACAATCAATTTTCCCTGGGTTGTGCGGAATCTTAGCGTTTCAAAACAAGGGCATAAATGGTAAAGCAAAAGTAGAGTGCAACAAGCGCATAGACCTAATTAATGCACGCAATGTCCTCCACCTTCAAACCCAAACAAACTCTCCTATGCAAATGTGAGAAAAGACTACCTCCATTTTTCCTAGATACGTTCTTGACATATACTTGGCCTATCACAGGTTAAAAAAAAGGTGCCCCCTCAAGTAACGCAGTGTCCGCCCACCAATTTGCGTCTGGCGCCGGGTCTGAGTAATAAGTAATGTACTGTAACTAAAGTAAGTTTATTTCAGTATTTATGTGCTCTGAAGTCATATTTATGTCAATATTTTTAAGTCATATTTCAGTCAATATTTTGATCTTTTCTCCTCTGCAGGTTCCTTAAAAGTGCTGCTGCTGAGGAAGCCTGTGCTGCTGTGACCGCAGCTGTGGGGTCAAACCCCTTACTCATGACTGAGCTGAATCTGAGTAGATTAATACCAGAACACTTGGGAGGGACTCAGCTGTGTGCTTTACTGGAGGATTCCCACTGCACACTGCAGACACTGAGGTCAGTGAATGATGTCAGTCATTTTAATCAACAGAGCTGGGAGTGAGGTTGCACTGAGGTGACACTAAAATAAGAAGACAGCAGTTGGATGATTTTCTGGGATGTTTTGATGAACCCTCTAGAGTTGTTCAGTGTTTTTTTAATCAGAGAAAAGCCCCACCCGTCGCCTCTACTATTATCTTATGATCCTCCTCGTCCACATCTTCACGTTCACTAGACGTCTGCAAAATCACAAAATATAAAATGTAATACTGGGAGGCATACTGCTTCACACCCTTCCTGGACAACCAACATATCCACAAACTGTAGTTCATGAAATTTCCATGTGTCACTTGACTTGACCACTTGACTTGTAGCATGTAGGACATTTCATAGTAAATTTTCAAGGACAATATGCATTGAACCTTATACATTCTTACTCTCATAAAGAAATATATTTAATATATTTCAAAATAATAATAATATAATGAAAATATATTTCATAAAGAAATATTTAAGTAACGTCCTCATCGTGCCATTCATCCTCAAATTCACTAAATGGCTGGAAAAGCACAAAATGTTACTCACTGGTAGTCCTGCTGCTTCACACCCTGTCTGTATGTTCTGGTGTAGTGTTGCCCCAAACAACCAAAACACACAGTAGCCTATATTTCCATTATATATTCCCACAGATCTCACTCCTCTGCAGAGTGTGTGTGGTGTTTTATTACACACTGATATGACATATGTCTGGTTTGGAACATGTTTTTGCAGTATGTAAGATAACCACCCTCATATCCACGAACGTTATTTCACAAAACTTCCATATGCTGTGTTTCATATGATGACCATGATGATGTCTGTTCTGGTGTAATGTTGCCCCAAACAGCCAACTCACACTGTATTTCCATTATATATTTCCACATGACTGTAATTGGATTTTGCATATCTCGCTCCTCTGCAGAGTGTGTGTGGTGTCGTATTGCCAACTGATATGACATATGTCTGGTTTGGAACAGAATGTGATGTTGGAAATCACATTTTGACTGAAAATAAATAAAGACTATATTTCCCTTTTCTTTTCACAGTTTGGCATACTGCAGTATTACAGAGGAAGGCTTCAGGTCTTTATCAGCAGCACTGAGATCAAACCCGTCACACCTGAGAGGGCTGAGTCTGCAGGGGAATAAAGTTGGAGACTCAGAGATGAAACATATTTGTTCTCTTCTAGTGGATCCCAACTGTAAACTAGAGACTCTAATGTGAGTATCACAAGACCAACAACCGTTTCTGTCTCTGAATTTGACAGTGACAGTTTATTGTCATGATCTTTTACATACATGCGCACGCACGCACGCACACACACACAAACACACACACACACACACACACACACAGAGAAACACATTGTGTGTTTATCTATTATTTGTAGCATGTAAGACATATTACACAGTATTTTTTCAATGACAAAATGCATTAACTTCTAGCAATATGCATTATTACTCTCACAAAGAAATATTTAAATAATGTCCTCATAATTGTTAATAAGTTCCATTCATCCTCATATTCACTAGATGGCAGCAAAAGCACAACATGTAACTCACTGGTAGTCCTGCTGCTTCATACCGTCTGTACAACCACCCTCATATCCACAAACTTTAGTTTACAAAATGTCCATATTCAGTATTTCACGTGAACCTGATGGTGTAGTGTTGCTAGCCTGACATAGCCCGCCCATAATACGAATGTTCATCCATATCCATGGTCTGGGAACGGTCTTCATGGGCGGGCTTACATTGGTAGACTAACAACCGGCCAATAAGCGAAGCTGATAAGACGAGCTGTCCAATCGTTTCAAACCAGAAGTGAATGCCCTTCCCCTACAGTATAATCGCGTCAGGTTAAAGAACCTCCGGACCATGAATACGGATGAACAGCAGTATTATGGTCGGGCTATGTCAGGCTATAGTGTTGCCCCCCCCAAAATAAACACACAAAGTAGCCTATATTTCCATCATATATTCCCACCCGACTCAGATTTCACTCCTCTGCAGAGTGTGTGTGGTGTTTTATTACACACTGATATGACATATGTCTGGTTTGGAACAGAATGTGATGTTGGAAATCACATTTTGACTGAAAATAAATAAAGACTATATTTGCAATTTCTTTTCACAGCTTGGGAAACTGCAGTATTACAGAGGAAGGCTTCAGGTCTTTATCAGCAGCACTGAGATCAAACCCCGTCACACTTGAGAGAGCTGGATCTGGCGGGGAATAAAGTAGGAGACTCAGAGATGAAACATATTTGTTCTCTTCTAGTGGATCCCAACTGTAAAATGGAGAATCTAAAGTGAGTATCACAAGACAAGCCACGGACTTGCTGTCAGTGAATTTCACAATGTTATTTTAAACGCACACACCACCTCTCTCTCTCTCTCTCTCTCTCTCTCTCTCTCTCTCTCTCTCTCTCTCTCTCTCTCTCTCTCTCTCACACACACACACACACACGCATATTTCACAGCAATTTTCCAATGGCAAAATGCATTACCTTCTAAAAGTATGCATTACTATCACAAAGAATATAAATAACAGCCTCAAAGTTATTAGTAAGTTCCATTCATCTTCACACATTCACTAAATGGCAGCAAAAGCACAAAATGTAACTCAATGGTAGTTCTGCTGCTTCACTCCCTGTCACACACACACACACACACACACACACACACACACACACACACACACACACACACACACACACACACACACACACACACACACACACACACACACACATATATTTCACAGCAATTATCCAATGACAAAATGCATTACCTTCTAACATGCATTACTATCACAAACAAATATATACATAACAGCCTCAATTATGTTGTTACTACAGGTTGTCAGACTGCTGTGTCACAGAGAAGGGCTATGCTAGTCTGGCTTCAGCCCTGAAGTTAAATCCCAGTCACCTCAGAGAGCTGGATCTCAGAGGAAATAATCCAGGAACATCCGGAGTCAAAGTGCTCTTAGACCTGAAGGAGAACCCACAGTGTATCAAGTAAGTGTGAGTGGAGAGATTCTGTCTCAAGGTAATTGATATTACTTTATAAAGGATGTATAAGAGTGTGTCACCCCAACATACTGTAAGACAGCATAAGACGATGCACTATAAAAAAAAAAACTAGAAACAGACAGCACATAAGAAAAGCACACACAAAAACAACAATCCCTACTAGTCTATCAGAGGAGTACATACATGAGAAATAAATGCAGAGATATAGGAGGAATGTTGAGAGTTGAGGGTTCTCACTGCTTGAGCATATGTGTTGTTTGAGAATCGGGTGGTTCTAGACAGAACTCTAACCTTTTGCCTGATGGCAGAGGGCTGATAAAGTTAAGGTTTTTAGAGTATTAAAAAAAACAACTAACAACTGTGCTCTTTCTTAATGTTTATTCTTGAACGGAGTAAGGAAGCATTGCTGACACCAAAATAAAGGCATTAATTACTTTAATGTACACTGTTATTTGTCATTCACATGTAAGGTAGAGAGCATCTGCACCAGGCCCAGCAGACATATAGCCAAAATACTCATCCACTGTGCAAGCAGACATACAGTACAGTAAAAACACACACATGCATTCCCTTTACATTGTGTGACAGTGGGTGGATCTTTGTGTTGGACAATGTAAAAATGGCACATTTGAGTAGTGCAAAATTACAGAAAAAATGTCAACAATGTCAAATTACTATCAAGATTCAAGATTAGGCTATATTTATTTTGTCATTTCAAAAAGACACATCAGAGTGTATTTGTTGAAATTAAATTACTTTGCATATGGCTATCAAAAAACAGACATAAAAAACACCATCAGATACTACAAAAAATGATGCAATAAATAAATAGTCCTAATCTAAATAAAACATGACTCTGATAGGTAGTAAAAACATGAGGAGCAGATATATGTCACACACACATACCAACAATCTAATTGCAGTAGGGATGTGAAAATGGCCGTGCGCCACTGGTGGAGATGGTGTTGAGGGGAGAAGATGGCAGGAGACGGCAGTACAAAATAGATGTTGGCTTTTATTCTCCACAGTTCAGAAGGCATTAACAAGAGTTCATAATCCCAGGGCAATCAGTTCTCAACGGCTTAAACCAGCCAAACTGTGTCCACACAACTAGACACCTGGTCCTATGGCAATCCCTGCACTACTGGACCCATCTTGCCTCACCTCAAGCAAGACTATTGAACTTTGATTCACTTTAGACATCAACTCACTTGACTTTAAACAGTCATTTTACTTTAAACTTCAGTTTACTTTCAAACATTTATGAACGCTGATTTCCTGAATCTGTAACTCCTTGTCTCCACTGTGTCGCTTCCAAGCTTCCAAAAAATACTAGTGAAAACCCCAGCTCCTTAATGGGCTGGCCAATTATCTAATTAGCAAAGTGCGGGTGGACTAAACCATTTAACGGAGGTGCATCTAAACCAAAATCCCCACAGCTGAAACTGTACTACCAGAGCCCGTTTACGGCGAGCCATGGCACTCCTATTAACGCCATTCAACCTGCAATTCCAATTGCAAATCCGCCAGGGGGCGATCGCGAGTCAGTGGAAACTGAGTGGAAAATCAATGGGCACCTATGAGGTACAGGGCTAAATGTATAATTTTCACATATTTAGGGACAACATATCACAGATTGCATTTTATTTTAAGCAACTTTGACATGGATTTCAATCAAAATGATATTTTTAATACATATGACCATTACGTTTTTCATCTTTGAGCTGTTTTTTCCCCTGACTCACTAGCATTCTGCTACTCTATTCTGGTGAATGGCCATAGGGAAAGACTTGCTGTGTCACGTGACAGACACTTTGGAAGGGATTTTACAAATGAACAAAAAATGCTAAAAATATTATGTGTGGACTGAGAATTAAATCAAATTACTCTGAACCGCATGCATGAATGCATTTATTCAAGAAAATTGTATCTAAAGAAATGCAGCATTTGAGGTGCAGCTGCATAGAACCCAATTCATTCTTCACTGACTCTCGCGCGCCATCTAGGCGCAATACCACCGGAGTGCTAATTCTCCCCTATTAAAAGTTCTCTGGTACTACATACAAGTCCACTTTCAGCATGGCGTCTCTCTAATTACCATAAGAAACACATATACGCATACAAATAACAATTCACACCCATTACATAAAAATGAACACAAAAAGACAAAACACATGGCAATGAAGACAAGTTTAGAGTTCATTGAGTGCTGACAAGTGGAAAGGAGAGGTCTCCTTTTCACA
>JAODXP020000028.1:13307972-13312972 GCA_027497455.2 Sardinella longiceps | reverse complement strand
ACCCGATCAACCTCACTCGTTTCTAAATGCATTAAAGTCAGGATAGCATCAAAAGCTCCATTAAACCCCACAAAACAACATGCACAGCAACAGCAAGTTTACCACTCAGTTACCCCCCTGCAAAGATTCCTTCCACTCTTCAACAGAGAGGCCTGAGGCTGGACAGTACCACCGACCCTTTAGCTGAGTGTGGCCGGTCGTCTTTTTTTTTGACTGGCCACAAAGTGCACATGTGTAGTGGTAGTCTTCCTTGACCAGCCGCTTCCGAGGAGGCTCACCCCTCGCCACTCGATCCTCATCCTCCTGGGCAGCTTTCTTCTTTCTCCAGGTACGCTGCCGAGGCTCATTGGGGGGGTGAGGTTGTGGCTGAGGAGGCACAGGCTGCTGGACATCAGGATGCACTGGTTGCTGGACATCAGGAGGCACCGGTGGCTGGAACTGGGGAGGCATTGGCGGCTGGAACTGGGGAGGCATTGGCGGTGGGAACTGGGGAGGCATTGGCGGTTGGAACTGGGGAGGCATTGGCGGTTGGAACTGGGGAGGCATTGGCGGCTGGACCTGGGGAGGCACTGGTGGCTGGAACTGGAGAGGCACAGGGCAGTTTGGCAAAGGAGGGTAGGCCCCATAGAACGGGAAATGAAAGGGTGACGGTTGTGAAACATAGTGGGGTAAAGATCCAGGAGTGGGAGGGGGCGGTGGCCAGACAGGTGAGTAGCCAGACAAATATGCCCCTCCAGGCTTGCTGGAGATCCGCTTTCTTACAAAGGCCTCTCCTTCCCTGTTCTCTGGCTCTTCAAAGACCATGGGTTCATGCCCATGCCTCACGGGAGTAGTTGGCAGGGTTCGGACTTCGGGTAGAGACTCCCTGGCCAGCTGCACTTGTTGTGGCAGAGCAGTACCCTGCAACAGCATGTCCCGGTCCCGCCGTTTCTGCATTCGTAGCAGCCTTAAAGAGAAACACCCCTTGTTAGGTAATTCATATAACAAACTATACATACTAAAAAAAATGACAACTCACCATGCAGAGACTGTAGTGGTATTTAATGGGACCAACACCAGTTCAGTCCTACTCAGAATGGCCCTATTATCCTCAATCAACTGCCTAATGTGGCTGTAAATAGCCACAATAGATTGAGGCACTGCGAGGGTTCTGCCCAAGTTGTCCTTGGGGCGATTCCTGGGCTGGCAGAATTCTTTCTGGAGTCGCAGGCAAACCGCTTCTGTGACCCGGTGCAACTCAGGGTCCTGAGCTGCCTGGCCATGAGTCATGAACAGCCTGTGGAAGAGAGTAGTCTTATAACTTGGAATGTATACTATAAAGACCAAAAAACAAACGTAAAAAAAAAAATTACCTCTCTGCAGCCTGCTGACCAGGAGCAGAGCCGCTTCTCTTTCGAGACGCCCTCCAAGGTCCAGACACTGCAGATTTTTTTCTGGCCTTCTGCCCATACCTCACCACTGCCTTGTCCATTTCATGGAGGGCTTCATATAAATGAATGATGTCCTCCTCCTCCTTTGAGGACAAGGCAGTGATGGTCCTGTTCAGCCCGACCAAGTAGGCTGCTAGGGCATCGACAGCTTTCCAGCCCAAGACACCCCTAGAATCACGCTGACAGGACTGAAAATGAAATAGTTTATACTATTGGCTGGTTATATCACCATTTTTGTATTTAATATAAATTATCTGAGCAAAATTACCTGTCCTGGCTGGTTCTCCTCTTCATCCGCCTCCAAAGATGGGTCATCCACCTGACTGGACACCTGGGCCTCCATTGATGGGTCTGCATCAAGGTCAGAGGCATGGGACACAGTAGGGTCCACCACCTGACCTTCATCCTCTGATTCAGGATCATGGTGAACTGGAGGGATCTCAGGGAGCTGGAGGTTCAAATCCCCTCTGTTAGACTGAGCCAACAAGTACTCCACCGCAATCCGCTCATCTGTAATCATTTTTAAAACACAGTAAGAGAAAGGGCACATACACTCACAGTTCACACACATTCAGCACAGCCATCTTACCAGTGGGCTTTCCAGGTGGGGTGAAGCTTGGAAGCAAGGCACAGCCAAGGACCTGCTGGCTCATGTTGTTAATGTGGGACATCAAACGGACATCAAATGTGCGAAGGTTTGATGCACCCACAATAGCCACAGCCTCCTTTGCCCGACTCAGATTCCACCGTGAGGCCCCCTCTACCATGTACATCTGGGTGTGCATAGCATTGCACCTCCATCCTAAAAATCAAAGGCACTATTTCAGTCAAAAAAAAAAACCAATAGCTATAAACACAATAAAAACTGAATGACAATACTGTAATTAATGTGTTTTTACCAGGGATGAACGCACACTGGTGTCGGTGAAAACTCTCCAGAGAGGAGGAACCCCTGCCGCACCTCAGGACATCCAAGACAGCGCCCCCCTTCTGAAGGACAGCTGTCTTGGTGTAAAGTTCCACTCCTGGAGGATCCTGGATGCAGTCCAGGTGTTTCTGCTGCTTTTCCCAGATCTTGCGCATGGCCTCAGGGTTCACCAGACGTAAGCCCGTGGTGTCAGTGAGCTCCCAGACAGAGTGGAGAAGGCCGGAAATTAATTCCTGAACCTCCTCAGGCTGGCGTGTCCTCCTCCTGCAGTGCCTTGCTAATTCTGCTGGGCTGATGCTGGCCATTAGCTGTGACTCAGATGGCTCCAGGCCACCATGGTTGCTGCGCCACTCTCCTCTCTTGGCATCCTTCAGACTACGGACATCCCCCTGATCCCACTCAAAAATGCAGGAGGAGAGTTTGGAGCAGAAGATGCCAAAGAGAGGGTGGTGCTCGGTGGTGAGGCCACAGTTAAAGCGCCTCATAAAGTGAAAGATGTCCAGCCGCACCACACATTGCCAGGGTCGGAAAAGGTGGAGAACTGGAGGTGCACCTGTGAATAAAGAAATAACACAAACAAAAATCACATGCATAAACATGTGAGTGTTACCGCACAATTGAATAACAGTAATAATAATAATAATAATAATAATAATAAAAAGAAAATCACCTGACTGACTACAGCAATCCCGGTCAACATAGATGACAGAAGGTTCTGGCTCACCAGCATTCTGGTAGCGTTTAACAATACCTTGGCACAGTTCGTCCAGTCCAGCACCTTCACCAGTGGTCAAAACGCAATTTAGAACCTGGCCAAGCTCATTGCCGATGTTAGTCATCCATGCAGCTGTGTCTCCGATACTGCCAGCCAGCTTTTTGGTAATCTGAAAACATAACATAATAAACCACACTGTTAAGGGCATATTAATCACATACATTACACATAATACACAATAACACACAATACTATATACTGTACCTTCTTGGTCGAATCCATCTTTAATATTCTCCCATAGGTGGAGGTGATGACTGCCTTCATCTCATCCAAATGGCTGAGGATGTCATTGGCATGGGCAGTTTCAAACCACCGGGCGAGAGGAAGTGACCTATTAATAGAAATAGATATATCATATCAAAAATAGAATAAGCATTACATATCTATACATACAGAATAAACATTTTTTAAAAAAAATGAAAAACCTGAAAGTTTGTGGTGCAGTGAACACAGGAACCGTGGTAGTCTGGATCAGCGCACATTTCCTCAAGTACTGCTTACAGTCAGACAGGTATAGAAGCGTACGTCGTGCCCACTCTTCACTATGAACCTCTTCTATTGCTGCCTGCACATATGAAGAACTGTTGCCACTGGTCCTTGGTCTCAGGAAGGTCACACATTTCCTGTCCAGGGCAAGCTGAGTTGTCAGCACTGCTGGGAACTGGTTCCTGTGTGCCACATCCAGCTGGGAGAGGATTTCCTTGCTCCACGGGCACACTGGCAGTTTGCATGCATTGCAGCGTGGATAATCTCCCCCAACCAGATAGTACCTGCAGTCAATGTCAATAACCTCCCTGACTTTGGGGTAAATGCCTGAGTGGCTCATTTTCTGCCCACACTGTGGACACTTCAGAGGAATGCCCCACATCCTCATTGGAGCCCACAGGAACATTTTCTGCCGGAAATACCACCCGACTTGAGGAGGAGATGGCTTGGGATGCAGGGATGGATAAAACCAGTTGTCACTGAGCCTCTGCTTCAGCTGACCTGTGGGCTCATACAAGCACTTGGAAATCCACTCCCAATCTGCAGGCTTCAGGACTCTCTTAAATTGGCTGGGAAGAAAACTCTGCCAATCAGGAGCAGCCTGTGCCAGAGTTGGTGCGGAGGGCTGCTGAGCAGGTGGTACTGGAGCCTGCTGCACAGGTGGTGGCAGAGAATGCTGCGCAGGTGGTATTGGAGCCTGCTGGACAGGTGGTGGCAGAGCCTGCTGAAAATCAATTCAATTCAGTTATATTTATGCAGCACTAATTATAATAATTTCATTTCTGATATACATTTACCTGCTGCACAGGTGGTGGCAGAGAGTGCTGCACAGGTGGTATTGGAGCCTGTTGCACAGGTGGTGGCGGAACCTGCTGAAATTCAATTCAATTATATTTGAACAGCACAAATATAACAATAATTATCTCCCTTGTGGTAGTGTTTTACCTGTTGTAGAGGTGGTGCCAAGGGCTGTGGAGATGGAGTTGACCTCAGAGGTAGAATGGGCTGCGGAGATGGAGTAGACCTCAGAGGCAGATTGAGCTGCGGAGATGGACTGGAACGCGGAGTGGGCTGTGGTGATGAAATGGGGCGTGGAGATGGAGTGGACCTTGGAGTAGGAATGGGCCGCAGAGGAGGAGTAGACCGCAGAGCTGGAGTGGGGCGTGGAGGTGGAGTGGACCGTGGAGCTGGGCGCGGAGCTTGCTTCGATGGTGATGGAGCCAACAGGGCACCATAGTGGCAGGTCTCTATGTGCAGGAGGAGTCCCATAGCACCACGGACCTTTGCTCCACAGGTGTCACAGGTTTCCTCTGCATGGTGGTCAGAGAGATGGTCAGAAAAACTCCCAGCTTCCACTGACTCATCACAGAGAGAGCACTTG
>JAODXP020000028.1:13285472-13297972 GCA_027497455.2 Sardinella longiceps | reverse complement strand
TCCCCTATAAACCCCATATAAGATTCTTATACAACATAACAAAAACATTGTACAATGAAGTTTCACAGTATGTGCATTTTATATGGATTTTGTATGAGCGTTGAGTCCCCTATACAATACATAGTCAAATCAAATACAATCAAATACAATTCAATGTATTTTATAGATCAACATGTGATGAGCTCTTTTCCAAAACACTTGATTATATCTCCTTTTTCAAAATGCATTTAAACTTTTATTGCTTTTTGAAAAAAAGTATTCTGTCATTGACATGTTTACTAGAGGTGAGTTGAAGCCCTTCAAAGTGGCCTGCTGTAGGCCGACATGAATGAGCAGTGTTCAAAGGGCAAAGATCAGTCTGAGGTAATGTTCTAATATATTTCTATAAATTATTATGAATTCTCATTGAATTCCATAGATCCGGGGCTATGCTTGAAATCACACAGGAGCACCACTTTGAGTGTTTATCATGACATTTTCTTTCTGAAAAAGTAACTGTGGACATCATTGGTAAATCTTCAAAGGTGTCCTGGAGCAAGCCAGCAGGACTAGTTGAGGTTTCCTATATTAACCCTCTGTAGTGATGAGGAAAGTGACAAGATAGTCTACACAAAAGCACAGTGGTGCTTGTTTCCAGAGCTGCAATATGACACAGAATATACCATCAGCATTTCATCTGTTCTACCCAATGGGAGGCAAAGTAAGTCTGTGTCTAAAGTCATCCATCAAAGGAAGAAGCCAGGAATAGATAGACACTCAAGGATTTGTCTTTCAGCTACACCTAATGGCACGGTGGAGCATCACTGCTTTGACACTCCATCTGTGCAGGTTTGGTTCTCGTCTATGTCACTTTTTCAGACCAAGGACCACTTTGTCAAAAAAAACCTTTTAGGGACCACCTTCCCCCATCCCACCTCCTCAAGCACCCATTTACCCTTTGACCCCCAGCCTCCCCAGGTATGAGGATATAGCCATTTCTGCATGCATTTCCTTATTAGAAAACTGTCAGGAAGAAAATGTTCAAATGCTGTGTGATCCTGTAGTGTTTATGGAATAGTAATTTCCTAGGGCTGACACATTTTTAAAGTATTATCTGTGGTCTATTTGTAGCGAACATGGATGAGTTGGAAGTTTAAAGACAAACTTTAGCTGGTATCTTGACTTTGAAATAGTTTAATGTTAAAAATAGCCTAAATCTTTTATTCCAATAATATATACTGTATATATTTCAATATAATTTTAATAATGTCAATATAATTTCAAAACAATGTCAGTAATTACAATATTGACAGCATATTTTATTTTCTGTTTTCCTCTTTTTTGTTACATGTGTAGACAATGTCTTTTGTTCAGATGGCCTATTTAGAAGCACCTAACTGCAGATTTGACAAAGTCGTAGTGGTTCATAGTTGGACACATTGGGCAATAGGTGTAGTAGTAATACCAGTAGTAATAGTAGTAGCAATAGTCTACTGAGTGACAACTGGGTGACCCATGTTTGATTTCTGAACCTAAAGGCCTACTGTGAGTCTATGAACCAACTGTTTACTATTAGTCAGCTTTTATTTGCCATCATAATAGCAGTGATTGAATGTGAGAAACTCACTTTCAGTTTCATTTTCCCTGGCTCTGTGCAGTTAGCATCAGAGTATCCTTTGATCTTTCTACCAGTGGTTGACTTTCCTGTTCCAAAAACGTTTTCTTAGGTGATTGTGACCACGACCAGATGAAGGCCTTGACGGCCAAAACTGGTCAGCATTTTTTTTTTTTTTTTTTAGCTCTAACCCATTAATGTAATAAAGGGTTTTTACACTATATCACCTTGACTCAAAGGAGAGTGCCTGGAGGACTTTGATTGAAACATTTTCTTAGAATAAGAGGGAAAAAAGACAACAAGAAAGGGAGAGAAAAAAGACAAAGAGATAATAACAAAAAAAGCAAGACGGTACGTTCTGTTTGGCCTTTGATCTAGTTTTAGCTACCAGTTTGCTATTATGTTGTTAGCCTACTCTTGTTATTTTAACAGTTTCTAACTCAGAGGCCTCAAACAACATGGCCATGTGTTAAAATACTCTGACCTCTCACTCTAGTAACCGTTTTAGATGTAGCAAAATTGAGAGACTACACTAAAACAGTTTACACTGATTTTATATAGGGGATTATGTGGCCCTTACATTATTCTGTTGGGACATGAGTTATATACTTTTTTCAGGAGGTCATATCGGTAGTCCATCATATGTAAAGATCTGGAGTGGTGTGATCATGTCAGCATCCAATGAATTGTTGACTTTCATTGGGTGATTCTGACAAACAAACAATGTGGGAAGGGAGCACCACCCGCTATCTTATAACATAACAGGAAAACCACAGGTTAACAGAGGAAACTAACTACAGTTTCAGTTAAATCCAGTTGAATTAATGTTACAATATTTGTCTTATTTTGTGTTTGATTGTGTGTTTAAATTATCAAATCTAAATGGATTCAAATTATATCAGCTTAGGGCATTTATTGCATATCAGGCCAAAAAAATAAATGTGCCAAATATAGCCTACTATATTCAACAGCAAAAAAAGAGAAAGAGAGACAACACCTTTTTCAGGTTAGCCTACCTGAAGTTTTCGGTATGAGAATATACATGTTTCAATGAACAGAAGCATGCACTCTGACACGTAGAAGACAATCATACGGAAACGGAGCTGAGCCACAGTGGTTTTTATGACTGTTTGACCTCATCGAGAATTTGAATGCTGTGACTTTCCCACGGTATGATCTACCAGGTCCTGAATGTACTGAGGTGTATTAAACAGTACAACAGACAGAAGTGCAGTGTCAAGGGACTGTGAACATCATGGTAAGTTTTTAAGTAGTTCTTTTTCTTAATGTTTGTTTAAGGCTATGGATCATAAGTGTGTGGATTAACTCAGCTAAAACTTCCAAAAGTCCAAAGAAGGTTGAATGGAGTTATGCCAATATTTAGCTTTGTACTGTAGTCCTTTTTGTCTCTAAATCTAAATAGCTAAATCAAGTCATCATTTGAAGTGTAAATCTCACAAAAATACCCATGCAATGCAGTGTAGAAATAGGTGTATACAAATACTATTACTGACTTTAAATCAAAATTGTAACAGTTCACTACTATTTGATTTGTCATTTTTATCAATAAATTCACTCTAGTGTCCTATTCAAATTAATTTGGAAGGCATACAGTCATACAGGATGTATGCAAATACAAACATTATAACACATATAAATGTTATAACATAAGTTCCCACCAGCCATAGGATACCACTGTGTGGTTCTGTGTGCAGGGTAGGAAACCACCACAAAATGCAAGAAAACCTTTTCCACACGAAATTTGACTACTTGTATTTTGCCATCAAACAGTCAACAAGTTCAGGCAGTGGCAATAAGTTAATGAGGCTCTGAAAAGTGTATGAAATGTTTTGTGTGACCATCACCATACTGTAGGAGGGACTGTGGCATTTTAAAATGTATGGTTTCTTTGTCATGTTAATTTTTAGGAATTAGAAAGCTAATAATACCAATACTTTTCACTACTCCTGAATTACAAAGACAATATTCAGTGAGTGACTATGCCCTATAAATTTAAATTTGTCAATAAAACAAAAATAAAACAAACGTCACTGTAAAAAGACAAACAATGCACTTCTAAAATTAATGTATTTATTCATAGCACAAGTTACAGAATGTTTACTCTCTCAGATTATACAAGACTGAGTGGCTATATGGCAGAAACATAACTGTTGTTCAGATATCAATTCCTCAAGGAGTTCATGTCATTTCATGTGTCAAACATCTTGTTCAGCTCAGGTAACGCTGACATCTAGTGGTGTATGATAAGAACTTCTATTTGCTGTGAGTGGAAATGGTGTGTAGAGTATTTGCTTAGTGTTGGTCCCTCTGAGTAATGCTATATTGTTGATGAGTGTATAGTTAAAAGGATAAGCTAAAGATATGTGTGGATAAGCTATGGTGATTCTGTCCTGTAATGCATTCATTATTTATGACTAAATTGCTTTTTATAAAGAAAAGTGATCAAATTCAGTCTTTAGGATGCTGTTGACTTGATCTGAGAATTCAGGCCATATATAATGTATGTAATTTTTTCAGTGCTGTGCCAGAAGTGGATGTTGAGGAAAGAATTCAAGAACATGAATTCAGTCATGTATCTTTGGTGGTTCTGTCCCGGTGCAGTTATTGTTTACTTGGTCTGGGAAATCTGGCAATAAAATGTGTTCAATTTTCTCAGTGCTGTTTGAGAAGGAGAGGATGTTGATGAGATGTTGAAATTTAGTGAAAGAATACAAGAACATGAATTGTTGGTTCCGTTCCAGGGATGTCCTTGCTCTGGCCTGGTAGAAACCCAGCCTCTTGCTTCTATGCTTTGCTCCGTGCAGACCATCTGGACTTTTTATTGACAAACAGTTCCTTGCTGGAGATGTTTGAATTCAAAAGGATTGGATCAGCCCTTTACTGACAGCCTATAGTATTGTTACACTTCATTCACAAGATGTTCCCTCTGTTTGCTGATTGGCCAGGATGGCATCCATACGGAAGAAATTGAGCTCAATGGCATCAATCCCAGAGGGAATGAAAGGAGATGAAAATCGAGCAGAATTATATTAGACGGCAATCCCAGGCTTTACTACTGTGTGTGTAAACATTTTAAGCCCAAGGTAGGGAGAGCTACAAAACAAACAAACAAACAGAAAAACTAACAAACAAACAAAACTGGTAGTGAAAGTGGCATGGAAAAGCATGGTGATGCAGTTTTAAACAAGGCTCCTGTGTATAATTAGCGAATGGGAAGTGTAGGGGATTAGTTTAGCAATCTGCTCAACTGACTGAGGAGTGAGTTTGACTCTGTGGCCTATCAAATCTAATGCTGCTGCTCCATTTTCATGATGTTGTCTTTACCATTAACTGGATTACCATAAATCGTGTTGACCGTTTAATATTTGTCATTCCTCCATCCGCTATTTAGTTATACTCAGATGTCCGAAGCCAGATGGTCCATCTATGTTTGTTTGTTTGTTTTTGTAATTACTGTAATATCATACGAGTGTCATCAGGATGTCTTCAGAGGGTCAGGTTGAGATCTAGACTCTCAACGGAAGTAAAGTCTTATGGGATCATCTCAAGAGGTTGTCCAGAAGTAATTCATAAACCTGATCCAATACACACAAACAAAAAATCTTGTTTGTTCTCAAGATTTCAGTTTGAGATTGAGTGTCAGTCATGGTCAAATTCGGCAATGGAAATTCAAATGTAGAAAGAAAAACAAAAAAAATGTCACTGTCAATGTTACTGTCACCATTTTTCCCCAATATTCTCCAAATAGGGTTTTAGTTTTCTCTCAAGATCATTGCGAGGGATCATCTTCAGCAGGTCGCGTGTGTTAGTGAGGCATAGACACTCAGGCCAGGCTTTCTTCATCAGCGCTGCTACCTCTGCTCGGTCTCTCCCTTCCAGTCTGCCTTCAGGGATCTGATAGCATCCTGTCGTATTGGACATGAGCAAGAGGAACTTTTTGAACTCATCCTTGCTGAGGCTTTCTAGAATGTTGATGAGGACAGGAAGGAGGTTCCCGGTGTAGTCCACTGCAGAAATATATTTAAAAAGCAACTAATGATTGCTTAAAATCTTTAATGTTCTTATAGACAGATTTTCCATAGTGCAAAATATGTGTGTGCATCATAACTTTTCAAAAGACTCCTTACAGATCCACCAACAGGTTTACGACATGTCCGGCACAAAAACAGCACAAAAACAAGTGCACAAGTCATTAGTATAGTTTTACTGAATGTCTACGAGTTCAGAAACTGACAAAACTTTTATTGGGTTGTGTTGTTATTCCTTTGAAAGTTATGAAGAGGACATATTTTAATTATCTTACCATATTGGTCGAGGTGTTTCAGAAGAGGTTCTTTGTCACTGCCTTGTTGAAAAAACATCAACGCCATATTTCATTTTCGACCAGGTGACGTGACAGACATATATTAAGTGTTTAAATAGAGTATAAATAAGTGTTTATTTAAGCATGCAAACCTTGACCTGAACCTGACATTGACTGATAGGCCTATTGAATGGTGATGCACTTGGTGCAAACTTTCAAACAAATTGTTTGCAAGACATCTTAAAATGTGTGTCTGAATGAATATTACATTTCCTTTGCATACTTCCTATTGTCTATCTGGAGAGTAAAACAGAAGTATTCTGAATTTTATCCACATGAAGCATAACACTACTCAGAAATCACAGTTATTCATAGTTAGAACGCAAAACATCAAATAGAAACTTACATGGCTTTCTAAAAACTGGCCCATCATGGTGGGTGGTATCGTGTCTAGAAGCAACGGTTCGAGGGGATATTTTCAATAAGCAGAAAATCAAAGCATCCTCATTCTCAATTTAGTTCTGCGCAATGTTTAGCAAAACTTGCTAACATTACAGGTATTCCCTATTTAGAAAACAAAATATCAAATCTTAAAATCTTCTTCAAACTACCAAGATGAAGACCAATGAAACCCCACCTCATGGTGTGCATTCTTCACTTCTTACCAGATAAAACAGGAAGAAGAAACATGTGACTATGTAGCTCAAGCCAACAATTAATACTATTATTTTTACTTGCCTATTATTAAATTATTATAGTTCTGAGAGTAACAACAGGTAACGTTTTGGCATTTTAGATTCTTGCCATTTTGCACAATTAATTATTGCAATTATGAGCTCTAAAATGTATTATACATTTATACTGTAAATAAGCTCATGCGTTACTTTAAATTGTATACTAAGTGGGTATTTAAAAAGCTGAAAGACTTTTTTTTCATCTTTCAGAATCTTGATCCTGGAGCTCTACTCTGGATCTACTTTATCTCTTACAATCATGAAGAGTCACTGGGTCAACATATCTGCTGAGCATGGATATCAAAGAGTCATTCACGGGACTTGTAGGACTTACTTATGTCTGGGACATTTAGTCACTCTTGTTGCTTTCATATCAAAACTTGCACATATCAATAACAGAACTTTCAGCCCACATTACGTAGTTCTTACATGAGACAGATTTTGTTATTACAATTACTTACAATTACAATGACTTGGCTAATGGAGAGATAATGAATAAAGAGTGTTTGTCCTTGCTGTTGTGCATCCAGAAAAAAAAGTTATTGCTATGTTACTGTATCAAAGATAGGAGGCATTTCTTGTTCATTTTAGACCATTTGGGTATCTGTGTGTAAATGGCTACTCTGTATGCTGTATATATTGACTCAAAAATGTACTCCCTTTTGCATAAACCTAAGCCCTGGTTAATATGAATATTTTTAGTGGCCAATTCTGTGTCATTTGTCACAATACTTTATAGAACCCTTCAGTATCGGAGACTGTATAAGATAATGTGCATTACTGAACTGCAATATTTGAAAACTCATTGGTATTGAATTGTTCTGTAGCCTAAATGCATGCATAAGGAAATGACGTTTGGTACACTCCACCCTGTGAAAGCTTGAGGTTTTCAACCCTGTCACTCTCGTTTCTTGAAGCATTGTTTCTTGTTTATTGAAGTGTTTTGATAATGAAATACAGTGAAGAAATAGAAATAAATACTACCACTTATTTATTGGTGAAGTACTGGTTTGTTTTACATGCATCAGCACTGTACCATTTAGCACAATCATCAGTGCATAATAGCAGCTCTTTCTTAATCATGGGATGATTTCAAGGATCTTATAAATGCATTTCATGTACCTAAAATAAGGCATTGGAGCAAATACTCCAAAAATATCCATTATTATGTTATATGTTATGTTATCTATCTATTAATGCAAGGAAGTTCTGTTTGTGTGTGTGTGTGTGTGTGTCTGTCTGTGTGTGTGTGTGTGTGTGTGTGTGTATGTGTTCCACGCTTAACTCTGCAACCGTTCGTCCGACTGACCTCCATTTGTAAATGAAGCTCAGTAGACTCCTGCTTCTCCAACTACGTCACTCCCCTCTCACTCCCGGCGCAGTGCTTTCGGTGGAGAAAAAAAGCATTTGCTACATGGGCAATGCACTAGTAAAAAGGCAATGGAGCAACAACTAAATGTGTGAAGTAACAAAACAGTGAACTGAAATGTAGTTAATTAGTGTGCACTGTAATGGAAAACACTCCTGGCCTTCAGAATACATGATCTAGTCATTTATGGCATTAGCAGGGTTGCAGGTGCTGTAACTCAGCTGTGGTGACCTAAATTATTCTTTCTATTCTAACTATTCTTCTGTACCTTTCTGTGCATCAACATGCAACCTGTCATTGATATGTTTTCTGGAGCAAGCAAGACAGTAGGCTAGGCTTACAGTATATGAGCAGAGCAGTGTTCAAAGGGCACTCTAGTAAAAAGCTAAGAGACTCTCGACTCCTCCTTACGACTTTGACAAGGCAGATAGTCAAAGTTCAATTTACAGGTTCCATTTTATCAGGTGGAAGAAGCCATCCTCTTTTACTTAACGCATATAAGAATATCTTAAGCTTCATTGTATTTTGATAGAAACAAGTATTTCTTGTTTGGTGGCCATATTCTCCTGAGTGTGCACAGCTGTGACTGATTTATTTTGGTAAGTAGCCTACTCTATGATGACCACAAGATGGATTGTTATGAAATGGCGGCACAATATCTGGATTACTGTAGGTGGACTGTTGGAGTAAACAGTTATTCTGAGAACATTGTTTTGTTTTTCCTGTTCATACTATATTTTTTTTTAAAAATCATTAGTATAAAATACAACCTTTCCTATAACAGATGTTTCCTAATATTTACTGTTGCATTAATCTACATGATGGTAGTTTGACTGGGCTGAACTTGGATCATTTTACAAAACCTACCGCATTTCATATGTTTAAAGATCTTGACGCAAAGCAACTTTCAGTAATTTTGACATGATCCAGACTGCTCAGAGTTTCCCAAACTTCTACAGCATACATCACCTGCTTAAATATATCCTGAAATATGTTAATACTCAATACTTACACTACTATGTTAGGTCACACACTGCTACACTGTCAATCAGGGCTTTGAACCGGTTCAAGGAACGAAAACGAAAACCGGAAACTTTTTGAATTTTACATGGAACGGAAACGAAACCGGAAACGTTATTATTTTTTATGTTCTGGAACAGGAACACTTATTTAAAAATAATGGTAACCGGTTAAAACCGGTTTTATTTCGATCCTCAAAGTTTGTGTTGCCTTAGAATTAACTTTAAAAAAAAAAAAAAAAAACTAATTATTTTCCTGCGCGCGGCTGAGGTTCACCTGTGTGACATCACATTCGCTGAGTCAAAGTTCCCTTCCCTCCCAAACCATTCCTGGAGGAATCGCTGACTGAATGGAGATTGAGCGGTGGATTAAAAAGTCTTCACCCCACATCTTAAACAAGATGTAAATTACGACCCATCGTTAATTAAAACAATCATTACAAACACAATATCAATCACTATATTTGTCAACTCCACGTTAGTTAAACTAGCGAACAGTTGGCTAAAGTGAACACCTCTGTTTTCCCGATGCCCATGGCTATCTATTCTTGCTAACACTAAACGGAATATCTTTCTCATTTGTGGCAACTTTTCTCTTTGTGTAGATGGGAAGACATGCTGAGAATCCAAATCGCCAGCTTTTTACCTTCGACCCAGCAACAAACAAATCAAAGTGCAGCGTTGAGTGATGTGGAGCCCAAATATCAGGCAACCTATTATTATTAATAGGCTAAGAATATAATTATTATTTAATAATGGTTGTAAATATTATATTTGGTTTAAGCTGGAAGAGGAAGCTGTTTCATAGCATTAAACAGCTGCAGGAACGAAATTAACCGTTCCGGGAACATTATTTTTTGGTTCTAACCGGTTCGGGAACGTCAATTTATTGGTGGAACACAAAACCGGAAACGTTATAATTCCGTTTCTGTTCGGAACGAACCGATTGGAAAAAAATAACGGTTCAAAGCCCTGCTGCCAATACATACAATGAAAAGGTTATGTTGATGTTCTTAAGTTTAACATCATAGTGTGGTGCCCTTAGATTCTCTTGTAAATGTGATTATTTATTTATTTATTTATTTTTAGGGAACGAAAGGTGTTCACTGGATTAGCTGCACATGTGATTTTGTCATGCCTACTGTAAACAGGGCATTTATCCTGTAAAGTTAGCTTAATGATTGACTAATTTTTATCTCAGTGTCTGCTAAACAGGAAACTTGAAAGCTGACTGCAATGTGACAAGTCCAATAAGGAAACATAAGGTGAGTTCAGTTGTTTGTACTGTTTACTGTTTAACTCCAAAAAAAAAAAAAAAAAAAAACTTGTAATAGTGTCTATTTCATTATGTTACAAAAACTGTTCGTTAGGCTGTTTGACATTCGCATTACTACCTTAAAGGCATTGGCAACACAGAGACAATGAAAATGTTATGTTGATGTTATGACATTATAGTGTGGTGCCCTTAGATTCTCTTGTAAATGGTGATTTGATTTTTTTTAGGGAATGAAAGGTTAGATACACTGGTTTAGACTCATTGTACATGTAATTTTGTCATGCTCAAAATAAACAGGGCATTTATCCTGTAAAGTAGCTTAATGATTGACTATTTGTTGACTGGGCAGACTGTGATGTCCAATAAGGAAACATAATATGAGGTGAGTTCAGTTGTTTGTAATGGTTACTGTTTTACACAAATAGAAAACTTGTAATATATGTTTCTATTTCATTATGTTACAAAAACTGGCTGTTTGACATTCTTTTAGGAATGGATGAATTTACAACAGATGCTCTTGAGATCATCAATTTCCCAGAGCTATCAAAACAATTCTTGTGCAAGGTAAGTATTGAAACAGTGTAAGTAGTAGAAACAAAACATTTTTTTCTCCCTGTTGAACAAATATGTATCTGTATTTAGTCAGTGAAGCCTTCTACAAGACTTCTTGTACTGGACCTTGAAACTGTTTCACTTGGACCAGAAGTTTTTGTTGTCCTGCCACAAAATTTTCACAATAGTTTGTTGGAAACTTCTGGATTCATAAATGGCTGGCTTTCATTAAAATGCCATTAGACAGCAATGCTGAGAAAACATTAAGTTTAATAAAAGGCATGATGGCAAAGTAAGTATTTTGATTCTCTCTCATATAATTAACAGTGAGGGTATCTAACCTCAGCCCTCTGAGAATGGCTGACAAGAAGAGTTTGTCTGACAGAGTGAAGGAAAAGGACTCCACTTCAAGGTGAGGTCTTATAAAGATCTAATATTTTGGCTGATTTATACTGTAGGTCTGTATAATTTATATTACACTTAATTCAGAATTTGTATTAACATCTGTTTTATTTCACCACTAAAAAAGACTGAAAGTGATTAAACAGCAGGGGACAAAGGAAGAAAGAATTGTTTGATTTTCACTGCATCTGTTGTAGAATTCTTTTTGAGAAAAAAATATTGTTGTGTGCACAGTATTCATCTGAACAAAGGCCACTATGTGTCAAAACACACACTGCTGATGTATACTGGTGTATAATGCTGCAATATTAATTCATTGCTGCACAAAAGATACCATTCCACAAACTGAAATGAAAGAAAAGCTACACTCAACACCAATTCGGAATCTTTGAATATTCTGTGCAAAACCAGGATACCCTAGCCCAGGGGTGGGCAATTACTTTGGTCGAAGGGCCACATTGGCGTTTAGATTTTCACTAATGGGCTGGGTGTTAATCGTCAACTGGTTGATGCCACTAAATTGGCAATTAAAAAAAAAAGTCTCAAACCAGCAGCCTCACTTTCTTCAGAGGACATGTTAACATGCAGGGTTGAAAAAGGGGATTTTCATGACTACAACAAATTTGATAATTTAGGCCTATAATCTAAAAACCTTGGCAAAAAGATAAATTATTCTACTTTGGGAAGGCTCCGCGGGCCGGATTAAATAGCTCAGCGGGCCGCATGTGGCCCCCGGGCCTTAGTTTGCCCAGGCCTGCCCTAGCCTGAAGTGCCACTGTTATATCTCTTGCTAAACTTTGAGTTTCACTACAATACTAGGGTACTTTGAGACTTCAGTTTCCCTAAAAAAAAAATTTATTCAGCAACAAAGAAATCTGTGAAATTGAAGTCAACACCAATTCAAACAATGTGACCCCCCATCAAACTGCGTGTGTGCCTATTGAGTGTATCCAAACTCTCACTGTTGCACTAAGTGAAACAAGACAATATCCACACTATTCTGTTTCATTTGCTATACCCAGCAGTGTGTCCATGAAGAGTGACCGGTCAGAAGATCGGTTTGTTGATTTTCGACATGGGACGCAATATGAACCAAGGTGACCCCCCATCAAACTGCGTGTGTGCCTATTGAGTGTATCCAGACTCTCACTGTTGCACTAAGTGAAACAAGACAATATCAACACTATTCTGTTTCATTTTCTATAACCAGCAGTGTGTCCATGAAGAGTG
>JAODXP020000028.1:13283109-13285372 GCA_027497455.2 Sardinella longiceps | reverse complement strand
AAACTGCTTGTCCTTTGTTTTAAATGCTAGGTTCAAGCTTTAATCATTACACTCTGTTTGTTTGCCCTGCAGCTCTCCCGTCAGTTTAGAAATTGTAAAAAAAAAAAAAAAATCGTGGAGGGATTGGCAACAGTGATGTGACAGCAAACAGGACTGCCCTGGGCACAGAGGAGAGGAGAGGAGAGGAGAGGAGAAAGGGAGGACTTGGGAAAGGTTGGATGGAGGGGGAGATGGGATAATGGAAGAAAGATCAAACACATGAAAGAAAGAAAAAAGACAGAAGTGTATTCAATTAAGACTTGCAAGATAGTCAAATCATGGGAGCGAAGTTGATGGTCTAAAAGGAAGATAAAGATAGATAGATAGATAGATAGATAGATAGATACCATAGATAGATAGATACGGTTGATAGATTAATAGATAGATGGATAGATAGATGGAGTGAGGGAGTTGTTAAAATGCTGTGTTCCAGGGCCTGAACTTCATTAGGTGGAGAGTGGTGTAAAGCACATTTATTCAAACCACATGTGGGGAGGAAGAGTGTGCAGAGTGTGGGCTGGTAGTGTTGGCCAGAGACTGAGAGAAGAGAGAGAGAGAAAGAGAGAGAGAGAGAGAGAGAGAGAAATGCTATGAGACTGATGGAAAGAGAGTGTGTATATGTATGTGTGTGGTAGGGTGTGTATTTGTCTGAGATCCAATGTGGCTGAGGCCCAATGCCTGTGATGTCCAGAAACGAATGCCTGGTGGTGGGATTGAGTGCATAGGAGTGACTGTAGGCATAGGAGTGGTGCTAATGCTTGCACTGCAATTATGCTGCATGTTTGATGAGCTGGATGTGCAGTCTTTGGGAAAATAAACCATAGAGAACATGATAATTACCACTTTTGCTTTAATCAAAAATTATTCTCTCTCTCTTTCTCTCTCTCTCTCTCTCTCTCTCTCTCTCTCTCTCTCTCTCTCTCTCTCTGTCTCTCTATCTCTCTCTGCGTGTGTCTATGTGTGCGTGGGAATGAACATTTGCTTGACAGCTGGATGAGCTGTTGGCTAGTTGCCCCCAAAAAGCAACTCTAAAGCTGCTACTTAGGACAGTTGGCCTTTGACCTTTGACCTTTGACCCACAAGGAAGAATGAGGGCAGTCAAGTGAAAGGTATAACTGGTGCTTCTTATAAATCATGTTGCTGTCAGGGACTACACTCTGGTATTTAGCCTGCTAATTTAGTCAGCACGAACACTTGTTTTGAGGTTGTTGAGAAAGTAGAAGTACCCAAATGCTCTGTCATTACTCTGGATGCTTTGTAGTCCAGATTATCAACATATAAAAGAAAAGATATATGACAAACCTGTCAGTTTGATCTTGATTTAGTAGTTATTTAGTCATTTTGAATGTTATTATGCATATTCATTTGTCTATAGAAGTGTACTACACTCGTATGCATATAGAGTATATTTTATGCATGTATGCAAATGTTAACATTGTGCAATTCATAACATGGTTTGAAGAGTTAGAGAAGGACAGTGGCATGTGAATTTAGCTTGCTGTGTGCTTCATAATTTACCAGGGAAAGCAGCATGTCAGTCAGTGCCTCCCAGCTCACTCCTGATTGCTCGGAAGCCCCTCTGGTGCACAGTCTCTCACCTGCAGACCACATATAGGGGCTGGAATGGATCCCTTAGGTGCTGCTAGGGTGCTACTGGTGAGCGTGGATGGTACACCCACTGCTGTCAGGCAGCCCTGGGCTCTCGTCTGGATGACTGAGCTGTCTATAAGGATCGCTGATAATCGCTGTGCTGAACATTCCGATTTTACATGCTCCGGACCGTAATACTCTGGAAAGTGTCTCATTTCATTTGGGGAATGTGGTGGGAGCCCCCAAGGTTCTCAGAGAATGAAGGGACTTGAAAAGGTCTCTTAAAGGGTGCTTAAAGAGTTTGGGCTTGATCATCCCCCATGTTTGGAAGGGAACAGAGAGGAGAAGTCTCCTAGGAATCCTTTTTATTTCAACACATGCAGCTAATGAAAGCCTGAAGAGGCAATGACTTCATGGGCAATAGCATCCATGCTAGCATTTAGAGTGTAATCAGATGGCCAATGGAATCAAATGTACACAATTATGCAGCACATAAATGGACCAGAACAACCAGGTCTATTGCCAATTAGCAGAACAACAAGCTGGGAATCATTCCACAGGCTAAAGGCCACATATGGCCACCATTGTGAAATAAGAGTTTTTTTTTTGTTTTGTTTCGGTTTTGTTGGTCCAT
>JAODXP020000028.1:13258109-13278109 GCA_027497455.2 Sardinella longiceps | reverse complement strand
AAGCTTTGTTTGGCAGGCTGCTCTCGGACAGTCCGAGGGGAACACCCCCAGGCTCCCAGGTTACCAATAGACGGGTGGGGTCAAATCCGACAGCTCCTGCCCTTACTTGGCTTGGCTAGATGCCATGACAATTGGAATTACTAGGATAGAATTTGATCTATCTAGGATAGAACATGATCTCACACATAGACTACAACACTACATCCCTTATAAGGTTCTAGGCTATCTGTGTTCTGAGTAGTTCTGAGATATGAACTTAAAAAAACGAGAGTTACGCAGATATGTGGAACAAATTTAATTATGTCCAGAAATGCATGAGATACCTACACACAATGTTTATAAGATTAAGAATATGAGACACAACACTGAGATAAATGATTTTAAAACATTGAGAAATATGAAGTAGCAGATTCCTATTTTGGCAATGACTTGTGGTGGTGGTCTCCTATTGGTTGGTTTGGACAATAGGCTATTTGGTTCTGCACTAATAGGGTCAAAGCTGTGATTGGCTCATTTTATGGCTAGTTTGTTTTTTTACAAGCATGCTTAAACAGTACTGAATGTAGTTGTGATTGATACACATCACCGTCCAATAGAAACACATCTACTATAGTAAAGTCATCTTCACACTGACATATTGCACTCCAATGGGGGAGAAGGTCTTATTACAATCTCAGTAGAATCTCATATTGACTATATTAGGCAGAATTCCTCCAAAGATGGGTGTGGTCTTTATGTGCCTGGATTCTTAAATTATGTGGAGAAACAAGAAGTGCTCTAAAGTAATTGACGAATTCTGTGTAAATCATCTGGTATGTATGACCACTTCACAAATCCCTATGGCATCCCACTCCATTAGATTAATGAGCAGAATTGTGGCAACATCAACATGATGATGCTCAGTGACAGTGAAAGAGAAAAGGCCTTCACCACAAGGCCATATCCTTGGGCCAGACCTGTGCAAACAGACTGAAACAATCTTGGCTGCGCCTTGCGTGATTTGACATTACTGTAAAATGTTTTGGGCCAGGTAGCTCAAAAGCTAACAATTAGCTTCCCAGCTGTTTCTGACCAGCAGCTGTCCAAAAGGTTCAATGAAATGTGCATAAATTACACTCAGCCACTTAGTAAACATGTTAACACTTCTATTGGATCAAACATTATTTGGCAGTAAAACGAATTATGCAGCTTTCACTTGGTTAGTCAGTGACTTGGCATAAGGTTGAGTTTCAGGCTAGCAAACACATTTCAGATTTTTCTATGAGGAACACGAATGTCAAAATTAAACAGTGCTCTCTACATTAGGAGTGGCAAACATGCTTGTATGTAAATCACGAGAGAAATCTCCAAGGAGGGACTCTCTCAGAGGGACTGTGCCCAAAGCACTTTGTGAAGTTCACCCTAACCTATATGTCACAAGTATCAGAAAGTTGACATGCCAGGGGGCAAATGTGATCTATATTCTCAAAGTTGCAACATCAATCTTTGCTTCCTCCTTTGCAGCTTGTCTTGGGGCCTCATAGGAGCCATAGTCACATAGGGGAATGGAGTTGAGAGCCTTAAAATGCAAACCAAGCAATGCAGTTATTTTGGTTGACGAACAGCCATATCAACACATGCTTCTACTAATATAAACCTTGAGTAGCTCTCAGACACACTCATCTTCTCACATTGACATGTGTTCAGAATTGTTAAGGTTTCTAGCCCACTGCATTTGCTGGAGCTGCTGTTGTGGGCTATAGTCAGTGTTTGCCTCTGAGGATAAGTAGTGCTGAGGGCACACAGTGTGCTCTTAACAGCCTTTTTATGCCTCCTTTTTCTCACCCCTCCTCCTCCTCCCTTTCCTTATCTTTCCTCTCTCCATTCATCCCTCCGTCATCTCCTTATCCTGGTTTTTATGTGTTGTCACTCTCCCACTCCCAGCCCGCTGGTTCTTATCTGCCCTCTGCTCTGCTCTCTCCCCCAGGTACCAGATCCACACAGGCCTCCAGCACTCCATCATCCGCCCCACCCAGGCCAACTGCCTGCCCCTGGAGAACGTCACGCTGCCCCAGAAGCTCAAGGAGGCTGGCTACGCCACGCACATGGTGGGCAAGTGGCACCTGGGCTTCTACAAGCGCGGCTGCATGCCCACGCAGCGTGGCTTCGACACCTTCTTCGGCTCGCTGCTGGGCAGCGGCGACTACTACCGACACTACAAGTGCGACGGGCCCGGCATGTGCGGCTACGACCTCCACGAAGGCGAAGAGGCCGCGTGGGAGCAGGACCGCGGCGTTTACTCCACACTCATGTACACGCAGAAGGCCGTACGCATCCTGGCGTCGCACGACGCCCGTCGTCGACCGCTCTTCCTCTACCTGGCCTACCAGGCGGTGCACTCCCCTTTACAGGTGCCCTCCCGCTACCTGGAGCGTTACAAGCGCATCCCCAACCTTCACCGACGCAAGTACGCCGCCATGGTCAGCTGTCTGGACGAGGCTGTGCACAACCTCACCATGGCCCTGAAGCGCTACGGTTACTATGACAACACCATAATCGTCTACTCGTCCGACAACGGCGGGCAGCCCCTGGCCGGGGGCAGCAACTGGCCGCTGCGGGGCAGCAAGGGCACGCTGTGGGAGGGGGGCATCAGGGCGGTGGGGTTCGTGCACAGCCCGCTGCTGGTTAAAAGGGGCGTGTCCTGCCGGGGCTTGATGCACATCACCGACTGGTACCCCACGTTGGTGACGTTAGCGGGCGGCGAGCTTGGCGAAGAGCAGAGCCTGGACGGCTACGACGTTTGGGAGAGCATCAGCGAGGGCCGTCCGTCCCCGCGTCAGGACATCCTGCACAACATCGACCCCATTTACATCCGCGCCAAAAACGGCTCGTGGAAGGCCGGCTACGGGTTGTGGGACACGGCGATTCAGGCTGCGTTGCGCGTGGGCCACTGGAAACTTCTGACGGGCGTGCCGGGCTCCTTAAGCGAATGGGTGCCACCTCAGACCTTCTCCACCGTGCTGCTGGCCAAGCGTTGGCACAGCGAGCGCGTGCAGTGGGACCGCGGCCAGTCCCTGTGGCTCTTTAACATCAGCGAAGACCCCTATGAGCGCGTGGACCTGAGTCGCCGCTACCCGCACGTGGTCAAGAAGATGCTCCTGCGCCTGGCGCGCTACAACCGTACAGCCGTGCCCGTGCGCTACCCGGCCAAGGACTACCGTTCCAATCCGCAGTACAACGGAGGTGTTTGGGGACCCTGGTACAAGGATGACGACGATGAAGATGACGATGACGATGATGATGACATGGAGAACAATCTATTCAACAACCATTTAGGGCAAACAAGTAGAAAAGGGAAAATGCGACAGATGAGCAAACTTCGGAGAAAGGGTTGATTGTTTGGATATTTCTCCTTCTCCTCCGGTTCTTTTCCTCCTCTTATTCAGTGAATCTTGATGATGAATCTCAGGGAATGAAACAGACTCCTATGGTTTGTTTGGGTGGTCGTCTTCACTGATTTTAAAACTAACATTGAGTGCTTCTCAAAGTTGAGAATGCTTCCTAGGTAGCACACTCGCCTTGGAAGTCGTACACTTCAAAATCGAGGTTCCATCAGTGCATCCTTGAAAAATCTATGAACAAAGGTCTCTGTCCTCGCTAGATTTTAGAAAGATGCTTGACTTTGGAACAGTACTTGGGGACAGATAATGACGTGGAATGCTCGAAAAAGCAGCCTTCCAAGCATGCTTCCTCAACTTTGAGAAACAGTCATTGATTATCTTCTACATCCAGTACCAATGTTCTCTTCAGTTTGCAGAGGACAAAGTGAGCCACTTAAAACACTACTGTTCGCCCCCCTCCCCCAACAACTCAGACCTCAGACTGTGAATGGATGGATGGGCAGGTTATATAGAAAAAAAAAAGAAAAAAAGATTTATTTATTTTTCTGGACATACTTGCATGCTTGAAGTTTTAGTGAATAAGAGTCTTAATGATTTTCTTTTGTTTATATATATAAAAAAAACTACAAAATAGGATCTTATAATTTGAGTTTTTGAAATAGACGGAGCCTAACTCTTGGCTGGATTTTAAAGGGATTTAAAAGATTTATATTCTTGTCACTTTTTTCTAGTCTTTTCTAGGCTTTAACGAAACCAAAACTATGAGACGTGGACATTTCCCACTGAAATCTATTGGGAGACAAATATGTGTGAACTTCAATGGACAGGAGTTTTTGAACCCTACACATGGACAATCTCTCTCAGTTTGGTCTGGGCTGGGTCCAACTCAACTTGAATGTAAAACCAATAAAGCATTCTAGAACACCCCCTTCCCTCTCTCTTTCCCCATGTTTATTACATGCACTGGTGATAGGTTGAGAGAGAGAGAGAGATAAACTATCTGTCTGATATAAAATTCATAAATACAAGATACAGCAACAGTATTATAATAACAGTACTGTAACAGTATTATAATAACAGTAATTGAAGTTTACTTCTGACATTTTGAAACAGAGATAAATTCAAATGCTAATACTAATTAGGCTTGCTGGCTAAACTGAAACAAAACATGATGCTGCATTTGATGTGGACTCCTGTGTTCTGGTCTTGCATAATACTGTAGATTGAATAGATAATTGCCCAATGAAAGTCCTCTGGACTCAAAATTAAATTTAGCATGCTCTGGTTGAAATCAGGCAAACAGGCAGTCTCTGAAGAGTCCACTATAAACATCCTGTCTATCTCCACTTACATCACAGCACATGGGCCGGTTCACCACTTCTGTTATTAAAAAGGGAGAAATTTTTTGTTCTCTTGTTTTTTTCCCCCTCTCTTTAGCCTTCCTTTGCTGGCAAGTAGCTGCTTAATACCTATTTTATTTTAAGTGGAAAAGACTATAAAGTCCTTTTCTGAGAGGCAAGGCTGGAAATGAAGCCATTCTTCTGCTGAGGATGCAAGATTTCAGATTCATCTCACCCAGGGCCTGTTTTGTACTCTGTAGTTAAAAATGAAAGGGAAATCTTTTATTGGTCGAAAGAACTTGTTGTCCAAAACCAGAAGGAAAATTATCTTTATTAGAGTTGCTTTTGCCAGTAGATAGTTAGTTAATGTCCATATAATAGAAAAACAGCCAAGACAAGAAATCAAGGTTTTGGTAACAGTGGGATGCCAAAAAGCAATCGGCAGTTTTAGTTTCTTTGTTGTCGTTAGAGTTCATTAAAAACACAGTAGGAAATTAACAAATCACATTATGTTATGTTTCCATACATTTCAAACTGAGCAGAATCCTTGTCAGGGCTGAACTGGTTAAGTGACCTTCAACTAAAGACTGCGTATACTCCACACTACACTGTATCTATGTAGCCTATGTACTGTACGGGTATGCCTATGTGATCAAACAGATGAAGTGGTATTGGCTAATACATGGTCATGTTAAAGGAATCAAAGTTATTAGCATGGCTCCAACATGTTTTATAGAGAGCTGCCATTGCCTCATGGAGCCGGTGAGACCGAGAGAGACTGAGAGGGTTTGCCTGTGGAAACTAGGCTTTGTTGGCACCACCAGGCCTGGCTGTGTATGGACTGGGCCCAGACTCCTAGCGCCCTGGCTCTTGATGTGAAACAAGAAGCCTGGTGCCAGATGTGCGTCGGTGTTGTAAATTAAAGCAAGGGCCCCAGCGCCAAACCACGTCGCCCCCGCCACACAGACACTCACGGCTCCAGCTACGTCACCCCCAGGTAGCGACGAATGGGCTCGGGATGTTACACCACCGCCATCCCACACCCCAAAAATGCCATTTGCCAAGTTTGGGCAAACTCTTGCGTGTGTGTGTGTGTGTGTGTGTGTGTGTGTGGGAATGAATGATTTCATTTGGAGCAGTCACACAATGTACTCCACACTTTAAAGGTGGCCAACAAGGCCATCAAACTTATTGCATGTAACAGCTCTGAAAAAAACAGGCTCTTAACAATGTCTTAGCCCTAAAGCTTGCATATAAATTCAAGAGAGTTAAGCATAAGACTGAATAATGACAGATGCATAGGATGAAATAAGGAACAGAGAACATCTTTGCTTGGTTCCTTGGGCTCCACCATATATTAAGTCTCCTGGAACGTATTTGCCTGACGGGATGCTTCAAAACCACCATGTTCCAGGGAGTTAACGTTCTGTGTAATGTGATCCAGTCTTCAAGGGGAAAAGGGATTCATTCGCCAAGAAAATCCTTAATAATCTGTATGCGTTTTTTTTGACTGTGTTAGGAACATCATGAATAATCAGACATAAACAACAAGCTCAGACAGTGTAATGACATGGTGGGTGCATTTGAAAGTGGGATTGCAATGACATATTTACACGACTTTACGGTACATCTTGAAATTTATGAAATTGTAGAAGGCATAAATTAATGTTTCTTCACATGCAGGCTTTTTAAAATCAGGCCTCCTTTCAGTCTTTGCAGACACATGGATGAAGAGAAAATAACACAAAAACTGTTTGGAAAATTAGCCTATGCTGTCTGTCTACCTCTGAATATGATAAGAGAATATTTAACATTATTATTAAATACTTTTTACGTATATGTCAATACTTTATATGTCATATGACACTTGGCATATTCCTTTATAGTTTTTTTTTTTTTTTTTTTTTTACAGTTGCTACCAAGCATTAACCTACAATTAAAGTACTTTTGCTGAACTCTTAACACAGCAAAATACTGACAACAGAGACACCAAAATTACTTCTTTCTGCAATGCAAACACCACCAAAACACAAACAATTTGTCTCATAATCTAGCAACTCAAATCCAACAGTAGCATGTTCATTCCTTACACAGTTAACATGCAGTTTTGAAAACCTGGTCAAAGATCGGACAAAATCTTGTCAGCAGTTGAAAAGAAAGAGTAATGATTTGGAGGCTATTTTGTGTACAATTAGCTTCCACTGCTGATATATGGTCTATTGCAGATGCTGGAGCCTTCTGAAATGGTTTGACACCTGAACAGAGCTTTTCACTTTTGCTCCCCATGTGGCCTCTTCTTACCGGTACTGTATTATTGAAATCATTTGTACAGTATATATCTAAAGAGACCAGAACTCTGAGATGAGATTACTGCATCCACATTCAATATTATTACATTCAAATAAGTAATATTTTAGCTTCAGACTGCATTGGCATTGGTTGTGCATGTCTACTGTCAGTATATCTAAAGGGACCAGAACTCTGAGATGAGATTGCTATATCCACATTCAATAAGCCTACTATAGCATTCAAATAAGTTATATTTTAGCTTCAGACCGCAATGTACAGACCACCATAAATGAGGACGTCTGGTCACCCTAAATTACAGCCCCTTACAGTAATGCATCATGTATGGCCTTCTTTCACAACCAATGACGCTGGCTCAAACTTTGGTCACTGATCACTGAACAACTGCTAAATGCTAAAGTTGTTTACTATTTTTGAAAGATTTGTTTGCTGCACCTCAGAATAGTTTTTGGTAAGTTTTTTTTTCAATTTCAAAAACTTGGAAGATCAATCACTCACACCCCACTCATAATTAAATGGTCAGTATCGTGTAGTCCCCACCAGGGGTGCGTTTGCGTTTCCCAAAAGCATAGTTGCTAACTAAGTTATGTCAATGTCAGTTGCAATGCAATTTCCCATTGCCAACTAACTAAGTTGCTAAATGGTTAGCAACTATGCTTTTGGGAAACAGACACCAGAGCCATAGAGAGCCATAGAGATCTCTCTATGGCTCTGGTCCCCACCATTTCCATGCCCAAATCAGGAACATGCATTCAAGTCACTCACAATTCACCATAATACATATCTCCTCCAGCGCTTAAGAAGGTGTAACCTTGGACAAATTGAGAGGCCCAGAGGTTTGAAATGAGAAGTCCTTGAAGTGCTTGTGCATGGAAAGCACTTCTTGGCTGGGCTGTGTGCTCATAGGCAGCAGCAGCGTCAGCTTGGAGCAGTCCAATAGTGCTCTACTCTACTCTGCTCTGGCCCCAGGGTTCATTGAAGACATGGGGAATCACCTGGCATCCATTAGCCTGTGAACATGATGACTCAGTGGGCTTGCTTGCGTAATGCAAACAGACACTTCCAGGGTCCGTGGTGGTGGTGGTGGTGGGATGGCTGATTCTAATGCTATGCAGCTGCACCCAAGAAACCCAAGTGTGTGTGTGTGTGTGTGTGTGTGTGTGTGTGTGTGTGTGTGTGTGTGTGTGCGTGCGTGCGTGTGTGTGTGTGTGTGCGTGCGTATGTGTGTGTGTGTGTGTGTGTGTGTGTGTGTGTGTGTGTGTGTGTGTAACGGAGATGGAATGTGGGTAGGCCCGTCACTGATTCAACAAAAAGCCAAAGAGATCGAAGTCATGCCAATTCTGTCATTTGTTCTGCCTTCTCTTCTTCAATGTCTCAAAAATATGCACCTCAAGAGTCTTCTTAAGCTCCAGCCTGGGAATCAGGGTCTCAAAAAGATGACTGGCATAGCAGCACAGAGAGAGACAGAGGAGACCTCTTGTTATGATTATGACACCAAATGCATTTTTTTCTGTTCCTCTGAGTGGCCTAGCTCAAATTGTAATGTATGCAGGATGAGTGTGTGTGTGTGTGTGTGTGTGTGTGTGTGTGTGTGTGTGTGTGTGTGTGTGTGTGTGTGTGCGTGCGTGCGTGCGTGCGTGCGTGCGTGTGTGACAGAGAGAGAGAGAGAGAAAGAGAGAGAAAGAGAGTATTTGGCAAAGTCAAAGTAGGACTGCATGCATGTGTGTGTGTGTGTGTGTGTGTGCGTGCGCGTGTGTTGTATTGTATGTGTTGGATGGACAAGCACTGCTGGTGTGCACAGACTCCCACTCAGGCTCTCTGAAATCAGACATGGGGATATCCTGTAATGAGCAAGTCCAGCCATGTGCAACTGCAACTCTACTTGGCAAGCACTTTCACACTTTGGAGTGCTCCCATACACTCAACACTCTCACTTGTGACTCTTTTTGCCCCCCCCCCACTCTCTCTCTCTCTTCATCTCCACCCTTCTCTCTCTCTTTCTCTTCCATTTCTCCCACTCCCTTTCCCTCCCCTGGCTCCCAAAGGTCCAGTTGTGCTGTAATGCTGAGCAGAGTCTCTAGACTTGAGCCCTGTGCTGAGTGCAGCAGGCCAGGCAGCCGTGCCTCTCTGTCTCTCCCCTATCCGTCTCTATTCAGCTCCATGAGATCATCCCTGAGCAGCTGTCTCCGCACTAGGAGCGGCTTCCAACAATTCACAATAGCCCCGTTTACACGGACACTTGCTTCTAATCTGAATATTTAACCCAATATTCCATTTCAGTTGGCGTTTATTAATGCATCTCCTTGGATACTGTTCTGTAGAATGCACATTGGAATCTTTCTAATCAGATTAGAAGCAAAGATCATGGAATGCTCTGTTAGAAGTGTCCATGTCAACTCGCCTAATCTAAATCCAGGGGTCTCTGAAGCCTGGCTCCCAAAATGCACACACTGATTGGAGATCGGTAGTCAGTTGTCCTTCCAAGCTAGGCGTTCAAGCTCACCATCCAATAAAAAAGTGGAGCCCATCCACACTCTGGGAAGCATGCGTCTGAGGCAATGCTGTGATATCATGATGACGGAAAGGATGCCACTTGAGGCAGTGATGTCACCCGTGACCTCATGACTCCCCCGGTGATGTTGGGGCAGGAGGTTGGTGGTTGAGTGGTGGGGAGGGAAAGTGTGGAAAAATGTTGGGTGGATATTATGTGGACTTCCTGTCTCTGAGATTTTCCCATTTTTTATGACATTCCTGATTACAGCGGGACTCCTGCTCTCATCCAGGCCTTGAAGAGGTACAAACTGCCAGGCAAAAGTCCAGCGCAAACACCAGTTGCATTTTTTATGGCAATAGGTTCTTCCTACACATAAAGTCAGAATCTGTAGTTACTGATGAGTCTGTGTAGTTGGTATTTAAATGCTTTTTAAATGGCATACTACACAATCAAAAGGCTTCATGAATTGGGGACAAAGAGCTCCCTGTCAACAGAGCACCAGTGGCCTTAGACCGAAAGCCTTAGTTCAGGTGATGTCTGGGGAAGCCTTTGAAGACAAGAAGAGAAGAGCTGGCTTGAAAAATGTTGTCCAGAAATAGTCATGAAGGTAATTCAAAAAGGATTACCTTTATCAGACAGTTTTACAGTTTTCTCAATTTTTTTCTGAACAAGCTTTCAGCTACAGTACATTCCCAGTATACTTTAATACATACTTTAATGGAATTCAAATTTTGTGAATAAATGTGGATGAAATGGTTAAATGGGGCAGCACCCATGGATCATGCCCAGTCCTACCATCACAGAAAAATCCACAGAACACATAAATATCTCCTAAAGAACCTTTAGGCTTAATACAGGGAGTATCAGTTTCATGTCTTCATAATGGTTGAGTAAGTTGCATAATAGCTCTCAATATGTCCTGTTCCGTGCAGATTTATGATAAGCTGAAATGGATGAAACTGTAAATCTATTTCTCTGAAGAGATGAGTAATGCATGCTGTAATGTTTATAATGGCAACGTGACGTGACGCCCAGAACAGACATTTCATAAAAATGTCCTAAGAGCTTCCTCTGCACTGCGCAGCCAAGTATATCACCAAAAGTTAAAAAGGTTTAAAAGCTTGTGTGCTTAAATCAGCAGCAAGTATGCCGATTGTGGTGTTTGCAAAGGCATCCGTGAATAAGTTACCGGGCTAGTTTTAGGGCCAGGAGAATTGATGCATTAAATGAATATTAATCATAATATTATTGCATGAATCAGACCCATGCAGTTGTGAAAATATGCTTAAAGTATGAAAAGCAGCTCGGCCAAGAGTTTGCGAGCGCTGGCTGGCTGACTGGCTGGCGGGCTGTCTGGCCTTGGTGAAGCAGATCCGTCCCAGACAAGGGGTGCTGGCCACTGGGCTCACTAGGCTTGCTGGAGGTGAGGGTACGACTGCCTCCTTTCTGTCCAAAAGCAACAAGGCTACAAGCGGACCCCTTTCCATGGGAGGAGAAGCGTTTAAAGAGCGCACCTTGCCCCTGGCCACTCATATTTCCCCTGGCAGACAGAGAAGTTTCCTACAGCTGATGGACTTAAAGGAAAAGGAAAAGAACTGACAGAGGGAGGGGGTGGAGGGAGGGAGAGAGAGAAAGAGGGACAGAGAAAGAGAGCAGAAGTCAAATGGCAGTCCTCCAACAATATCAACTGCACAGGCGACTGGTCACAGGAGGAGGAGGAGGAGGAAGAGAGAGAGAGAGGGGGGGGGGGTGAACAATAGAGGCCTCACCAGTTCTTCCCTGTTGAGTCATGCAGAATATTCCTCTCTGACACTCATGTACACATCCGGTACGGTAATGAAATTACACTTAGAAATCCACAACTTGGCTATACCTCCCATTCCAAAAGAGCCTCTCTCTCTCTCTCTCTCTCTCTCTCTCTCTCTCTCTCTCTCAAATTCAAATTCAATTCAAATTCAAAAAAAGCTTTATTGGCATGACCATAGAGAATGTCTCTCTCTCTCTCTCTCTCTCTCTCTCTCTCTCTCTCTCTCTCTCTCGTTCCATCTGTGAGATAGTTTTCTCCTTCCTCCTCTTCCTCCTCCTCCTCTTCCTCCAGTGAGCAGACATACGGCCGGCAGTCTGAAGGCCTCCAGTCCAGACTCTCCTGGGCCCAGTAAGCCCCTCTGACCTGCCCAGAGAAACAGATGGAGCTGAGCCCACTGCTGAGGCCTGCCTGCATGAGGCCAATGGCAAGCCATTCCACAGATGCACAAGTGCCACGTGTTCAAACTAGGGCTTATAGCTCTTCCAAATATCGCTTTCATGATACAGTAGGCTATATCAAGAAGCCTGCTTGATGCGTGTATTGATACAGATGTTGCTGTATTAACACATTTTATCAAGCAATCGTTAAACAAAAAAAGACAAAAGAAAGGTCAGTTGAAGATGGAAAAGGAAAGGCAAAAACCTTGATATCCATCCAATTCACATAGATACTTACAAAATGAATGCAAAAACATGGCCGCTCTGGACTCAAGTTAATTTAATCAATAAATGTTTCCACCAATTGATTAATATACAGTGGGATGGTGGGAAATGATGCAAAGGAATCATAGTATTACTTGTGTAACATAGTCCTGAATCCTGTGGTTGTACAGAGCAAGGAGAACATAGATTTTAGTTCATTTTCAAGTCATATCCAAAGTGGTTTAATATGACAAATTTAAAGATGGTGTCCTCATTATCTTTTATCTTAGCTATATGGAATATTGGAATTATGACAGGAATAAAAAGGTTTCCCCACTTAGAACTGACTAAAGTAGAGGACACCATGTCATTATACTTACCATGACACCTGTTACCTGTCAAACATGGAGATAGATGCCATGTCTACAGTGAAATCATCACCAATGTTAGAAAGGCCCACAGCAGTGTTGACCTCCACATCGCCAGGGAGTCTATGACTTTCTACTTTCTACTACTGAGGGGAGTCTACTACTTTCAATGATCGGCTGGAGGGAGGCAATGATGAAAGATGAATGTCAAAGTCAAAGCAAACTTTATTGTCAATCAAGCACTGCAACAATACATGAAATGCACGCAGATTGAAATTGCATTTCTCAAAGCTCCAAATGTGCAAGTTAAAATTAAGATATACAACTAAGAAGTAAAACTAAGATAAGACATCACACCTCACTAGACATAAAAGTGCAAAGATATCAAGATATCAGGCATGGTAATAATAGATAACAGTAACATAATGACAGACAACATAACAGACATTGTGAGCATACAAGGAAGAGAGTCACCGGAGCATCTTCAGATGTGGAAAAATAACTGTTTTATTGGGCAAGTGCCAAGACTAACGTTTCGACGTTGTAACGTCTTGTTCAGAGTCAATATGTTCAATATATTCATTGTGAGCATACATTCTGAACTGTCAGAATGGAAACTCAGTCATGTGTTCATGGGACTGAGGAGCCGATGGGTATCCAACTGATCTCTCCAGTGGTGTGACTCTGCAGCTGGAGGTGGGCGATGTGCTAAACCTGCGACTCCCTGCATACAGAAGGCTCTTTTATGGTGGTGTTAGTCATTTACAGCATCTTCACTGTTTTTTGTTTTTTCATCTTTACTTAAGTTTTATGTACTTTACAACATTCATCTTTTTGCCTCCATAATGCTTTGCGATATAGGCAAGGCAAGGAAAAACATATTTATATATTTTATAAATAAATATAATAATGTTGATTTGATAAAGATTTTAAAAAGATAAAGTATTGGAAATTACTCAGTGTTTTGATTAATGTTGGATGATATAGGAAAATATAGGAAATTATAATTTGGCTGGGGCTTCAGGCTATGTTTGTAAATACACAAACATAAGCCTGGGAAACAGTCATTAAGGTGAACACGTCTCTGTACTGTCTGCTGTGAGTCCGCAGTCACTTCCGCTGTCTGGCCGGTTGAGTGGCAGTTAAATACTTGCAGTCTCTAAGCCCTTGCACAACCAGCCCTCTGCAATGCCAGTCTGTTTATCCATTACTTTCCAAAAGAAAAAAATATGATGTAATTATTTTAAGACAATCATTTTTCATCTTTCTTGAGCATGCTGTGTCTCACACACACACTATAAGCAGGTCACATTCTTGTGGAAATGACAGATATGACCAAAGTAGTGGTTGTACATTTGGGTGTGTGTTTATGTGGGTTGTGGGTTGCATATACCTTCCAAATAGTTAATGATTGTGCCCATAGGGAAAAGTAGGCAACGCTATACCTACCTTCACCCACAGAGGGCACTACAAACGGTAAAAGAGCCTCTGTTCAACCCTTTAACTTGGAGCTCTAGAGAATAATACAGTGTAATACACGCTCCTAGTGTGCCTGCCTGCAGAAAGCTAATGGGTCTGAGGCAAATCTCGTCTACACCTTCACATGCCCTCCACAAGTCAGATAGGACTCAGGCAAGCTGAATTTACAGCATGCCCAGCTAGTTTTTACTGGTCAGCGGAATATGTACCCCACCCCATTTGTTTTGTCTATCCAAACAATTTAGTTAAACACAGCGATAAAGGTTTAGACTAAATCTCAAAGATGCTTTTGAAGAAGTGGATACTCCTGGATATGTCATTTTTCTTAAAAATAAATAAATAAAATCAATTAATTAATTAATTATAAAAAATAAATAAAACCTCTACTATTCTGTATAGTTCTGAAAAAAATGAGGTTTAGTGACATGAGATTGCAGCAATGCAAAATGTAAAACATTGAAAGGGGTATGAATGAATACTTTCTAAAGGCACTGTATAAGGGACTGATAACTTGATTTGTAGGTGAGCAAAGTGTAAGGAGAAATCCCATGTAAATCAATCCAAAGCGCTGTTGTTGAAACCTCACAAGTGCTGTAACCTGACATAGCCCGGCCATAATACTGCTCTTAATCCGTATTCATGGTCTGGAGGTTCTTTAACCTGACACAATTGGGCATTCAGTTCTGGTTTGAAACGATTGGACAGCTCGTCTAATCAGCTTCGCTTATTGGCCGAATGTCTCTCTACAGACGTAAACCCGCCCTAGAAGACCGTGCCCAGACCATGGATACGGAAGAACATTCGTATTATAGGCGGGCTATGTCAAGCTACAAGTGCTGTAGGTAGGAAAAAGGACAAGGAAATTTGCTGCAACATAGACCAACAGTGAATTGACAACTAGCACTAGCATGACTAGCATTTTTTTTTGTCTATTAACAGTACAGGCAACTAGCCCATTTTGAGACCAAAAACAATTAGTAATTGTAAAAAAAAATCAGCTTAGATAATTTCTTTGAGGTGTCCAGAACAACATACTAAAAGTCCTAAGAAATCCTAGTTGAGGAAATATGTTCTCCTCAATCTGATATGTATACCAATATAGGCCAGAATAGATCTGAATAGGGCTATTTTTTTTCCTTTAGTCCTATCAAAATAAAACTGTGTAAGTACCCATGAAAACTGCAGCACCCCACAAACCGACCCTCTGCTAATTCCATATTGCACTCCTAGATCACCTTTCTAAGAAGCCATTAGGTAGACTCTACAACTAAAGATGACATTTTAGCAATAAAGGTTTGGGTAGGCTACTTTGTGGTTTTAGGAAGATTGTTGGGCATATAACCAAAGGGTTTCCGCTAGACTAATTGCACAGATTGCAGGTAATGAAAAGAAATTCAGATGATGGTATAAGGAGAGAGTTTGGCCACTAGATGGAACTCTAAGTCCAGCCAATTACAGAACAAGGACACGCCCCTGTTCTAAAAATATTCTGACATGTTTAAGAATGAATGACAAAGCTGTCTGCACATCAAAACTTGCACTTCTATGACTTGACCGGGTAGGCCTTGGCGACATGTAGGCATATTGTCTATAGGCCCATCCAACGGCTAGCCCTATAGTAGCCTAAAAGCCTTGAATTGAAATTATTTCCATCTCGCGTTGAGGCTGACACATATGACGTATATTTGTTTCATACAAGGATTGACATGATACACATCTCAGGTGAACCTTTTGAATGCCACCTCTGCTAGTTTCACCAAAGCACACCTAACGTTACCTAGATACTGTGCGTTAACCTGACGCGTGGATTGCGTGGATTTAAAGAGATTACCCCACCAGCAAAAGAGGATAATTTATTGCATCCAATTAGTTACCCAAGGTGAAAGTGCTTGATTTAACATGCCTTTTTTGTTAACTATGTGCCATTGAGAGGGAGAACACTGACACTAATGCTTTTGCGACGGTTTTTAACCAAGGTAGTTATGAGTGAATTAAGGTCTAAATGAACTTGCAGCAGCGTAACATCCAGTTGCAATCTCTGGGATGTTAGCCTACAAGATATTGACAGGCAGGGGGAAGCGTTGTACAGTTCGTACAGTAGCCTGGGCTAGATTACAACCAGGAAGCGAGCGTCAGAAAAGTATCTCAAGCCGTGCAGGAGCGTCAGTAGAGGTGTAGGGCGGCTCATTTCAACTTCTTCCGTCAACCATCACAAACCAAATTGTGGCCAACCTGTGCTTGAGTCAGAGACAGGTGCTTGAAGCGAACGCTGGACATTTATTCTGTCTGAAAGGTTGTGAGCAGTCACTTTAACCGAGTTTTAAAGACAGAAAAGCTTACGCGCACGGAGAAAGAACAAGAGTCGCGGAAGATTCACTTTTCGCCTTCTCTCGCGTCATGGCTACAACAACCTGTACCAGATTTACTGACGAATATCAGCTCTACGAGGAGTTGGGAAAGTAAGTCTGTAAATATTATGCCATGTTTGTTAACTGTGCATTTTATGACTATGTAGTGAATAACTCAAACCTTTAACAGTGCTTTATCTGCATGTGCGCGCGCGATGTGGTTTTGCTACCTGTCACCTGTTTGGAATGTGTAACTTAACCGTGGCTACTCAATCTCTCAAGTAGGCTAAGGTGTGTTCAAAGACAATAATGTGAAAGTGGGCTGAATGAATAGGCCCATTATTTATCAAAAGCTAGTTTTTGTTTTATGTTGTTGATCTGCACGTGCTGGGCTGCTTTTATAAGAGTAACGTTAACGTTAAGTCGGAATTCCCCTCAACAATAAGCCAATTTCGAGGACCAGAATATCGTTACCGTGCCTACCCTAATGTTTCAATTTACGCTACTATTTAACGTTACTGTCAGTCAGTCTTTTCCCCCTTGGATTGCAGAGACTGATTACAACAAGACTATTTGAGGGTGTAATTATGAAATCTAACAATCTGAACGCTTCCAGCTGACGAGTGACTTAACAGGATTCTTTCTGTTAGTTAGCACATTCTTGCTTACACTTACATTTCGCAAAAATAGCGAGAAAAACAAATAGAAAGAGAAATATTTAGACAGCCTATCTTTTAAACGTAGACAGCCTATCTGCGTGTCAAATGCTGCAAATGAAATGATTTCAAAGGCTAATTTACATTTTCTAATTTTAATGACCTGCAAAAGTAGAAGGCTTGAATATTCAGCATACTTTTCACATACATTTCCACGCCATCAAAAATAGCCTATGCAGTAATGATGATCTCAAAGTAGGCTACAATCAAGACACCCACTAACAGACTTCAATTTGAAATGCAGAGGTGCCTTTTCTGTGGTTAGAAGATGCATGAAGATCTCCACTGGTCAGGAGTATGCTGCCAAAATCATCAACACCAAGAAGCTTTCTGCCAGAGGTGAGCAGCACCAAGACTTTGATCTATGTCCTATGTCAGAAATAACTCCTAATTGTCTGCCCATGCTTCTATCTGTAACACACCATACAGGGAAGACCTGCAAGCACTAATTCACTCTCACTCTCAATGTGTACGTATTTTTTTCAATTCTTGTTCCTGTTGAGTACAAACCACAGGAAAGGAGCTTGCAAGTGAACTGTCAGTCCTTTCATTTTGACTGGATATGATCACTAGCTAGATTACTTCCTTAGGATGGGCGCTCCGCCTTCAGTGACATTGAAATGTCAAGCCTAATCAGGGCCTTCTTTAAGAGTACATTTAAAAATAGTCACTCATAAAAAAGAAAAGTGGAATTATAGTGAATATTGCTTACTGAGTCAAACGCAGCAGTTTTATGGAAAGTGGTGGAAACTGAATGGAACTGATGTGGGGGAAAAAAAAAACATCTGTTCCAGCTGTTTCTCATTGCCTATTTACATGGCTTATGAACTTTACTTGACCACATTGTATGCTATGGGTGAAGAGCTCTAAACTGCTGGATTGATGGCTCAGTAATTCGAGGCAAATCAGACAACATGAAATGTTCCCTTGGTGGCTCAAAATGGCAACATTTATTCTGGGGATTCCCACCAATCAGTCAACCTCGAAGGTACAGTCCCAGAGCTCTGGTGCATAGTGCCATGCCAGCAGTGAGACACAACTTATCTGGTCACCTTGCAGCGTTGCAAGCACATTACCTGTCAAAGGGATAATGGAGATCTCTGACTCAGAGTCTAGTTGCTCTTTCATGCCTCTCGAAAGCTGCTGTGTGGAGAGCGACTGCGTAGGACGGAGCCGCCACGGCTGTCTGTGGTGTGCTGGCTGATGTGAGAAGTGTCTCCCAGGCTTGCACGGACACACAGATGCCAGGCTTTGGATAGGTAGGTTTTGTAGTGGAGTGTATATCAGAGAATCAGGGAGAGGGTGCAGGAGTTTATACAGAAATGGGTAAATAGTCACAATGGATAGGTAGAAAGATGGAGGGATAGGCTGATGGAGAAATTGATTGAGCGACTTTTGGGGCCGGGGTATTTGTTCTCACTTTTGTTTTGATTGTCATTTAAAGTATAAGTCCGGAGTAAGCTTAAGCATAGCCCTGCTGCACGAGCCTTCTAACAGCAATATATTTAGCATGAAATGAAAGAATTTCGAACAGCATAGACCAAAGCGAAACACTTTACATTGAGTCAATGTAACCTCAGATCTTACTTTCGGTTTCCAACAGTCAGGTCCCATTGATTCAGTGTAAAGTGCCTGTTTGCTTCTGCGTTCACGTTCGGTCTGTGCTGTACCAAATTATTTTGTTCCACTCGCTAACTAGCGCATTTAGCAAGCTCTTTCAACAGGGCTATGCTTGAATTCACTCCGGTATTTTCCTTTAAGCTCGGCTAAAATATATGAGTGAATAAATATTTGCACACAGTGACCAGTCTGGTCACATTTGAGGAACCAAATCAACTCTCCCATAGTCATCTGAGTACAGAAATGAAGGAAATGAGTGCTGGTCAAAAATGCTTTCCATATCTGAAAGGGGAACCACAGAAACGGTTCCATGTCAATGACTTGTACACTGGTTCATGTCAGAGGCACTTCTGCAGCTACTGTAAGAATCGGTTGATTCGGTTCACTGCTGGCTCATGTGTAGCTGCGACTTTGAGAAAAATGACTCCCTCCTCACTCTTCATAGTGTCTGGGGAGGTGAGCTCAAATGGTCAACACAGCAGGGTCAGGATGATTGGTCCTTCTGTCTGTCTGTCTGTCTGTTTGTCTTGTCAGTACCAGTGGTGGGTCTGTCAGTAGTAGCAGTAGTACTCTCTAGAACTAATCCCAATGTTCTAACCTAACCTACCCTAAGCCCTAAGCCCTGAATCAAGCAGTCAAGCAGTCCTTTTATGCCAATTGCAATAGTTATGTGAATTATGACATCTGTTGTTGTCAGTGTTTGTTTTAAAGGCATGGTTAACTTCAGTTTGTTCCAGTGGGAAGCCTGTGGTCAGATGTGGGTCATTGTGTTAATGCACAGGTCAAGGAGTCGTTCAAGGAAACTTTTTTTCTGGGATATGTTACAGTGGAATGGTGGAAAGTCACTCTTTGGTTTGACTCTAGTAGGAAGTGATAGGAAATTAGGGTCCAGTTTGAGGAATGGTTTGGACCGTATAACCTGGTAGCAGCAAATAGACATAGTTTCCAAGAGGTTTTCTTTTTGCGGCGTTGAAATATTATGTACAGTAAGTCCAGTGGGGGTTAATGCAACTGTTTTCTCTTGAAAGATCTGGTTTCAGCAATGTTGCCTGGATGTCACTTTCTGTCAATAGGTTGATTCTATTCTATCAGCAATAGCTTGTGCATTATTGACGGTGAATCAACATTAAACATACTTTAATTCCATGGTCTTTTGTGCTCAAATATCCATTGAATTATGCTATTGAACAACTAGTGAGCTATTTATGGGATCAGAGGAGACAATGATACAATGCAGTGTTATTTGAATATGATCTTACTTGATGTGAACAGATGTTAGCGTGGTTCACAGTTACCTCTGCAACGTATTGGTCTGTGGTTGTCTTTATTCAAACAATAGCCTAACAGCTGTCAATTCTCATCCAATTCACTAACTATTTGTGACTGAATGCACAGGCTATTTCTGTCTGAAGTAGCAGATGTTCTTTTGGGGGAGTACTCTGTGCTATGTCAGAATACTGTGTGTGTGTGTGTGTGTGCTGTGTCTGTGTCGTGTGTGTG
>JAODXP020000028.1:13238566-13258009 GCA_027497455.2 Sardinella longiceps | reverse complement strand
GGAACAGTACTTGGGGACAGATAATGACGTGGAATGCTCGAAAAGCAGCCTTCCAAGCATGCTTCCTCAACTTTGAGAAACAGTCATTGATTATCTTCTACATCCAGTACCAATGTTCTCTTCAGTTTGCAGAGGACAAAGTGAGCCACTTAAAACACTACTGTTCGCCCCCTCCCCCAACAACTCAGACCTCAGACTGTGAATGGATGGATGGGCAGGTTATATGGAAAAAAAAGAAAAAGAAAAAAAGATTTATTTATTTTTCTGGACATACTTGCATGCTTGAAGTTTTAGTGAATAAGAGTCTTAATGATTTTTTTTGTTTATATATATATAAAAAAAACTACAAAGTAGGATCTTATAATTTGAGTTTTTGAAATAGACGGAGCCTAACTCTTGGCTGGATTTTAAAGGGATTTAAAAGATTTATATTCTTGTCACTTTTTTCTAGTCTTTTCTAGGCTTTAACGAAACCAAAACTATGAGACGTGGACATTTCCCACTGAAATCTATTGGGAGACAAATATGTGTGAACTTCAATGGACAGGAGTTTTTGAACCCTACACATGGACAATCTCTCTCAGTTTGGTCTGGGCTGGGTCCAACTCAACTTGAATGTAAAACCAATAAAGCATTCTAGAACACCCCCTTCCCTCTCTCTTTCCCCATGTTTATTACATGCACTGGTGATAGGTTGAGAGAGAGAGAGAGAGAGAGAGAGAGAGAGATAACTGTCTGATATAAAATTCATAAATACAAGATACAGCAACAGCAGTATTATAATAACAGTACTGTAACAGTATTATAATAACAGTAATTGAAGTTTACTTCTGACATTTTGAAACAGAGATAAATTCAAATGCTAATACTAATTAGGCTTGCTGGCTAAACTGAAACAAAACATGATGCTGCATTTGATGTGGACTCCTGTGTTCTGCTCTCGTCTTGCATAATACTGTAGATTGAATAGATAATTGCCCAATGAAAGTCCTCTGGACTCGAAATTAAATTTAGCATGCTCTGGTTGGAATCAGGCAAACAGGCAGTCTCTGAAGAGTCCACTATAAACATCCTGTCTATCTCCACTTACATCACAGCACATGGGCCGGTTCACCACTTCTGTTATTAAAAAGGGAGAAATTTTTTGTTCTCTTGTTTTTTTCCCCCTCTCTTTAGCCTTCCTTTGCTGGCAAGTAGCTGCTTAATACCTATTTTATTTTAAGTGGAAAAGACTATAAAGTCCTTTTCTGAGAGGCAAGGCTGGAAATGAAGCCATTCTTCTGCTGAGGATGCAAGATTTCAGATTCATCTCACCCAGGGCCTGTTTTGTACTCTGTAGTTAAAAATGAAAGGGAAATCTTTTATTGGTCGAAAGAACTTGTTGTCCAAAACCAGAAGGAAAATTATCTTTATTAGAGTTGCTTTTGCCAGTAGATAGTTAGTTAATGTCCATATAATAGAAAAACAGCCAAGACAAGAAATCAAGGTTTTGGTAACAGTGGGATGCCAAAAAGCAATCGGCAGTTTTAGTTTCTTTGTTGTCGTTAGAGTTCATTAAAAACACAGTAGGAAATTAACAAATCACATTATGTTATGTTTCCATACATTTCAAACTGAGCAGAATCCTTGTCAGGGCTGAACTGGTTAAGTGACCTTCAACTAAAGACTGCGTATACTCCACACTACACTGTATCTATGTAGCCTATGTACTGTACGGGTATGCCTATGTGATCAAACAGATGAAGTGGTATTGGCTAATACATGGTCATGTTAAAGGAATCAAAGTTATTAGCATGGCTCCAACATGTTTTATAGAGAGCTGCCATTGCCTCATGGAGCCGGTGAGACCAAGAGAGACTGAGAGGGTTTGCCTGTGGAAACTAGGCTTTGTTGGCACCACCAGGCCTGGCTGTGTATGGACTGGGCCCAGACTCCTAGCGCCCTGGCTCTTGATGTGAAACAAGAAGCCTGGTGCCAGATGTGCGTCGGTGTTGTAAATTAAAGCAAGGGCCCCAGCGCCAAACCACGTCGCCCCCGCCACACAGACACTCACGGCTCCAGCTACGTCACCCCCAGGTAGCGACGAATGGGCTCGGGATGTTACACCACCGCCATCCCACACCCCAAAAATGCCATTTGCCAAGTTTGGGCAAACTCTTGCGTGTGTGTGTGTGTGTGTGTGTGTGTGTGTGTGTGTGTGGGGAATGAATGATTTCATTTGGAGCAGTCACACAATGTACTCCACACTTTAAAGGTGGCCAACAAGGCCATCAAACTTATTGCATGTAACAGCTCTGAAAAAAACAGGCTCTTAACAATGTCTTAGCCCTAAAGCTTGCATATAGATTCAAGAGAGTTAAGCATAAGACTGAATAATGACAGATGCATAGGATGAAATAAGGAACAGAGAACATCTTTGCTTGGTTCCTTGGGCTCCACCATATATTAAGTCTCCTGGAACGTATTTGCCTGACGGGATGCTTCAAAACCACCATGTTCCAGGGAGTTAACGTTCTGTGTAATGTGATCCAGTCTTCAAGGGGAAAAGGGATTCATTCGCCAAGAAAATCCTTAATAATCTGTATGCGTTTTTTTTGACTGTGTTAGGAACATCATGAATAATCAGACATAAACAACAAGCTCAGACAGTGTAATGACATGGTGGGTGCATTTGAAAGTGGGATTGCAATGACATATTTACACGACTTTACGGTACATCTTGAAATTTATGAAATTGTAGAAGGCATAAATTAATGTTTCTTCACATGCAGGCTTTTTAAAATCAGGCTCTCCTTACAGTCTTTGCAGACACATGGATGAAGAGAAAATAACACAAAAACTGTTTGGAAAATTAGCCTATGCTGTCTGTCTACCTCTGAATATGATAAGAGAATATTTAACATTATTATTAAATACTTTTTACGTATATGTCAATACTTTATATGTCATATGACACTTGGCATATTCCTTTATAGTTTTTTTTTTTTGTTTGTTTTTTACAGTTGCTACCAAGCATTAACCTACAATTAAAGTACTTTTGCTGAACTCTTAACACAGCAAAATACTGACAACAGAGACACCAAAATTACTTCTTTCTGCAATGCAAACACCACCAAAACACAAACAATTTGTCTCATAATCAAGCAATTCAAATTCAACAGTAGCATGTTCATTCCTTACACAGTTAACATGCAGTTTTGAAAACCTGGTCAAAGATCGGACAAAATCTTGTCAGCAGTTGAAAAGAAAGAGTAATGATTTGGAGGCTATTTTGTGTACAATTAGCTTCCACTGCTGATATATGGTCTATTGCAGATGCTGGAGCCTTCTGAAATGGTTTGACACCTGAACAGAGCTTTTCACTTCTGCTCCCCATGTGGCCTCTTCTTACCGGTACTGTATTATTGAAATCATTTGTACAGTATATATCTAAAGAGACCAGAACTCTGAGATGAGATTACGGCATCCACATTCAATATTATTACATTCAAATAAGTAATATTTTAGCTTCAGACTGCATTGGCATTGGTTGTGCGTGTCTACTGTCAGTCTATCTAAAGGGACCAGAACTCTGAGATGAGATTGCTATATCCACATTCAATAAGCCTACTATAGCATTCAAATAAGTTATATTTTAGCTTCAGACCGCAATGTACAGACCACCATAAATGAGGACGTCTGGTCACCCTAAATTACAGCCCCTTACAGTAATGCATCATGTATGGCCTTCTTTCACAACCAATGACGCTGGCTCAAACTTTGGTCACTGATCACTGAACAACTGCTAAATGCTAAAGTTGTTTACTATCTTTGAAAGATTTGTTTGCTGCACCTCAGAATAGTTTTTGGTAAGTTTTTTTTTCAATTTCAAAAACTTGGAAGATCAATCACTCACACCCCACTCATAATTAAATGGTCAGTATCGTGTAGTCCCCACCAGGGGTGCGTTTGCGTTTCCCAAAAGCATAGTTGCTAACTAAGTTAGCTAAAATGTTGGTTGCAATGCAATTTCCCATTGCCAACTAAGTTGCTAAATGGTTAGCAACTATGCTTTTGGGAAACAGACACCAGAGCCATAGAGAGCCATAGAGATCTCTCTATGGCTCTGGTCCCCACCATTTCCATGCCCAAATCAGGAACATGCATTCAAGTCACTCACAATTCACCATAATACATATCTCCTCCAGCGCTTAAGAAGGTGTAACCTTGGACAAATTGAGAGGCCCAGAGGTTTGAAATGAGAAGTCCTTGAAGTGCTTGTGCATGGAAAGCACTTCTTGGCTGGGCTGTGTGCTCATAGGCAGCAGCAGCGTCAGCTTGGAGCAGTCCAATAGTGCTCTACTCTACTCTGCTCTGGCCCCAGGGTTCATTGAAGACATGGGGAATCACCTGGCATCCATTAGCCTGTGAACATGATGACTCAGTGGGCTTGCTTGCGTAATGCAAACAGACACTTCCAGGGTCCGTGGTGGTGGTGGTGGTGGTGGGATGGCTGATTCTAATGCTCATGCAGCTGCACCCAAGAAACCCAAGTGTGTGTGTGTGTGTGTGTGTGTGTGTGTGTGTGTGTGTGTGTGTGTGTGTGTGCGTGCGTGTGTGTGTGTGTGTGCGTGCGTATGTGTGTGTGTGTGTGTGTGTGTGTGTGTGTGTGTGTGTGTGTGTGTGTGTGTGTGTGTGTGTGTGTGTGTGTAACGGAGATGGAATGTGGGTAGGCCCGTCACTGATTCAACAAAAGCCAAAGAGATCGAAGTCATGCCAATTCTGTCATTTGTTCTGCCTTCTCTTCTTCAATGTCTCAAAAATATGCACCTCAAGAGTCTTCTTAAGCTCCAGCCTGGGAATCAGGGTCTCAAAAAGATGACTGGCATAGCAGCACAGAGAGAGACAGAGGAGACCTCTTGTTATGATTATGACACCAAATGCATTTTTTTCTGTTCCTCTGAGTGGCCTAGCTCAAATTGTAATGTATGCAGGATGAGTGTGTGTGTGTGTGTGTGTGTGTGTGTGTGTGTGTGTGTGTGTGTGTGTGTGTGTGTGTGTGCGCGTGCGTGCATGCGTGTGTGACAGAGAGAGAGAGAGAGAGAAAGAGAGAGAAAGAGAGTATTTGGCAAAGTCAAAGTAGGACTGCATGCATGTGTGTGTGTGTGTGTGTGTGTGTGTGTGTGTGCGTGCGCGTGTGTTGTATTGTATGTGTTGGATGGACAAGCACTGCTGGTGTGCACAGACTCCCACTCAGGCTCTCTGAAATCAGACATGGGGATATCCTGTAATGAGCAAGTCCAGCCATGTGCAACTGCAACTCTACTTGGCAAGCACTTGCACACTTTGGAGTGCTCCCATACACTCAACACTTTCACTTGTGACTCTTTTTGCCCCCCCCCCCTCTCTCTCTCTCTCTCTCTTCATCTCCACCCTTCTCTCTCTCTTTCTCTTCCATTTCTCCCACTCCCTTTCCCTCCCCTGGCTCCCAAAGGTCCAGTTGTGCTGTAATGCTGAGCAGAGTCTCTAGACTTGAGCCCTGTGCTGAGTGCAGCAGGCCAGGCAGCCGTGCCTCTCTGTCTCTCCCCTATCCGTCTCTATTCAGCTCCATGAGCTCATCCCTGAGCAGCTGTCTCCGCACTAGGAGCGGCTTCCAACAATTCACAATAGCCCCGTTTACACGGACACTTGCTTCTAATCTGAATATTTAACCCAATATTCCATTTCAGTTGGCGTTTATTAATGCATCTCCGTGGATACTGTTCTGTAGAATGCACATTGGAATCTTTCTAATCAGATTAGAAGCAAAGATCATGGAATGCTCTGTTAGAAGTGTCCATGTCAACTCGCCTAATCTAAATCCAGGGGTCTCTGAAGCCTGGCTCCCAAAATGCACACACTGATTGGAGATCGGTAGTCAGTTGTCCTTCCAAGCTAGGCGTTCAAGCTCACCATCCAATAAAAAAGTGGAGCCCATCCACACTCTGGGAAGCATGCGTCTGAGGCAATGCTGTGATATCATGATGACGGAAAGGATGCCACTTGAGGCAGTGATGTCACCCGTGACCTCATGACTCCCCGGTGATGTTGGGGCAGGAGGTTGGTGGTTGAGTGGTGGGGAGGGAAAGTGTGGAAAAATGTTGGGTGGATATTATGTGGACTTCCTGTCTCTGAGATTTTCCCATTTTTTATGACATTCCTGATTACAGCGGGACTCCTGCTCTCATCCAGGCCTTGAAGAGGTACAAACTGCCAGGCAAAAGTCCAGCGCAAACACCAGTTGCATTTTTTATGGCAATAGGTTCTTCCTACACATAAAGTCAGAATCTGTAGTTACTGATGAGTCTGTGTAGTTGGTATTTAAATGCTTTTTAAATGGCATACTACACAATCAAAAGGCTTCATGAATTGGGGACAAAGAGCTCCCTGTCAACAGAGCACCAGTGGCCTTAGACCGAAAGCCTTAGTTCAGGTGATGTCTGGGGAAGCCTTTGAAGACAAGAAGAGAAGAGCTGGCTTGAAAAATGTTGTCCAGAAAGGTCATGAAGGTAATTCAAAAAGGATTACCTTTATCAGACAGTTTTACAGTTTTCTCAATTTTTTTCTGAACAAGCTTTCAGCTACAGTACATTCCCAGTATACTTTAATACATACTTTAATGGAATTCAAATTTTGTGAATAAATGTGGATGAAATGGTTAATGTGGCAGCACCCATGGATCATGCCCAGTCCTACCATCACAGAAAAATCCACAGAACACATAAATATCTCCTAAAGAACCTTTAGGCTTAATACAGGGAGTATCAGTTTCATGTCTTCATAATGGTTGAGTAAGTTGCATAATAGCTCTCAATATGTCCTGTTCCGTGCAGATTTATGATAAGCTGAAATGGATGAAACTGTAAATCTATTTCTCTGAAGAGATGAGTAATGCATGCTGTAATGTTTATAATGGCAACGTGACGTGACGCCCAGAACAGACATTTCATAAAAATGTCCTAAGAGCTTCCTCTGCACTGCGCAGCCAAGTATATCACCAAAAGTTAAAAAGGTTTAAAAGCTTGTGTGCTTAAATCAGCAGCAAGTATGCCGATTGTGGTGTTTGCAAAGGCATCCGTGAATAAGTTACCGGGCTAGTTTTAGGGCCAGGAGAATTGATGCATTAAATGAATATTAATCATAATATTATTGCATGAATCAGACCCATGCAGTTGTGAAAATATGCTTAAAGTATGAAAAGCAGCTCGGCCAAGAGTTTGCGAGCGCTGGCTGGCTGACTGGCTGGCGGGCTGTCTGGCCTTGGTGAAGCAGATCCGTCCCAGACAAGGGGTGCTGGCCACTGGGCTCACTAGGCTTGCTGGAGGTGAGGGTACGACTGCCTCCTTTCTGTCCAAAAGCAACAAGGCTACAAGCGGACCCCTTTCCATGGGAGGAGAAGCGTTTAAAGAGCGCACCTTGCCCCTGGCCACTCATATTTCCCCTGGCAGACAGAGAAGTTTCCTACAGCTGATGGACTTAAAGGAAAAGGAAAAGAACTGACAGAGGGAGGGGGTGGAGGGAGGGAGAGAGAGAAAGAGGGACAGAGAAAGAGAGCAGAAGTCAAATGGCAGTCCTCCAACAATATCAACTGCACAGGCGACTGGTCACAGGAGGAGGAGGAGGAGGAGGAGAGAGAGAGAGGGGGGGGGGGTGAACAATAGAGGCCTCACCAGTTCTTCCCTGTTGAGTCATGCAGAATATTCCTCTCTGACACTCATGTACACATCCGGTACGGTAATGAAATTACACTAAGAAATCCAGAACTTGGCCATACCTCCCATTCCAAAAGAGCCTCTCTCTCTCTCTCTCTCTCTCTCTCTCTCTCTCTCTCTCTCTCTCTCTCTCTCAAATTCAAATTCAAATTCAATTCAAATTCAAAAAAAGCTTTATTGGCATGACCATAGAGAATGTCTCTCTCTCTCTCTCTCTCTCTCTCTCTCTCTCTCTCTCTCTCTCTCTCTCTCTCTCTCTCTCTCTCCGTTCCATCTGTGAGATAGTTTTCTCCTTCCTCTTCCTCCTCCTCCTCTTCCTCCAGTGAGCAGACATACGGCCGGCAGTCTGAAGGCCTCCAGTCCAGACTCTCCTGGGCCCAGTAAGCCCCTCTGACCTGCCCAGAGAAACAGATGGAGCTGAGCCCACTGCTGAGGCCTGCCTGCATGAGGCCAATGGCAAGCCATTCCACAGATGCACAAGTGCCACGTGTTCAAACTAGGGCTTATAGCTCTTCCAAATATCGCTTTCACGATACAGTAGGCTAGATCAAGAAGCCTGCTTGATGCGTGTATTGATACAGATGTTGCTGTATTAACACATTTTATCAAGCAATCGTAAAACAAAAAAAGACAAAAGAAAGGTCAGTTGAAGATGGAAAATGAAAGGCAAAAACTTTGATATCCATCCAATTCACATAGATACTTACAAAATGAATGCAAAAACATGGCCGCTCTGGAATCAAGTTAATTTAATCAATAAATGTTTCCACCAATTGACTAATATACAGTGGGATGGTGGGAAATGATGCAAAGGAATCATAGTATTACTTGTGTAACATAGTCCTGAATCCTGTGGTTGTACAGAGCAAGGAGAACAAATATTTAATTCATTTTCAAGTCATATCCAAAGTGGTTTAATATGACAAATTTAAAGATGGTGTCCTCATTATCTTTTATTTTAGCTATATGGAATATTGGAATTATGACAGGAATAAAAAGGTTTCCCCACTTAGAACTGACTAAAGTAGAGGACACCATGTCATTATACTTACCATGACACCTGTTACCTGTCAAACATGGAGATAGATGCCATGTCTACAGTGAAATCATCACCAATGTTAGAAAGGCCCACAGCAGTGTTGCCCTCCACATCGCCAGGGAGTCTATGAATGTTTCTCAAAGTCAAGCATGCTTCCTAGGTAGCACACTAGCCTTGGAAGTCGTACACTTCAAAAACAAGGTTCCATCAGTGCATCCTTGAAAAATCTATGAACAAAGGCCTCTGTCCTCGCTAGAATTTAGAAGGATGCTTGACTTTGGAACAGTACTTGGCGACTAATAATGGCGTGGAATGCTCGAAAAAGCAGCCTTCCAAGCATGCTTCCTCAACTTTGAGAAACACTCTATGACTTTCTACTTTCTACTACTGAGGGGAGTCTACTACTTTCAATGATCGGCTGGAGGGAGGCAATGATGAAAGATGAATGTCAAAGTCAAAGCGAACTTTATTGTCAATCAAGCACTGCAACAATACATTGCACGCAGACTGAAATTGCATTTCTCAAAGCTCCAAATGTGCAAGTTAAAATTAAGATATACAACTAAGAAGTAAAACTAAGATAAGACATCACACCTCACTAGACATAAAAGTGCAAAGATATCAAGATATCAGGCATGGTAATAATAGATAACAGTAACATAATGACAGACAACATAACAGACATTGTGAGCATACAAGGAAGAGAGTCACCGGAGCATCTTCAGATGTGGAAAAATAACTGTTTTATTGGGCAAGTGCCAAGACTAACGTTTCGACGTTGTAACGTCTTGTTCAGAGTCAATATGTTCAATATATTCATTGTGAGCATACATTCTGAACTGTCAGAATGGAAACTCAGTCATGTGTTCATGGGACTGAGGAGCCGATGGGTATCCAACTGATCTCTCCAGTGGTGTGACTCTGCAGCTGGAGGTGGGCGATGTGCTAAACCTGCGACTCCCTGCATACAGAAGGCTCTTTTATGGTGGTGTTAGTCATTTACAGCATCTTCACTGTTTTTTGTTTTTTCATCTTTACTTAAGTTTTATGTACTTTACAACATTCATCTTTTTGCCTCCATAATGCTTTGCGAAATATAGGCAAGGCAAGGAAAAACATATTTATATATTTTATAAATAAATATAATAATGTTGATTTGATAAAGATTTTAAAAAGATAAAGTATTGGAAATTACTCAGTGTTTTGATTAATGTTGGATGATATAGGAAAATATAGGAAATTATAATTTGGCTGGGGCTTCAGGCTATGTTTGTAAATACACAAACATAAGCCTGGGAAACAGTCATTAAGGTGAACACGTCTCTGTACTGTCTGCTGTGAGTCCGCAGTCACTTCCGCTGTCTGGCCGGTTGAGTGGCAGTTAAATACTTGCAGTCTCTAAGCCCTTGCACAACCAGCCCTCTGCAATGCCAGTCTGTTTATCCATTACTTTCCACAAACAAAAATATGATGTAATTATTTTAAGACAATCATTTTTCATCTTTCTTGAGCATGCTGTGTCTCACACACACACTATAAGCAGGTCACATTCTTGTGGAAATGACAGATATGACCAAAGTAGTGGTTGTACATTTGGGTGTGTGTTTATGTGGGTTGTGGGTTGCATATACCTTCCAAATAGTTAATGATTGTGCCCATAGGGAAAAGTAGGCAACGCTATACCTACCTTCACCCACAGAGGGCACTACAAACGGTAAAAGAGCCTCTGTTCAACCCTTTAACTTGGAGCTCTAGAGAATAATACAGTGTAATACACGCTCCTAGTGTGCCTGCCTGCAGAAAGCTAATGGGTCTGAGGCAAATCTCGTCTACACCTTCACATGCCCTCCACAAGTCAGATAGGACTCAGGCAAGCTGAATTTACAGCATGCCCAGCTAGTTTTTACTGGTCAGCGGAATATGTACCCCACCCCATTTGTTTTGTCTATCCAAACAATTTAGTTAAACACAGCGATAAAGGTTTAGACTAAATCTCAAAGATGCTTTTGAAGAAGTGGATACTCCTGGATATGTCATTTTTCTTAAAAATAAATAAATAAAATCAATTAATTAATTAATTATAAAAAATAAATAAAACCTCTACTATTCTGTATAGTTCTGAAAAAAATGAGGTTTAGTGACATGAGATTGCAGCAATGCAAAATGTAAAACATTGAAAGGGGTATGAATGAATACTTTCTAAAGGCACTGTATAAGGGACTGATAACTTGATTTGTAGGTGAGCAAAGTGTAAGGAGAAATCCCATGTAAATCAATCCAAAGCGCTGTTGTTGAAACCTCACAAGTGCTGTAACCTGACATAGCCCGGCCATAATACTGCTCTTAATCCGTATTCATGGTCTGGAGGTTCTTTAACCTGACACAATTGGGCATTCAGTTCTGGTTTGAAACGATTGGACAGCTCGTCTAATCAGCTTCGCTTATTGGCCGAATGTCTCTCTACAGACGTAAACCCGCCCTAGAAGACCGTGCCCAGACCATGGATACGGAAGAACATTCGTATTATAGGCGGGCTATGTCAAGCTACAAGTGCTGTAGGTAGGAAAAAGGACAAGGAAATTTGCTGCAACATAGACCAACAGTGAATTGACAACTAGCACTAGCATGACTAGCATTTTTTTTTGTCTATTAACAGTACAGGCAACTAGCCCATTTTGAGACCAAAAACAATTAGTAATTGTAAAAAAAAAAAATCAGCTTAGATAATTTCTTTGAGGTGTCCAGAACAACATACTAAAAGTCCTAAGAAATCCTAGTTGAGGAAATATGTTAAATTCTCGTCAATCTGATATGTATACCAATATAGGCCAGAATAGATCTGAATAGGGCTATTTTTTTCCATTAGTCCTGTCAAAATAAAACTGTGTAAGTACCCATGAAAACTGCAGCACCCCACAAAACGACTCTCTGCTCCTTCCATATTACACTCCTAGATCACCTTTCTAAGAAGCCATTAGGTAGACTCTACAACTAAAGATGACATTTTAGCAATAAAGGTTTGGGTAGGCTACTTTGTGGTTTTAGGAAGATTGTTGGGCATATAACCAAAGGGTTTCCGCTAGACTAATTGCACAGATTGCAGGTAATGAAAAGAAATTCAGATGATGGTATAAGGAGAGAGTTTGGCCACTAGATGGAACTCTAAGTCCAGCCAATTACAGAACAAGGACACGCCCCTGTTCTAAAAATATTCTGACATGTTTAAGAATGAATGACAAAGCTGTCTGCACATCAAAACTTGCACTTCTATGACTTGACCGGGTAGGCCTTGGCGACATGTAGGCATATTGTCTATAGGCCCATCCAACGGCTAGCCCTATAGTAGCCTAAAAGCCTTGAATTGAAATTATTTCCATCTCGCGTTGAGGCTGACACATATGACGTATATTTGTTTCATACAAGGATTGACATGATACACATCTCAGGTGAACCTTTTGAATGCCACCTCTGCTAGTTTCACCAAAGCACACCTAACGTTACCTAGATACTGTGCGTTAACCTGACGCGTGGATTGCGTGGATTTAAAGAGATTACCCCACCAGCAAAAGAGGATAATTTATTGCATCCAATTAGTTACCCAAGGTGAAAGTGCTTGATTTAACATGCCTTTTTTGTTAACTATGTGCCATTGAGAGGGAGAACACTGACACTAATGCTTTTGCGACGGTTTTTAACCAAGGTAGTTATGAGTGAATTAAGGTCTAAATGAACTTGCAGCAGCGTAACATCCAGTTGCAATCTCTGGGATGTTAGCCTACAAGATATTGACAGGCAGGGGGAAGCGTTGTACAGTTCGTACAGTAGCCTGGGCTAGATTACAACCAGGAAGCGAGCGTCAGAAAAGTATCTCAAGCCGTGCAGGAGCGTCAGTAGAGGTGTAGGGCGGCTCATTTCAACTTCTTCCGTCAACCATCACAAACCAAATTGTGGCCAACCTGTGCTTGAGTCAGAGACAGGTGCTTGAAGCGAACGCTGGACATTTATTCTGTCTGAAAGGTTGTGAGCAGTCACTTTAACCGAGTTTTAAAGACAGAAAAGCTTACGCGCACGGAGAAAGAACAAGAGTCGCGGAAGATTCACTTTTCGCCTTCTCTCGCGTCATGGCTACAACAACCTGTACCAGATTTACTGACGAATATCAGCTCTACGAGGAGTTGGGAAAGTAAGTCTGTAAATATTATGCCATGTTTGTTAACTGTGCATTTTATGACTATGTAGTGAATAACTCAAACCTTTAACAGTGCTTTATCTGCATGTGCGCGCGCGATGTGGTTTTGCTACCTGTCACCTGTTTGGAATGTGTAACTTAACCCGTGGCTACTCAATCTCTCAAGTAGGCTAAGGTGTGTTCAAAGACAATAATGTGAAAGTGGGCTGAATGAATAGGCCCATTATTTATCAAAAGCTAGTTTTTGTTTTATGTTGTTGATCTGCACGTGCTGGGCTGCTTTTATAAGAGTAACGTTAACGTTAAGTCGGAATTCCCCTCAACAATAAGCCAATTTCGAGGACCAGAATATCGTTACCGTGCCTACCCTAATGTTTCAATTTCACGCTACTATTTAACGTTACTGTCAGTCAGTCTTTTCCCCCTTGGATTGCAGAGACTGATTACAACAAGACTATTTGAGGGTGTAATTATGAAATCTAACAATCTGAACGCTTCCAGCTGACGAGTGACTTAACAGGATTCTTTCTGTTAGCACATTCTTGCTTACTTACACTTACATTTCGCAAAAATAGCGAGAAAAACAAATAGAAAGAGAAATATTTAGACAGTCTATCTTTTAAACGTAGACAGCCTATCTGCGTGTCAAATGCTGCAAATGAAATTATTTCAAAGGCTAATTTACATTTTCTAATTTTAATAATTTGCATATGACCTGCAAAAGTAGAAGGCATATTGAGCATACTTTTCACATACATTTCCACGCCATCAAAAATAGCCTATGCAGTAATGATGATCTCAAAGTAGGCTACAATCAAGACACCCACTAACAGACTTTAATTTGAAATGCAGAGGTGCCTTTTCTGTGGTTAGAAGATGCATGAAGATCTCTACTGGTCAGGAGTATGCTGCCAAAATCATCAACACCAAGAAGCTTTCTGCCAGAGGTGAGCAGCACCAAGACTTTGATCTATGTCCTATGTCAGAAATAACTCCTAATTGTCTGCCCATGCTTCTATCTGTAACACACCATACAGGGAAGACCTGCAAGCACTAATTCACTGTCACTCTCAATGTGTACGTATTTTTTTCAATTCTTGTTCCTGTTGAGTACAAACCACAGGAAAGGAGCTTGCAAGTGAACTGTCAGTCCTTTCTTTTTGACTGGATATGATCACTAGCTAGGTTACTTCCTTAGGATGGGTGCTCCGCCTTCAGTGACATTGAAATGTCAAGCCTAATCAGGGCCTTCTTTAAGACTACATTTAAAAATAGTCACTCATAAAAAAGAAAAGTGGAATTATAGTGAATATTGCTTACTGAATCAAACGCAGCCGTTTTATGGAAAGTGGTGGAAACTGAATGGAACTGATGTGGGGGAAAAAAAAGCAAAACATCTGTTCCAGCTGTTTCCCATTGCCTATTTACATGGCTTATGAACTTTACTTGACCACATTGTATGCTATGGGTTGAGAAGAGCCCTAAACTGCTGGATTGATGGCTCAGTAATTCGAGGCAAATCAGACAACATGAAATGTTCCCTTGGTGGCTCAAAATGGCAACATTTATTCTGGGGATTCCCACCAATCAGTCAACCTCGAAGGTACAGTCCCAGAGCTCTGGTGCATAGTGCCATGCCAGCAGTGAGACACAACTTATCTGGTCACCTTGCAGCGTTGCAAGCACATTACCTGTCAAAGGGATAATGGAGATCTCTGACTCAGAGTCTAGTTGCTCTTTCATGCCTCTCGAAAGCTGCTGTGTGGAGAGCGACTGCGTAGGACGGAGCCGCCACGGCTGTCTGTGGTGTGCTGGCTGATGTGAGAAGTGTCTCCCAGGCTTGCACGGACACACAGATGCCAGGCTTTGGATAGGTAGGTTTTGTAGTGGAGTGTATATCAGAGAATCAGGGAGAGGGTGCAGGAGTTTATACAGAAATGGGTAAATAGTCACAATGGATAGGTAGAAAGATGGAGGGATAGGCTGATGGAGAAATTGATTGAGCGACTTTTGGGGGGTATTTGTTCTCATTGTTTGATTGTCATTTATAGTATAAGTCCGGAGTAAGTTTAAGCATCGCCCTGCTGCATGAGCCTTCTAACAGCAATATTTAGCATGAAATGAAAGAATTTCGAACAGCATAGACCAAACGCGAAACACTTTACATTGAGTCAATGTAACCTCAGATCTTACTTTCGGTTTCCAACAGTCAGGTCCCATTGATTCAGTGTAAATTGCCTGTTCGCTTCTGCGTTCACGTTCGGTCTGTGCTGTACCAAATTATTTTGTTCCACTCGCTAACTAGCGCATTTAGCAAGCTCTTTCAACAGGGCTATGCTATGCAGGCTAAGAATTGGTTGATTCGGTTCACTGCTGGCCCACGTGTAGCTGCCCCCCCCCCCCCCACACACACACACACACATACACACACATCACACACACTCAGGTACACCATGCACAATGCCCCACCCCCTCACGTTCCTCATACTGCTGAAACATTTTGCGACCTCACCATGCTGTAGGTTCCGGAAATGGGTCATGGTCCATCAGAGCAGGGTGTTTGAATAGAATAGAGTAGATGTATCTGCACAGAGGAGCCTGGGGGAGAGAGTAGTAGCCTAGTAAGCAACACCCGTTGGGTTGCAGGAGCAGCCATTGAGTGTTTCTCAAAGTCAAGAATGCTTCCTAGGTAGCACACTAGCCTTGGAAGTCGTACACTTCAAAAACGAGGTTCCTTCAGTGCATCCTTGAAAAATCTATGAACAAAGGCCTCTGTCCTTGCTAGAATTTAGAAGGATGCTTGACTTTGGAACAGTACTTGGCGACTGACGTGGAATGCTAGAAAAAGTAGCCTTCCAAGCATGCTTCCTCGACTTTGAGAAAAATGACTCCCTCCTCACTCTCCATAGTGTCTGGAGAGGTGAGCTCAAATGGTCAACACAGCAGGGTCAGGCTGATTGGTCCTTCTGTCTGTCTGTCTGTCTGTTTGTCTTGTCAGTACCAGTGGTGGGTCTGTCAGTAGTAGCAGTAGTACTCTCTAGAACTAATCCCAATGTTCTAACCTACCCTAAGCCCTAAGCCCTGAATCAAGCAGTCAAGCAGTCCTTTTATGCCAATTGCAATAGTTATGTGAATTATGGCATCTGTTGTTGTCAGTATTTGTTTTAAAGGCATGGTTGACTTCAGTTTGTTCCAGTGGGAAGCCTGTGGTCAGATGTGGGTCATTGTGCTAATGCACAGGTCAAGGAGTCGTTCAAGGAAACTTTTTTCTGGGATATGTTACAGCGGAATGGTGGAAAGTCACTCTCTGGTTTGAGTCTAGTAGGAAGGGATCGGAAATTAGGGTCCAGTTTGAGGAATGGTTTGGACCGTATAACCTGGTAGCAGCAAATAGACATAGTTTCCAAGAGGTTTTCTTTTTGCGGCGTTGAAATATTATGTACAGTAAATCCAGCGGGGGTTTATGCAACTGTTTTCTCTTGAAAGATCTGGTTTCAGCAATGCTGCCTGGATGTCACTTTCTGCCAATAGGTTGATTCAGACCTATTCTATCAGCTATAGCTTGTGCATTATTGACGGTGAATCAACATTAAACATACTTTAATTCCATGGTCTTTTTTTGCACAAATATCCATTGAATTATGCTATTGAACAACTAGTGAGCTATTTATGGGATCAGAGGAGACAATGATACAATGCAGTGTTATTTGAATATGATCTTACTTGATGTGAACAGATGTTAGCTTGGTTCACAGTTACCTCTGCAACGTATTGGTCTGTGGTTGTCTTTATTCAAACAATAGCCTAACAGCTGTCAATTCTCATCCAATTCACTAACTATTTGTGACTGAATGCACAGGCTATTTCTGTCTGAAGTAGCAGATGTTCTTTTGGGGGAGTACTCTGTGCTATGTCAGAATACTGTGTGTGTGTGTGTGTGTGTGTGTGTCTGTGTCGTGTGTGTGTGTGTGTGTGTGTGTGTGTGTGTGTGTGTGTGTGTGTGTGTGTGTGTGTGTGTGTGTCTTGAATCACTCTTCATTGCTTCATTGTAAGAAAGAGCACACCACCCAACTCATATTGACTGCTCGCTTGTCTCTCATGCTGTCTTTGTAAACTGTAGGTGTGTGTGTGTATGCGCGCACGCGTGTGTGTGTGTGTGTGTGTGTGTGCACGTTGTGCATGTGTGTGCCAAGGCAGTGAGTGGGTGGATTGGTCTAAACCCCCAGCGTTATTAGATCTGAATGGAGCCTTGCTGTCTGTCTGTCTGGGAGAGGGGGAGTGCTGCTGGGCCATTTGCAGCTCAATGGAGCCTCTTAGGCAGAAGAGTGCGGGAGGCAAGAGGGACTCATTTGGAAGAATTGAGTGAATGAACGAACGAACGAACGAACGAACTCCAGCAGCACATGGAGAGAACAGACCCCCACCGAGGCAAAATGCAGCATCTCTCAAAGTCAAAGATGACTTACAGACTCAATTTGTGGATCCCCCTCCCTGTTATTCCGATTCAGATGAGCTTTTCAAGGGGCTCACCTTTCATTCTGTCGCCAGGGAGGAGACAGACAGACAGACAGACAGACAGACAGACAGACAGACAGACAGACAGACAGGTGCATCACTCACTTTAGATTGATCTTTTTGCAGTGAGTCTCTCACATGAGCTGATTTCTGCCTCATTCTCAATATGAATAGTTGATATGGTGCTAGAGTGTGTTTGTGTGTGTGTGTGTGTGTGTGTGTGTGTGTGTGTGTGTGTGTGTGTGTGTGTACTCTTGCGTCTACATATGTAAGACAGAGAGTGGTGGGACTGTATTTTCCTGCCTGTGTGTGTTTGTGTTTGTGTATCTGCTCTTCTACGACTATCACTTATGCATGGATCTGGGTTTCTCTCTCCTGCCCTCCCCCATGATGCCTGCGAGAGAGATGATTGCACCACAGGCATGTGGGTCAGGGACGCTAATGAGAGAGAGAGAGAGAGAGAGAGAGAGAGAGAGAGAGAGAGAGAGAGAGAGAGAGAGAGAGAGAGAGAGAGAGAGAGAGAGAGAGAGAGAGAGAGAGAGAGAGAGAGAGAGAGAGAGAGAGAGAGAGAGAGAGAGTGAGAGAGTGAGAGTGAAGAATGAGAGAGAGAATGAATGAATGAATGAGAGATGTGAATGGGAAATGATAATGGGGCGGAATGGAAGAGAGATGGAGAGAGTGGGGAAAAGTGTTGAGGAGGAGGAAAGAGAGAGTGAAAGAATGGAAGAGAGCGAGGCAGAGGAAGTGACAGTGCTGATGGCTTGGCAGAGCTGATTGGCCGAGCAGTGCGGGGGTCACTGGTGCACAGGTGAGGAGTGCGGGTAGTCACTGGTGCACAGGTGAGGTCACCTTCCTCCGAGCGCCACACTGACAATCATTTCACCCACCACTGCTGCCACCACAACACAATACAACACACACACCGCAAGCACTTCCTGACCTAGCACGGGCAGAGCTGATGACCCTCATGCTCTCTCTGACACACCCACGCACACGCCACACGCACACACACACACACACACACACACACACACACACACACACACTCCCCTTATCTCCCTCCCAACATAATTAACATCTGTCACAATACATTCAGTAGAAGCATAAAAAAGGCGTTGTGGTTATTCTACCCAACACCCTCCCCCATGCATTACTGTATGCTTACTGTACATTGTGCATAGGCACCGCCGTACAGTGCAGTCATCCTACTTACATATATTATATAGATACTGTATACATTCATACATACATGCTCATTCTTGTGGATAGGTGTCCTCAGGGAAAAGGAGGGCGTTACGTAATAGGCAGAGCAGGGCCCGCTGACGAGCCTATCACAGGAGTGCTCCGTTGGACACGTGAGCTGCTGGAATGTAAAGGGAACAATCGTTTTTTTTTCACAAAGCGCCGGGCGAGGATGTGCAGGGATGCTATCCCCGCTCAACCCCCAACCCATCCCCGCCCCCCGTGTGTGCACAACTCCATTGAAACGGTCCGGTGACGTCAGGAAAACGGCACATTTGTGGTGTGTGTGTGTGCGTGTGTGTGTGTGTCTACCCTAGGGCCTCCCCGACTGAGTGAGCGCACCAAGCCTTTAGAGGCTGGTTAAAAATAGCTAGCTCAAAAGAGATGGAGAGATGTACAGCAGAGAGAGAGAGAGAGAGAGAGAGAGAGAGAGAGAGAGTGTATGTGTGGGATAAGGGAGATGGAGAGAGCAAGTGAGAGGTGATGCTATGTTTAAATAGTAAAGAATTATATGAATGAGTCCCCCCCCCCCCATTAGGTTGATATACAGTATCCTGGGATGCATAGTAAATTATTTCCGCACTCACATATTTAGTGCCACATCCCCAGTACACACATTATCCATCAACAGCAAAACTTGGCACAAATCCCTAAGCAAGGTGGTGCTGAATATCTGTCTGGCATGACTGAATATGAGCTTTTGCCTTTTCATAAAGTAGATATGGATG
>JAODXP020000028.1:13216723-13238466 GCA_027497455.2 Sardinella longiceps | reverse complement strand
CGAATGGGTGCCACCTCAGACCTTCTCCACCGTGCTGCTGGCCAAGCGTTGGCACAGCGAGCGCGTGCAGTGGGACCGCGGCCAGTCCCTGTGGCTCTTTAACATCAGCGAAGACCCCTATGAGCGCGTGGACCTGAGTCGCCGCTACCCGCACGTGGTCAAGAAGATGCTCCTGCGCCTGGCGCGCTACAACCGTACAGCCGTGCCCGTGCGCTACCCGGCCAAGGACTACCGTTCCAATCCGCAGTACAACGGAGGTGTTTGGGGACCCTGGTACAAGGATGACGACGATGAAGATGACGATGACGATGATGATGACATGGAGAACAATCTATTCAACAACCATTTAGGGCAAACAAGTAGAAAAGGGAAAATGCGACAGATGAGCAAACTTCGGAGAAAGGGTTGATTGTTTGGATATTTCTCCTTCTCCTCCGGTTCTTTTCCTCCTCTTATTCAGTGAATCTTGATGATGAATCTCAGGGAATGAAACAGACTCCTATGGTTTGTTTGGGTGGTCGTCTTCACTGATTTTAAAACTAACATTGAGTGCTTCTCAAAGTTGAGAATGCTTCCTAGGTAGCACACTCGCCTTGGAAGTCGTACACTTCAAAATCGAGGTTCCATCAGTGCATCCTTGAAAAATCTATGAACAAAGGTCTCTGTCCTCGCTAGATTTTAGAAAGATGCTTGACTTTGGAACAGTACTTGGGGACAGATAATGACGTGGAATGCTCGAAAAAGCAGCCTTCCAAGCATGCTTCCTCAACTTTGAGAAACAGTCATTGATTATCTTCTACATCCAGTACCAATGTTCTCTTCAGTTTGCAGAGGACAAAGTGAGCCACTTAAAACACTACTGTTCGCCCCCTCCCCCAACAACTCAGACCTCAGACTGTGAATGGATGGATGGGCAGGTTATATAGAAAAAAAAAAGAAAAAAAGATTTATTTATTTTTCTGGACATACTTGCATGCTTGAAGTTTTAGTGAATAAGAGTCTTAATGATTTTTTTTTTGTTTATATATATAAAAAAAACTACAAAATAGGATCTTATAATTTGAGTTTTTGAAATAGACGGAGCCTAACTCTTGGCTGGATTTTAAAGGGATTTAAAAGATTTATATTCTTGTCACTTTTTTCTAGTCTTTTCTAGGCTTTAACGAAACCAAAACTATGAGACGTGGACATTTCCCACTGAAATCTATTGGGAGACAAATATGTGTGAACTTCAATGGACAGGAGTTTTTGAACCCTACACATGGACAATCCTCTCAGTTTGGTCTGGGCTGGGTCCAACTCAACTTGAATGTAAAACCAATAAAGCATTCTAGAACACCCCCTTCCCTCTCTCTTTCCCCATGTTTATTACATGCACTGGTGATAGGTTGAGAGAGAGAGAGAGATAAACTATCTGTCTGATATAAAATTCATAAATACAAGATACAGCAACAGTATTATAATAACAGTACTGTAACAGTATTATAATAACAGTAATTGAAGTTTACTTCTGACATTTTGAAACAGAGATAAATTCAAATGCTAATACTAATTAGGCTTGCTGGCTAAACTGAAACAAAACATGATGCTGCATTTGATGTGGACTCCTGTGTTCTGGTCTTGCATAATACTGTAGATTGAATAGATAATTGCCCAATGAAAGTCCTCTGGACTCAAAATTAAATTTAGCATGCTCTGGTTGAAATCAGGCAAACAGGCAGTCTCTGAAGAGTCCACTATAAACATCCTGTCTATCTCCACTTACACCACAGCACATGGGCCGGTTCACCACTTCTGTTATTAAAAAGGGAGACATTTTTTGTTCTCTTGTTTTTTCCCCCTCTCTTTAGCCTTCCTTTGCTGGCAAGTAGCTGCTTAATACCTATTTTATTTTAAGTGGAAAAGACTATAAAGTCCTTTTCTGAGAGGCAAGGCTGGAAATGAAGCCATTCTTCTGCTGAGGATGCAAGATTTCAGATTCATCTCACCCAGGGCCTGTTTTGTACTCTGTAGTTAAAAATGAAAGGGAAATCTTTTATTGGTCGAAAGAACTTGTTGTCCAAAACCAGAAGGAAAATTATCTTTATTAGAGTTGCTTTTGCCAGTAGATAGTTAGTTAATGTCCATATAATAGAAAAACAGCCAAGACAAGAAATCAAGGTTTTGGTAACAGTGGGATGCCAAAAAGCAATCGGCAGTTTTAGTTTCTTTGTTGTCGTTAGAGTTCATTAAAAACACAGTAGGAAATTAACAAATCACATTATGTTATGTTTCCATACATTTCAAACTGAGCAGAATCCTTGTCAGGGCTGAACTGGTTAAGTGACCTTCAACTAAAGACTGCGTATACTCCACACTACACTGTATCTATGTAGCCTATGTACTGTACGGGTATGCCTATGTGATCAAACAGATGAAGTGGTATTGGCTAATACATGGTCATGTTAAAGGAATCAAAGTTATTAGCATGGCTCCAGCATGTTTTATAGAGAGCTGCCATTGCCTCATGGAGCCGGTGAGACCAAGAGAGACTGAGAGGGTTTGCCTGTGGAAACTAGGCTTTGTTGGCACCACCAGGCCTGGCTGTGTATGGACTGGGCCCAGACTCCTAGCGCCCTGGCTCTTGATGTGAAACAAGAAGCCTGGTGCCAGATGTGCGTCGGTGTTGTAAATTAAAGCAAGGGCCCCAGCGCCAAACCACGTCGCCCCCGCCACACAGACACTCACGGCTCCAGCTACGTCACCCCCAGGTAACGACGAATGGGCTCGGGATGTTACACCACCGCCATCCCACACCCCAAAAATGCCATTTGCCAAGTTTGGGCAAACTCTTGTGTGTGTGTGTGTGTGTGTGTGTGTGGGGAATGAATGATTTCATTTGGAGCAGTCACACAATGTACTCCACACTTTAAAGGTGGCCAACAAGGCCATCAAACTTATTGCATGTAACAGCTCTGAAAAAAACAGGCTCTTAACAATGTCTTAGCCCTAAAGCTTGCATATAAATTCAAGAGAGTTAAGCATAAGACTGAATAATGACAGATGCATAGGATGAAATAAGGAACAGAGAACATCTTTGCTTGGTTCCTTGGGCTCCACCATATATTAAGTCTCCTGGAACGTATTTGCCTGACGGGATGCTTCAAAACCACCATGTTCCAGGGAGTTAACGTTCTGTGTAATGTGATCCAGTCTTCAAGGGGAAAAGGGATTCATTCGCCAAGAAAATCCTTAATAATCTGTATGCGTTTTTTTTGACTGTGTTAGGAACATCATGAATAATCAGACATAAACAACAAGCTCAGACAGTGTAATGACATGGTGGGTGCATTTGAAAGTGGGATTGCAATGACATATTTACACGACTTTACGGTACATCTTGAAATTTATGAAATTGTAGAAGGCATAAATTAATGTTTCTTCACATGCAGGCTTTTTAAAATTAGGCCTCCTTACAGTCTTTGCAGACACATGGATGAAGAGAAAATAACACAAAAACTATTTGGAAAATTAGCCTATGCTGTCTGTCTACCTCTGAATATGATAAGAGAATATTTAACATTATTATTAAATACTTTTTACATATATGTCAATACTTTATATGTCATATGACACTTGGCATATTCCTTTATAGTTTTTTTTTTTTTTTTTTTTTTTTTACAGTTGCTACCAAGCATTAACCTACAATTAAAGTACTTTTGCTGAACTCTTAACACAGCAAAATACTGACAACAGAGACACCAAAATTACTTCTTTCTGCAATGCAAACACCACCAAAACACAAACAATTTGTCTCATAATCAAGCAATTCAAATTCAACAGTAGCATGTTCATTCTTTACACAGTTAACATGCAGTTTTGAAAAACCTGGTCAAAGATCGGACAAAATCTTGTCAGCAGTTGAAAAGAAAGAGTAATGATTTGGAGGCTATTTTGTGTACAATTAGCTTCCACTGCTGATATATGGTCTATTGCAGATGCTGGAGCCTTCTGAAATGGTTTGACACCTGAACAGAGCTTTTCACTTTTGCTCCCCATGTGGCCTCTTCTTACCGGTACTGTATTATTGAAATCATTTGTACAGTATATATCTAAAGAGACCAGAACTCTGAGATGAGATTACTGCATCCACATTCAATATTATTACATTCAAATAAGTAATATTTTAGCTTCAGACTGCATTGGCATTGGTTGTGCATGTCTACTGTCAGTATATCTAAAGGGACCAGAACTCTGAGATGAGATTGCTATATCCACATTCAATAAGCCTACTATAGCATTCAAATAAGTTATATTTTAGCTTCAGACCGCAATGTACAGACCACCATAAATGAGGACGTCTGGTCACCCTAAATTACAGCCCCTTACAGTAATGCATCATGTATGGCCTTCTTTCACAACCAATGACGCTGGCTCAAACTTTGGTCACTGATCACTGAACAACTGCTAAATGCTAAAGTTGTTTACTATCTTTGAAAGATTTGTTTGCTGCACCTCAGAATAGTTTTTGGTAAGTTTTTTTTCAATTTCAAAAACTTGGAAGATCAATCACTCACACCCCACTCATAATGGCCAGTATCGTGTAGTCCCCACCAGGGGTGCGTTTGCGTTTCCCAAAAGCATTGCTAACTAAGTTAGCTACAATGTTGGTTGCAATGCAATTTCCCTTTGCCAACTAACTAAGTTGCTAAATGGTTAGCAACTATGCTTTTGGGAAACAGACACCAGAGCCATAGAGAGCCATAGAGATCTCTCTATGGCTCTGGTCCCCACCATTTCCATGCCCAAATCAGGAACATGCATTCAAGTCACTCACAATTCACCATAATACATATCTCCTCCAGCGCTTAAGAAGGTGTAACCTTGGACAAATTGAGAGGCCCAGAGGTTTGAAATGAGAAGTCCTTGAAGTGCTTGTGCATGGAAAGCACTTCTTGGCTGGGCTGTGTGCTCATAGGCAGCAGCAGCGTCAGCTTGGAGCAGTCCAATAGTGCTCTACTCTACTCTGCTCTGGCCCCAGGGTTCATTGAAGACATGGGGAATCACCTGGCATCCATTAGCCTGTGAACATGATGACTCAGTGGGCTTGCTTGCGTAATGCAAACAGACACTTCCAGGGTCCGTGGTGGTGGTGGGGTGGGATGGCTGATTCTAATGCTATGCAGCTGCACCCAAGAAACCCAAGTGTGTGTGTGTGTGTGTGTGTGTGTGTGTGTGTGTGTGTGTGTGTGTGTGTGTGTGTGTGTGTGTGTGTGTGTGTGTGTGTGTGTGTGTGTGTGTAACGGAGATGGAATGTGGGTAGGCCCGTCACTGATTCAACAAAAAGCCAAAGAGATCGAAGTCATGCCAATTCTGTCATTTGTTCTGCCTTCTCTTCTTCAATGTCTCAAAAATATGCACCTCAAGAGTCTTCTTAAGCTCCAGCCTGGGAATCAGGGTCTCAAAAAGATGACTGGCATAGCAGCACAGAGAGAGACAGAGGAGACCTCTTGTTATGATTATGACACCAAATGCATTTTTTTCTGTTCCTCTGAGTGGCCTAGCTCAAATTGTAATGTATGCAGCATGATGTGTGTGTGTGTGTGTGTGTGTGTGTGTGTGTGTGTGTGTGTGTGTGTGTGTGTGTGTGCGCGCGTGCGTGCGTGCGTGCGTGTGTGACAGAGAGAGAGAGAGAGAAAGAGAGAGAAAGAGAGTATTTGGCAAAGTCAAAGTAGGACTGCATGCATGTGTGTGTGTGTGTGTGTGTGTGTGTGCGTGCGCGTGTGTTGTATTGTATGTGTTGGATGGACAAGCACTGCTGGTGTGCACAGACTCCCACTCAGGCTCTCTGAAATCAGACATGGGGATATCCTGTAATGAGCAAGTCCAGCCATGTGCAACTGCAACTCTACTTGGCAAGCACTTGCACACTTTGGAGTGCTCCCATACACTCAACACTTTCACTTGTGACTCTTTTTGCCCCCCCTCTCTCTCTCTCTCTCCTCTTCATCTCCACCCTTCTCTCTCTCTTTCTCTTCCATTTCTCCCACTCCCTTTCCCTCCCCTGGCTCCCAAAGGTCCAGTTGTGCTGTAATGCTGAGCAGAGTCTCTAGACTTGAGCCCTGTGCTGAGTGCAGCAGGCCAGGCAGCCGTGCCTCTCTGTCTCTCCCCTATCCGTCTCTATTCAGCTCCATGAGATCATCCCTGAGCAGCTGTCTCCGCACTAGGAGCGGCTTCCAACAATTCACAATAGCCCCGTTTACACGGACACTTGCTTCTAATCTGAATATTTAACCCAATATTCCATTTCAGTTGGCGTTTATGAATGCATCTCCTTGGATACTGTTCTGTAGAATGCACATTGGAATCTTTCTAATCAGATTAGAAGCAAAGATCATGGAATGCTCTGTTAGAAGTGTTCATGTCAACTCGCCTAATCTAAATCCAGGGGTCTCTGAAGCCTGGCTCCCAAAAGGCACACACTGATTGGAGATCGGTAGTCAGTAGTCAGTTGTCCTTCCAAGCTAGGCGTTCAAGCTCACCATCCAATAAAAAAGTGGAGCCCATCCACACTCTGGGAAGCATGCGTCTGAGGCAATGCTGTGATATCATGATGACGGAAAGGATGCCACTTGAGGCAGTGATGTCACCCGTGACCTCATGACTCCCCCGGTGATGTTGAGGCAGGAGGTTGGTGGTTGAGTGGTGGGGAGGGAAAGTGTGGAAAAATGTTGGGTGGATATTATGTGGACTTCCTGTCTCTGAGATTTTCCCATTTTTTATGACATTCCTGATTACAGCGGGACTCCTGCTCTCATCCAGGCCTTGAAGAGGTACAAACTGCCAGGCAAAAGTCCAGCGCAAACACCAGTTGCATTTTTTATGGCAATAGGTTCTTCCTACACATAAAGTCAGAATCTGTAGTTACTGATGAGTCTGTGTAGTTGGTATTTAAATGCTTTTTAAATGGCATACTACACAATCAAAAGACTTGGGGACAAAGAGCTCCCTGTCAACAGAGCACCAGTGGCCTTAGACAGAAAGCCTTAGTTCAGGTGATGTCTGGGGAAGCCTTTAAAGACAAGAAGAGAAGAGCTGGCTTGAAAAATGTTGTCCAGAAATAGTCATGAAGGTAATTCAAAAAGGATTACCTTTATCAGACAGTTTTACAGTTTTCTCAATTTTTTTCTGAACAAGCTTTCAGCTACAGTACATTCCCAGTATACTTTAATACATACTTTAATGGAATTCAAATTTTGTGAATAAATGTGGATGAAATGGTTAAATGGGGTAGCACCCATGGATCATGCCCAGTCCTACCATCACAGAAAAATTCACAGAGTTTCATGTCTTCAGAATGGTTGAGTAAGTTGCATAATAGCTTTCAATATGTCCTGTTCCGTGCAGATTTATGATAAGCTGAAATGGATGAACTGTAAATCTATTTCTCTGAAGAGATGAGTAATGCATGCTGTAATGTTTATAATGGCAACGTGACGTGACGCCCAGAACAGACATTTCATAAAAATGTCCTAAGAGCTTCCTCTGCACTGCGCAGCCAAGTATATCACCAAAAGTTAAAAAGGTTTAAAAGCTTTGTGTGCTTAAATCAGCAGCAAGTATGCCGATTGTGGTGTTTGCAAAGGCATCCGTGGATAAGTTACCGGGCTAGTTTTAGGGCCAGGAGAACTGATGCATTAAATGAATATTAATCATAATATTATTGCATGAATCAGACCCATGCAGTTGTGAAAATATGCTTAAAGTATGAAAAGCAGCTCGGCCAAGAGTTTGCGAGCGCTGGCTGGCTGACTGGCTGGCGGGCTGTCTGGCCTTGGTGAAGCAGATCCGTCCCAGACAAGGGGTGCTGGCCACTGGGCTCACTAGGCTTGCTGGAGGTGAGGGTACGACTGCCTCCTTTCTGTCCAAAAGCAACAAGGCTACAAGCGGACCCCTTTCCATGGGAGGAGAAGCGTTTAAAGAGCGCACCTTGCCCCTGGCCACTCATATTTCCCCTGGCAGACAGAGAAGTTTCCTACAGCTGATGGACTTAAAGGAAAAGGAAAAGAACTGACAGAGGGAGGGGTGGAGGGAGGGAGAGAGAGAAAGAGGGACAGAGAAAGAGAGCAGAAGTCAAATGGCAGTCCTCCAACAATATCAACTGCACAGGCGACTGGTCACAGGAGGAGGAGGAGGAGGAAGAGAGAGAGAGAGGGCGGGGGGGGGGGGTGAACAATAGATGCCTCACCAGTTCTTCCCTGTTGAGTCATGCAGAATATTCCTCTCTGACACTCATGTACACATCCGGTACGGTAATGAAATTACACTAAGAAATCCAGAACTTGGCCATACCTCCCATTCCAAAAGAGCCTCTCTCTCTCTCTCTCTCTCTCTCTCTCTCTCTCTCTCTCTCTCTCTCTCTCTCTCTCTCTCTCAAATTCAAATTCAATTCAAATTCAAAAAAAGCTTTATTGGCATGACCATAGAGAATGTCTCTCTCTCTCTCTCTCTCTCTCTCTCTCTCTCTCTCTCTCTCTCTCTCTCTCTCTCGTTCCATCTGTGAGATAGTTTTCTCCTTCCTCCTCTTCCTCCTCCTCCTCTTCCTCCAGTGAGCAGACATACGGCCGGCAGTCTGAAGGCCTCCAGTCCAGACTCTCCTGGGCCCAGTAAGCCCCTCTGACCTGCCCAGAGAAACAGATGGAGCTGAGCCCACTGCTGAGGCCTGCCTGCATGAGGCCAATGGCAAGCCATTCCACAGATGCACAAGTGCCACGTGTTCAAACTAGGGCTTATAGCTCTTCCAAATATCGCTTTCATGATACAGTAGGCTATATCAAGAAGCCTGCTTGATGCGTGTATTGATACAGATGTTGCTGTATTAACACATTTTATCAAGCAAACGTAAAGCAAAAAAAGACAAAAGAAAGGTCAGTTGAAGATGGAAAATGAAAGGCAAAAACCTTATCCATCCAATTCACATAGATACTTACAAAATGAATGCAAAAACATGGCCGCTCTGGACTCAAGTTAATTTAATCAATAAATGTTTCCATCAATTGACTAATATACAGTGGGATGGTGGGAAATTATGCAAAGGAATCATAGTATTACTTGTGTAACATAGTCCTGAATCCTGTGGTTGTACAGAGCAAGGAGAACATAGATTTTAGTTCATTTTCAAGTCATATCCAAAGTGGTTTAATATGACAAATTTAAAGATGGTGTCCTCATTATCTTTTATCTTAGCTATATGGAATATTGGAATTATGACAGGAATAGAAAGGTTTCCCCACTTAGAACTGACTAAAGTAGAGGACACCATGTCATAATACTTACCATGACACCTGTTACCTGTCAAACATGGAGATAGATGCCATGTCTACAGTGAAATCATCACCAATGTTAGAAAGGCCCACAGCAGTGTTGACCTCCACATCGCCAGGGAGTCTATGACTTTCTACTTTCTACTACTGAGGGGAGTCTACTACTTTCAATGATCGGCTGGAGGGAGGCAATGATGAAAGATGAATGTCAAAGTCAAAGCGAACTTTATTGTCAATCAAGCACTGCAACAATACATTGCACGCAGACTGAAATTGCATTTCTCAAAGCTCCAAATGTGCAAGTTAAAATTAAGATATACAACTAAGAAGTAAAACTAAGATAAGACATCACACCTCACTAGACATAAAAGTGCAAAGATATCAAGATATCAGGCATGGTAATAATAGTATAAATCAGTAACACGATGACAGACAACATAACAGACATTGTGAGCACACAAGGAAGAGAGTCACCGGAGCATCTTCAGATGTGGAAAAATAACTGTTTTATTGGGCAAGTGCCAAGACTAACGTTTCGACGTTGTAACGTCTTCTTCAGAGTCAATATGTTCAATATATTCATTGTGAGCATACATTCTGAACTGTCAGAATGGAAACTCAGTCATGTGTTCATGGGACTGAGGAGCCGATGGGTATCCAACTGATCTCTCCAGTGGTGTGACTCTGCAGCTGGAGGTGGGCGATGTGCTAAACCTGCGACTCCCTGCATACAGAAGGCTCTTTTATGGTGGTGTTAGTCATTTACAGCATCTTCACTGATTTTGTTTTTGTTTGTTTGTTTTTTCATCTTTACTTACCTTTTATGTACAGTACAGACCAAAAGTCCCATTAAATTATTTACTTTATTTTAATGACTGTTGCCTTCAGTGACAATCTACAAAATAAACAAACTTATGAATGAACACGTGGCATTATGTACTTAATAAAAAAAGTGTGAGATAACTGAAAACATGTTTTATATTCTTGTTTCATTGAAGTATTCTTTTTTTGTTTTGATAAGTGCTTTGTCCTCTTTTTATTTTTTGGATGAGCTTCAAGAGGTAGTCACCTGAAATGGTTTCCCAACTGTCTTGAATAGTTATTCATTCCCAGAGATGCTAAGAACTTGTCGGCTCTTTTACCTTCACTCTGCAGTCCAGCTCACCCCAAACCATCTTGATCTGGTTCAGGTCCAAAAGTTTGTCATAATCTCACACTTTTTTTGTTAAGCACATAATTTCATATGTGTTCATTCATAATTTTGATGCCTTTGCTGAGAATCTACAATATAAATTGTCCTGGAAATAAATGAATCGCTTTGAATGAGGGGGTGTGTCCAAACTTTTGGTCTGTACTGTACTTTACAACATTCATCTTTTTGCCTCCATAATGCTTTGCGATATAGGCAGGGCAAGGAAAAACATATTTATATATTTTACAAATAAATATAATAATGTTGATTTGATAAAGATTTTAAAAAGATAAAGTATTGGAAATTACTCAGTGTTTTGATTAATGTTGGATGATATAGGAAAATATAGGAAATTATAATTTGGCTGGGGCTTCAGGCTATGTTTGTAAATACACAAACATAAGCCTGGGAAACAGTCATTAAGGTGAACACGTCTCTGTACTGTCTGCTGTGAGTCCGCAGTCACTTCCGCTGTCTGGCCGGTTGAGTGGCAGTTAAATACTTGCAGTCTCTAAGCCCTTGCACAACCAGCCCTCTGCAATGCCAGTCTGTTTATCCATTACTTTCCAAAAGAAAAAAATATGATGTAATTATTTTAAGACAATCATTTTTCATCTTTTTTGAGCATGCTGTGTCTCACACACACACTATAAGCAGGTCACATTCTTGTGGAAATGACAGATATGACCAAAGTAGTGGTTGTACATTTGGGTGTGTGTTTATGTGGGTTGTGGGTTGCATATACCTTCCAAATAGTTAATGATTGTGCCCATAGGGAAAAGTAGGCAACGCTATACCTACCTTCACCCACAGAGGGCACTACAAACGGTAAAAGAGCCTCTGTTCAACCCTTTAACTTGGAGCTCTAGAGAATAATACAGTGTAATACACGCTCCTAGTGTGCCTGCCTGCAGAAAGCTAATGGGTCTGAGGCAAATCTCGTCTACACCTTCACATGCCCTCCACAAGTCAGATAGGACTCAGGCAAGCTGAATTTACAGCATGCCCAGCTAGTTTTACTGGTCAGCGGAATATGTACCCCACCCCATTTGTTTTGTCTATCCAAACAATTTAGTTAAACACAGCAATAAAGGTTTAGACTAAATCTCAAAGATGCTTCTGAAGAAGTGGATACTCCTGGATATGTCATTTTTCTTAAAAATAAATAAATAAAATCAATTAATTAATTAATTATAAAAATAAATAAAACCTCTACTATTCTGTATAGTTCTGAAAAAAATGAGGTTTAGTGACATGAGATTGCAGCAATGCAAAATGTAAAACATTGAAAGGGGTATGAATGAATACTTTCTAAAGGCACTGTATAAGGGACTGATAACTTGATTTGTAGGTGAGCAAAGTGTAAGGAGAAATCCCATGTAAATCAATCCAAAGCGCTGTTGTTGAAACCTCACAAGTGCTGTAACCTGACATAGCCCGGCCATAATACTGCTCTTAATCCGTATTCATGGTCTGGAGGTTCTTTAACCTGACACAATTGGGCATTCAGTTCTGGTTTGAAACGATTGGACAGCTCGTCTAATCAGCTTCGCTTATTGGCCAAATGTCTCTCTACCGACGTAAACCCGCCCCAGAAGACCGTCCCCAGACCATGGATACGGAAGAACATTCGTATTATAGGCGGGCTATGTCAAGCTACAAGTGCTGTAGGTAGGAAAAAGGACAAGGAAATTTGCTGCAACATAGACCAACAGTGAATTGACAACTAGCACTAGCATGACTAGCATTTTTTTTCTGTCTATTAACAGTAGGCCTACAGGCAACTAGCCCATTTTGAGACCAAAAACAATTAGTAATTGTAAAAAAAAAAAAATCAGCTTAGATAATTTCTTTGAGGTGTCCAGAACAACATACTAAAAGTCCTAAGAAATCCTAGTTGAGGAAATATGTTAAATTCTCGTCAATCTGATATGTATACCAATATAGACCAGAATAGATCTGAATAGGGCTATTTTTTTTTTCCATTAGTCCTATCAAAATAAAACTGTGTAAGTACCCAAGAAAACTGCAGCACCCCACAAAACGACTCTCTGCTCCTTCCATATTACACTCCTAGATCACCTTTCTAAGAAGGATGTTTTTAGGAAGATTGTTGGCATATAACCAAAGGGTTTCCGCTAGACTAATTGCACAGATTGCAGGTAATGAAAAGAAATTCAGATGATGGTATAAGGAGAGAGTTTGGCCACTAGATGGAACTCTAAGTCCAGCCAATTACAGAACAAGGACACGCCCCTGTTCTAAAAATATTCTGACATGTTTAAGAATGAATGACAAAGCTGTCTGCACATCAAAACTTGCACTTCTATGACTTGACCGGGTAGGCCTTGGCGACATGTAGGCATATTGTCTATAGGCCCATCCAACGGCTAGCCCTATAGTAGCCTAAAAGCCTTGAATTGAAATTATTTCCATCTCGCGTTGAGGCTGACACATATGACGTATATTTGTTTCATACAAGGATTGACATGATACACATCTCAGGTGAACCTTTTGAATGCCACCTCTGCTAGTTTCACCAAAGCACACCTAACGTTACCTAGATACTGTGCGTTAACCTGACGCGTGGATTGCGTGGATTTAAAGAGATTACCCCACCAGCAAAAGAGGATAATTTATTGCATCCAATTAGTTACTCAAGGTGAAAGTGCTTGATTTAACATGCCTTTTTTGTTAACTATGTGCCATTGAGAGGGAGAACACTGACACTAATGTTTTTGCGACGATTTTTAACCAAGGTAGTTATGAGTGAATTAAGGTCTAAGTGAACTTGCAGCAGCGTAACATCCAGTTGCAATCTCTGGGATGTTAGTCTACAAGATACTGACAGGCAGGGGGAAGCGTTGTACAGTTCGTACAGTAGCCTGGGCTAGATTACAACCAGGAAGCGAGCGTCAGAAAAGTATCTCAAGCCGTGCAGGAGCGTCAGTAGAGGTGTAGGGCGGCTCATTTCAACTTCTTCCGTCAACCATCACAAACCAAATTGTGGCCAACCTGTGCTTGAGTCAGAGACAGGTGCTTGAAGCGAACGCTGGACATTTATTCTGTCTGAAAGGTTGTGAGCAGTCACTTTAACCGAGTTTTAAAGACAGAAAAGCTTACGCGCACGGAGAAAGAACAAGAGTCGCGGAAGATTCACTTTTCGCCTTCTCTCGCGTCATGGCTACAACAACCTGTACCAGATTTACTGACGAATATCAGCTCTACGAGGAGTTGGGAAAGTAAGTGTGTAAATATTATGCCATGTTTGTTAACTGTGCATTTTATGACTATGTAGTGAATAGCCTAACTCAAACCTTTAACAGTGCTTTATCTGCATGTGCGCGCGCGCTGTGGTGGTTTTGCTACCTGTCACCTGTTTGGAATGTGTAACGTTAACTTAACCGTGGCTACTCAATCTCTCAAGTAGGCTAAGGTGTGTTCAAAGACAATAATGTGAAAGTGGGCTGAATGAATAGGCCCATTATTTATCAAAAGCTAGTTCTTGTTTTATGTTGTTGATCTGCACGTGCTGGGCTGCTTTTATAAGAGTAACGTTAACGTTAAGTCGGAATTCCCCTCAACAATAAGCCAATTTCGAGGACCAGAATATCGTTACCGTGCCTACCCTAATGTTTCAATTTACGCTACTATTTAACGTTACTGTCAGTCAGTCTTTTCCCCCTTGGATTGCAGAGACTGATTACAACAAGACTATTTGAGGGTGTAATTATGAAATCTAACAATCTGAACGCTTCCAGCTGACGAGTGACTTAACAGGATTCTTTCTGTTAGCACATTCTTGCTTACTTACACTTACATTTCGCAAAAATAGCGAGAAAAACAAATAGAAAGAGAAATATTTAGACAGTCTATCTTTTAAACGTAGACAGCCTATCTGCGTGTCAAATGCTGCAAATGAAATTATTTCAAAGGCTAATTTACATTTTCTAATTTTAATAATTTGCATATGACCTGCAAAAGTAGAAGGCATATTGAGCATACTTTTCACATACATTTCCACGCCATCAAAAATAGCCTATGCAGTAATGATGATCTCAAAGTAGGCTACAATCAAGACACCCACTAACAGACTTCAATTTGAAATGCAGAGGTGCCTTTTCTGTGGTTAGAAGATGCATGAAGATCTCTACTGGTCAGGAGTATGCTGCCAAAATCATCAACACCAAGAAGCTTTCTGCCAGAGGTGAGCAGCACCAAGACTTTGATCTATGTCCTATGTCAGAAATAACTCCTAATTGTCTGCCCATGCTTCTATCTGTAACACACCATACAGGGAAGACCTGCAAGCACTAATTCACTGTCACTCTCAATGTGTACGTATTTTTTTCAATTCTTGTTCCTGTTGAGTACAAACCACAGGAAAGGAGCTTGCAAGTGAACTGTCAGTCCTTTCTTTTTGACTGGATATGATCACTAGCTAGGTTACTTCCTTAGGATGGGTGCTCCGCCTTCAGTGACATTGAAATGTCAAGCCTAATCAGGGCCTTCTTTAAGACTACATTTAAAAATAGTCACTCATAAAAAAGAAAAGTGGAATTATAGTGAATATTGCTTACTGAATCAAACGCAGCCGTTTTATGGAAAGTGGTGGAAACTGAATGGAACTGATGTGGGGGAAAAAAAAAACATCTGTTCCAGCTGTTTCTCATTGCCTATTTACATGGCTTATGAACTTTACTTGACCACATTGTATGCTATGGGTGAAGAGCTCTAAACTGCTGGATTGATGCCTCAGTAATTCGAGGCAAATCAGAGAACATGAAATGTTCCCTTGGTGGCTCAAAATGGCAACATTTATTCTGGGGATTCCCACCAATCAGTCAACCTCGAAGGTACAGTCCCAGAGCTCTGGTGCATAGTGCCATGCCAGCAGTGAGACACAACTTATCTGGTCACCTTGCAGCGTTGCAAGCACATTACCTGTCAAAGGGATAATGGAGATCTCTGACTCAGAGTCTAGTTGCTCTTTCATGCCTCTCGAAAGCAGCTGTGTGGAGAGCGACTGCGTAGGACGGAGCCGCCACGGCTGTCTGTAGTGTGCTGGCTGATGTGAGAAGTGTCTCCCAGGCTTGCACGGACACACAGATGCCAGGCTTTGGATAGGTAGGTTTTGTAGTGGAGTGTATATCAGAGAATCAGGGAGAGGGTGCAGGAGTTTATACAGAAATGGGTAAATAGTCACAATGGATAGGTAGAAAGATGGAGGGATAGGCTGATGGAGAAATTGATTGAGCGACTTTTGGGGGTATTTGTTCTCATTGTTTGATTGTCATTTATAGTATAAGTCCGGAGTAAGTTTAAGCATCGCCCTGCTGCATGAGCCTTCTAACAGCAATATTTAGCATGAAATGAAAGAATTTCGAACAGCATAGACCAAACGCGAAACACTTTACATTGAGTCAATGTAACCTCAGATCTTACTTTCGGTTTCCAACAGTCAGGTCCCATTGATTCAGTGTAAATTGCCTGTTCGCTTCTGCGTTCACGTTCGGTCTGTGCTGTACCAAATTATTTTGTTCCACTCGCTAACTAGCGCATTTAGCAAGCTCTTTCAACAGGGCTATGCTTGAATTCACTCCGGTATTTTCCTTTAAGCTCGGCTAAAATATATGAGTGAATAAATATTTGCACACAGTGACCAGTCTGGTCACATTTGAGGAACCAAATAAACTCTCCCATAGTCATCTGAGTACAGAAATGAAGGAAATGAGTGCTGGTCAAAAATGCTTTCCATATCTGAAAGGGGAACCACAGAATCGGTTCCATGTCAATGACTTTTACACTGGTTCATGTCAGAGGCACTTCTGCAGCTAAGAATTGGTTGATTCGGTTCACTGCTGGCCCACGTGTAGCTGCCCCCCCCCCCCCCCCCCACACACACACACACATACACACACCACACACACTCAGGTACACCATGCACAATGCCCCACCCCCTCACGTTCCTCATACTGCTGAAACATTTTGCGACCTCACCATGCTGTAGGTTCCGGAAATGGGTCATGGTCCATCAGAGCAGGGTGTTTGAATAGAATAGAGTAGATGTATCTGCACAGAGGAGCCTGGGGGGAGAGAGTAGTAGCCCAGTAAGCAACACCCATTGGGTTGCAGGAGCAGCCATTGAGTGTTTCTCAAAGTCAAGAATGCTTCCTAGGTAGCACACTAGCCTTGGAAGTCGTACACTTCAAAAACGAGGTTCCTTCAGTGCATCCTTGAAAAATCTATGAACAAAGGCCTCTGTCCTTGCTAGAATTTAGAAGGATGCTTGACTTTGGAACAGTACTTGGCGACTGACGTGGAATGCTAGAAAAAGTAGCCTTCCAAGCATGCTTCCTCGACTTTGAGGAAAATGACTCCCTCCTCACTCTTCATAGTGTCTGGGGAGGTGAGCTCAAATGGTCAACACAGCAGGGTCAGGCTGATTGGTCCTTCTGTCTGTCTGTCTGTCTGTCTGTTTGTCTTGTCAGTACCAGTGGTGGGTCTGTCAGTAGTAGCAGTAGTCTCTAGAACTAATCCCAATGTTCTAACCTACCCTAAGCCCTAAGCCCTGAATCAAGCAGTCAAGCAGTCCTTTTATGCCAATTGCAATAGTTATGTGAATTATGGCATCTGTTGTTGTCAGTATTTGTTTTAAAGGCATGGTTGACTTCAGTTTGTTCCAGTGGGAAGCCTGTGGTCAGATGTGGGTCATTGTGTTAATGCACAGGTCAAGGAGTTGTTCAAGGAAACTTTTTTTCTGGGATATGTTACAGCGGAATGGTGGAAAGTCACTCTCTGGTTTGAGTCTAGTAGGAAGGGATCGGAAATTAGGGTCCAGTTTGAGGAATGGTTTGGACCGTATAACCTGGTAGCAGCAAATAGACATAGTTTCCAAGAGGTTTTCTTTTTGCGGCGTTGAAATATTATGTACAGTAAGTCCAGTGGGGGTTTATGAAACTGTTTTCTCTTGAAAGATCTGGTTTCAGCAATGTTGCCTGGATGTCAAGTTTTCTGTCAATAGGTTGATTCTATTCTATCAGCAATAGCTTGTGCATTATTGATGGTGAATCAACATTAAACATACTTTAATTCCATGGTCTTTTTTGCACAAATATCCATTGAATTATGCTATTGAACAACTAGTGAGCTATTTATGGGATCAGAGGAGACAATGATACAATGCAGTGTTATTTGAATCTTACTTGATGTGAACAGATGTTAGCGTGGTTCACAGTTACCTCTGCAACGTATTGGTCTGTGGTTGTCTTTATTCAAACAATAGCCTAACAGCTGTCAATTCTCATCCAATTCACTAACTATTTGTGACTGAATGCACAGGCTATTTCTGTCTGAAGTAGCAGATGTTCTTTTGGGGGAGTACTCTGTGCTATGTCAGAATACTGTGTGTGTGTGTGTGTGTGTGTGTGTGTGTGTGTGTGTGTGTGTGTGTGTGTGTGCAGTGTTTCCCACAGATTAGGTAGCAATTTGTGGTGGTCCACTGTGCCGATGAGGGTGGTGACCAGGGGGGAGGGGGCGTCGCCCGGGCAATCGACGTTGGGGTCGCCCCAGGGTGGGTAGATGGCCAGGGGGGAGGGGGCGTTGCCCGATGGGGCACAAATTTAAGTTGGCAACAGCCTTACTTTACTTTATTTACTGAACAAATAAATAAAGTAGGTAAAGTTTAAAGGCTACAATCACCGTAACCTATTATATAATCAATTAATCAAGTAATGGGATAAAACTTAATTTTGAGGTTTTAAACAGCAATAGAATGCCTGTTAAAATGACCAAGCCGTTGCCTTTTATTCTTCATCAAAAAATGTTTTTATCCCAACTGTTCAATGTAAAAAAAGAGACCTTTTCCTCAAGGCTATTGGCTTCTAAAGTCATTAAGTGTCATCTGACATTGTACCAATTAGGCTACTTGCAGTACAGCCACACTCATAAATTGCTAGGTCTAGGTCTAGGTCTGTGCATAAAGGCACAATCATAAATTGCTGTGAAACAGGTCACATTAATTAAATCCAACTTGACGAATAAATTGTATGAGTTTAAGGTTTACAAAAAGTATGAGGACTGTAGGCTTATCTCCTGCACCAAATCAATAAGGAAAATATATGCATGAGGAGGGAGACCGGCAGGGAGGGAGCAGTGTCTGTGTGCGCAACAGAACATTTGTTGCGTGTGCTTTCCAATTGGTTAATCATTACAGGCATAGGCAACAAATTATTGCAAATACCGTAAGTAGCGCTTGTGTTTATTGATCGTAAACCAACTAACGTTGACAGCTAACTTTGACGCTTTGGTGACTTTAGTGAACTGCTATTAACGTGCAGATTTTTTTTTCTGTAAAGATGAGCATGGACAATTTTGATAAGCCACGTCCACAGGCTACACATATTCTCTTGATTAAACGTTAAAACACAACCCCAGGTGTTCTACCCACGATCATGGTATGAATTACAGTTGTTGGTTAATTAGCCTCTTCCTTTAAACTAATAATGTTGGCGTAGCAAAAGGTAACATTGCCGATGGAGCAGTAACTTTCAGATGCCGCCATATGGCCTCATCGCGCAGTGATAATGATGCGACCGGCCTTTTTATGTAGGTCTATGCGTTAAAAAAAATCTGGGGTACGTAAGCAAGGCGGCGGGCAGTTTTTGGCAAGGTGAATTAGCTTTAAAGCGCTGTGGGGAAACCCTGGTGCGCGCGTGCAAGGGGCGAAGGAAAGGAACGATACAGGTGTGAGTGAAGTGGAACGATACGCAACTGATTTTTTTTTTTTTTTCCTAATCGTGAGTCTTATTATGTGGCGATAGGATTCCATTCTGTGGCGGCCCGCCACACAATGGTCTATGTATGGGAAACACTGGTGTGTGTGTGTCTTGAATCACTCTTCATTGCTTCATTGTAAGAAAGAGCACACCACCCAACTCATATTGACTGCTCGCTTGTCTCTCATGCTGTCTTTGTAAACTCTAGGTGTGTGTGTGTATGCGCGCACGCGTGTGTGTGTGTGCACGTTGTGCATGTGTGTGCCAAGGCAGTGAGTGGGTGGATTGGTCTAAACCCCCAGCGTTATTAGATCTGAATGGAGCCTTGCTGTCTGTCTGTCTGGGAGAGGGGGAGTGCTGCTGGGCCATTTGCAGCTCAATGGAGCCTCTTAGGCAGAAGAGTGCGGGAGGCAAGAGGGACTCATTTGGAAGAAGTGAATGAACGAACGAACAAACGAACGAACGAACTCCTGCAGCACATGGAGAGAACAGACCCCCACCGAGGCAAAATGCAGCATCTCTCAAAGTCAAAGATGACTTACAGACTCAATTTGTGGATCCCCCTCCCTGTTATTCCGATTCAGATGAGCTTATCAAGGGGCTCACCTTTCATTCTGTCGCCAGGGAGGAGACAGACAGACAGACAGACAGACAGACAGACAGACAGACAGACAGACAGACAGACAGGTGCATCACTCACTTTAGATTGATCTTTTTGCAGTGAGTCTCTCACATGAGCTGATTTCTGCCTCATTCTCAATATGAATAGTTGATATGGTGCTAGAGTGTGTTTGTGTGTGTGTGTGTGTGTGTGTGTGTGTGTGTGTGTGTGTGTACTCTTGCGTCTACATATGTAAGACAGAGAGTGGTGGGACTGTATTTTCCTGCCTGTGTGTGTTTGTGTTTGTGTATCTGCTCTTCTACGACTATCACTTATGCATGGATCTGGGTTTCTCTCTCCTGCCCTCCCCCATTATGCCTGCGAGAGAGATGATTGCACCACAGGCATGTGGGTCAGGGACGCTAATGAGAGAGAGAGAGAGAGAGAGAGAGAATGAATGAATGAGAGATGTGAATGGGAAATGATAATGGGGCGGAATGGAAGAGAGATGGAGAGAGTGGGGAAAAGTGTTGAGGAGGAGGAAAGAGAGAGTGAAAGAATGGAAGAGAGCGAGGCAGAGGAAGTGACAGTGCTGATGGCTTGGCAGAGCTGATTGGCCGAGCAGTGCGGGGGTCACTGGTGCACAGGTGAGGATTGCGGGTAGTCACTGGTGCACAGGTGAGGTCACCTTCCTCCGAGCGCCACACTGACAATCACTTCACCCACCACTGCTGCCACCACAACACAATACAACACACACACCGCAAGCACTTCCTGACCTAGCACGGGCAGAGCTGATGACCCTCATGCTCTCTCTGACACACCCACGCACACGCGCACACACACACACACACACACACACACACACACACACACACACACACACACACACACACACACACACACACACACACACACACACACACACACACACACACACACACACACACACACACACACGCACTCCCCTTATCTCCCCCCAACATAATTAACATCTGTCACAATACATTCAGTAGAAGCATAAAAAAGGCGTTGTGGTTATTCTACCCAACACCCTCCCCCATGCATTACTGTATGCTTACTGTACATTGTGCATAGGCACCGCCGTACAGTTCAGTCATCTTACTTACATATATTATATAGATACTGTATACATTCATACATACATGCTCATTCTTGTGGATAGGTGTCCTCAGGGAAAAGGAGGGCGTTACGTAATAGGCAGAGCAGGGCCCGCTGACGAGCCTATCACAGGAGTGCTCCGTTGGACACGTGAGCTGCTGGAATGTAAAGGGAACAATCGGTTTTTTTCACAAAGCGCCGGGCGAGGATGTGCAGGGATGCTATCCCCGCTCAACCCCCAACCCATCCCCGCCCCCCGTGTGTGCACAACTCCATTGAAACGGTCCGGTGACGTCAGGAAAACGGCACATTTGTGGGTGTGTGTGTGCGTGTGTGTGTGTGTGTCTACCCTAGGGCCTCCCCGACTGAGTGAGCGCACCAAGCCTTTAGAGGCTGGTTAAAAATAGCTAGCTCAAAAGAGATGGAGAGATGTAGAGCAAAAAAGAGAGAGAGAGAGAGAGAGAGAGAGTGTATGTGTGGAATAAGGATAAGCGAGATGGAGAGCAAGTGAGAGGTGATGCTATGTTTAAATAGTAAAGAATTATATGAATGAGTCCCCCCCCCCCCCCCCCCCCATTAGGTTGATATACAGTATCCTGGGATGCATAGTAAATTATTTCCGCACTCACATATTTAGTGCCACATCCCCAGTACACACATTATCCATCAACAGCAAAACTTGGCACAAATCCCTAAGCAAGGTGGTGCTGAATATCTGTCTGGCATGACTGAATATGAGCTTTTGCCTT
>JAODXP020000028.1:13205345-13216623 GCA_027497455.2 Sardinella longiceps | reverse complement strand
GACGTGACCAAGATGGCAGCTTAGAAGAGAAGCTCCTAAACCGTGAGCTATATTTCTTTAAAAAATACCCTTACAAGCTTTCAACAACCGTTCATAAAGACGCAGTGAGGTATGTCAAAGTCGACGGCAGCTAAGCAGTGTGATATTTTTGGCCGTGGACGCAGACAAAGTAAAATTTCTCAACTGAGTTCATCCAGCGTGCCAGAAACAGATGCTAGTATGGAGGTGCTAAGTGAGCTAAAATCATTACGGTCGGATTTTGGGACAAAGTTGGATAATATTGACACAAAACTGGCCGGAATGTCAAATGCTTTGACTGCTCTGGAGGGCAAAGTGACAGAGATGAAACAAGACGTTTTGACAGTCACAGCACGTGTCGAAGAAGCCGAAACTCGCATTGACCAGACCGAGAGGGCGCTAGAAAAAGTTGAGACAGCTTTGGAAGCAGCTACCAAGCGAATCACTTTCCTTGAGGCAAAAACGGATGACCTAGAGAACCGGGGGAGGAGAAAGAATCTGCGCATATTTGGTTTAAAAGAAGGAGCAGAGGGAGACCAAACACTCTTCAACTTTATGACGGATATGCTGCCAAAATGGTTGGAATTGCCACCTGAAAAAACATTCCTACTGGAGCGGGTTCATCGCACATTGGCCTCAAGGAAGCCAAACCAAAACAGAGCGGTGCTGGTTCGCTTCCAAAGTTTCCAAGACAAGGAACTTGTATACCGGATGACAAGAAAACAAGAGGTCAAGCACGATGGGGCCAAGATTACATTTGCTCAAGACCTCTCCGCGGAGACGATACGCATCCGACGGGGGTTCCACCCGATTATACAGTTGTTTGTCGACATCAACGCCTTCCGCGGATTTTTGCACAATCCCTGCAGACTTAAGATCTTCTACAACGGGAAGGTGCGTGCGTTTTCAACACCACAGGAAGCCGAAGAATTCTATAAAACCATCCCAATACAAGCAGCAGCAGCGACAGGAGAGGATCCTATGAGTGAGTGACATTTCAGGCGAGTCTGGTGCAAACAGGTGGACATTAGATGTAGCCAAATCAGAACAGGTGATGTTTTAGATTTTCTTTCTGACAAATGCGGAGGCTACACTGAAGGTGCGGATTGTTTTATTTTCCTTTTCTCTATTAGCCTATATTGTAGGCTATTGTGTTGTTCAAAGGCTACAATTAATGTAATTTCATTTCAACGTTTTCGTATAAGACTGGTTGAAAGCAAGTCTTTAAAATAAGTGACATTTTTGATAAGGGTTCATTGCATTCAGTGTGCAAACGGTTTTGGATATGGTTGGAGGGCTGTGTGTTCACGTTGATAGTTGATCTTCAAACTGTAGATCAGCGTTCTCCAAATCCACTTTGAATCTGTGGGAGGGGTAGGCGTTTCATAATGGAAATGCTAATGTTCAGTGAGGGGTTGTTTATTTTGGGTTCAGTGTTTGGTGTGTGTGAGTGTTTGAGTGTGTGTGTGAACTTGCATCTTTCTAATAGGGTTTCCCTCTTTTCTTATTTTATTTTATTCTTTCTTTTTATTTACATTACTAGTGTCCCAGTTGGAGACATATTTAAATGGAAAAGACTAAACAGGAAAATAGTTTAATAGCTAACATAACAAGTTGGAATGTTAGGGGATTGAGGAAAATAACTAAATTAAAACAGGTATTAAACAGGATAAAAGACCTAAAATCTAAGATTGTTTTCATACAAGAATCACATCTGACCGCAACAGATATGCAAAGGTTAACCAAAAGATGGCCTGGTCAGGTCTTTCATGCTTCACTCAGTAGTCAGGCTAGAGGGGTTATTACTCTTATACACAAATCGATACCATTCCAGACAACAAAACTCATCAGAGATCCAAATGGGAGATACATTATAGTACAAGTCAGTATCATGTCACAAAAACTAAACCTTATTAATATATATGGTCCCAATGATGATGACCCGTCCTTTTTTGAAAATCTATTCTTAACTGTGTCTACTCTGGAGGGCCTATACATCATAGGAGGAGACTTTAACTGTACCCTAGACCCAGTTTTAGATAGATCTACTCAAACTGACAGCTCCCATTCAAGAACCAGAAATATATTACATAATTATATACAAGACCTTAGATTATATGACATCTGGAGGGTTAGTAATCCTAACAACCGTGAATATTCATGTTACTCTAGCACATATAAAACTCACTCACGAATTGATTATTTTTTAATATCTATAGAGTTACAACCTCAAGTTAAAAAATGCTGGTATAATAGCATTGTAATTAGTGATCATGCAGCAGTGTCTATGGAAGTCCTATTGGGAAAGATTGGGTATTGTCCAAAAAGATGGAGATTACAATCATTTTTGTTGAAGGATCCAGACTTTGTTAAATTTATGGAAAACTGTATACACATGTATTTTGAATTAAATAAGGATGAAACTACAGCTAGTATCAGATGGGAAGCTTTCAAGGTATACATAAGGGGAGAAATTATAAGCTACTCTAGTAACAAAAATAAGCAATACAGACAAGAAATACAGTCATTAGAAAAACAAATAAAAAAAATAGAGAGTGAATTCTATCATGACCAAGATCCTAAAAAATTACAAAACCTAAATGCCATGAGAGCTAAATATGATAAACTGACAGCTGAAAGAGTGGCTAGGAATTTAATGTGGACTAAACAAGCATATTATGATCAAGGAGAAAAAGCTGGCAAATTACTGGCCTGGCGACTCAAGAAAATACAGGCTGACAGAACTATTCATAGTATCAAGACAAAAAACGGCAACTTAACAATTGACCCCACAGAGATTAATGATAACTTTAGAGAATTTTATAAGCTTCTGTACAAATCAGAATATAATGGAAATGAAGAAGCTCAGAATACTTTTCTTGACCAATTACAATTACAGACATTATCAGAGGAGGATAAAACAATGCTGGATAGTCCATTAACAATAGAAGAACTTTTGGAGGCTGTAGGTGACATGAATAGTGGTAAAGCACCTGGGCCAGATGGGTTGCCAATAGAATTTTATAAAGAATTTAAAAGTAAATTGGCCCAGCCTCTTCTAGACATGTATAATGAATCATATGAATTGGGAATGTTGCCAGACTCATTGAGAATAGCCACTGTAACTCTTATATTAAAACCTAACAAACCCCCAACTGAATGTTCCTCCTACAGGGGAATAAGTCTCATGGAATGTGACACTAAGATATTATGTAAGGCTCTTGCCAGGAGACTAGACAAATATTTACCTAAATTAATAAATAATGATCAACAAGGTTTTGTCAGAAATGGACAGGGATATCACAATATCAGGCGGGTCCTGAATATATTATATGAAAAACATAACACTAAAGACACTGCAATGTTATCTCTAGATGCACGCCAAGCATTTGATAGAATAGAATGGAACTATCTCCTAGAATTACTTCCAAGATATGGGTTGGGTGAGTCATTCCTCCAATGGATTCGCCTACTATATACAAATCCTACAGCGCAAATTCTAACTAATGACAATGTTTCAAAACCATTTAACCTACAGCGATCAACCAGACAGGGATGCCCTTTATCACCACTACTTTTTACATTAGCAATAGAACCTCTGGCTGTAGCGGCAAGAACACATGAAGGTATATCAGGCATAAGAATTGGTGGAAGAGAACACCTTATTTCTTTATTTGCAGATGACATTATATTTTTTTTGACAGATTTGAACAAGAGCATCCAATACCTGACTAGATTATTAGAAGACTTTGGAAAATTTTCTGGTTATGAAATTAATAATTCTAAATCTGTATTAATGTTTCTCAATGAGGAAGAGAGGAAGAACCCCACAGTAACAACACCTTTTACAACAACTAGTGAAGGTTTCAAGTATCTGGGTGTTAAAATTACTCCAGATCTTAATAAAATAATCTCATCAAACTACGACCCCTTGACAGATCAAGTCACCCAATTATTAAACCGATGGTCTGGTTTGCCTATATCTATGATGGGACGAATTAATGTTATAAAAATGTCAATTTTACCTAAATTCCTGTACCTTTTCCAAACACTTCCTCTACCATTACCAACATCGTTTTATGATAATTTAACTAAGTTGTTTAATCAGTTTATCTGGAACAACAGGAAAGCAAGACTTCGCCTAAAATTGCTATATCAGCCATATGAGAGAGGGGGACTACAGTTTCCTAATCTCAGGTGGTACTATATGGCTGCCCAGTTAACATCAGCTACACATTATTTTTGTCCATCACCTCCATCTTGGGTAAGCATTGAACGAGAATCAGTACCATTGTCCTTACATAGCTATATATACTCCTCAGATGAAAGAAGACTGAAAAAACAAACAAAAAATCCTTTCCTGAAAAACACAATTTTAGTGTGGCATGCTGCACACAAACACATGGGGGACTCTCCAGTAATCTCTCAATTCACCCCAATCTGGAGTAATGAACAGTTCACTCCTGGGAAAAAAGATGGGGGGTTTAAATTATGGCATGCAAAAGGTATACAGAGAGTGATAGATTTATATATGGATGGAGTGTTGCTAACCTTCAGACAATTGTGTGAAAAATATCAAATCCCTTCAAAGCACTTCTATAAATATCTACAGTTAAAACATTTCATCTCATCCAGATACAAACAGATTACACACGTCCCACCGTTATCAAAAATAGAAGAAGTCTCCCTTGGCCGTATGGGAAGGAAACACTTACTTTCTATCTATTATAACCTGCTTATATCTACTTCTAAAGAATCTGCAATGGACAGGTTAAATGCCTGGAGAGATGACATACAAGAAGACATAACTGAAGTGGATTGGAAGGCGGCCTGTTTAAAGGCACAAGTACAGACAATAAATACAAGGTCTAAACTCCTCCAATATAAATGGTTAATGAGAACATATATGACCCCTGTCAAACTTCATCATATGTCTGGCAACATTCCAGACACTTGTAGCAAATGTAAAGATAACAAGGGAACCCTTGTTCATTGTATGTGGGAATGTCCATTGATTCAGAAGTTTTGGAATGATGTTATAAATTGTCTGTCAGAGACCTTTCATTTCAACATACCACTGAATGCTAAGCTATGTATACTTGGGATCTATCCATTGAACTTTATACAAATGCAAAGAAAGACAAGACTGATGGACTTTGGACTTCTACAAGCCAGGAGGGTGATTGCACTTAATTGGAAAAGTGTAGACGCTCCTTCAATGAAACATTGGGTAAAGGAACTCTCAGATTGCCTTGGACTGGAAAGATTAACGTATATTGCTAAGGGAAAACAGAAAGAGTTTCATCATCTCTGGGAACCATATATGAGCATTATAGAGTCTGAGATGTAATGTTCATTTATCCTAAGTTGTTCTGTATCTTTATTTATGTTTTATTTTTATTTTTTTGATTATTATTATTATTATATTTTTAATTGGGATCCTTATTATATTGGAATACATTATTTCAAATGTGAAATATTTTCTAAGCTAAGTTCATATGTGAAATTTGCAAGTTTAGCCTAGGGGTGTGTGTGTGTGTGTGTGTGTGTGTGAGTGTGGTTGGGAGTGGGGGGTGGTGGGGTGGGAGTGGGGGATGGTGGGTGGGCGTGGGGTTTATCTGTACATGTTATATTTTGAATTGTTATTATACAATGCAAAAAATCAATAAATATATTGGGAAAAAAAAAAAAAGTAGATATGGATGATATCTATATACGTTAATATGATGGTGTGTAACATGGAGCTAATTGACCATTTAGCTATAGTTGTTTTGATATCTATCTTGTCTCCATCAGCAGGGCTCCTCAGCGCGGCCCCAGAGCTCCATATGACACCAGAGTGCCTAGACAGAGCGTGCTCCTTGAGAGCGCATCTGTGATGGACACCTTCCCAGACGGGTTATGTAAGCCAGGCCGCCTGACTGTCCACTTCCATTCATAATTCCTGGCGCAAACACACAGCTGAGGAAAGTCTACTCAGACCCAGACCTCAGAAAAAAAGGGAAAATGATGATGATGATGATGATGATGATGGGTGGGAAGTTCGGGATGAGTCGGGATTTCCAGAACATTCTTAAAGTTCTCCTCAGCGTGTTTCTCCTCAATTGCGCTTAGTCGGTCTCTCCACATTGTTCACCTTCCCGTTTGATTGCGTTGGAGTGGCACAGCACTGCTAGTGACTGCTATCTGTCCGCCTGGGTTGTTGGCACCAGTTCTGACATGGCCTCTTGGCTTAGCCCTTAGTTCTGCAACTGGAGCGTTTGTATCTGGGTCACTATAAGACCAAAACATAAAACAAACGACAGTAGAACCTGAGCACTATTATGAAATGAGGGCTGTTTTATGTCTTGGCGTGTGTGTGTGTGTGTGTGTGTGTGTGTGTGTGTGTGTGTGTGTGTGTGTGTGTGTGAGAGAGAGAGAAAGGGAGGGAGAGAGAAAAGGAGGGAGAGAAGGAGAGAAAGAAGGAAAGAGAGAGAGAGAGATTCAGCTTCATAGACATTAAACAGAAGCTCCTGCTCTTATGCAAGTCTGTCTCGGCTCACTCTGAAGTTAATCGATTCTCGGTGTGTTGCTACCACAGGAGAGGCCAAATGAAGGCCTCTCTGGGGCTTTAGTCTACATCCTGATATACCCAAGTAGGCCAGCAGGCCCGTGGAGGATCACTTCTTTTAATTAGAAGCTCTTTGCCTCTCAAAGTGTACCAGTGTCAATCTACGGAAGCCCAGAGGTCCCCACAAACTCTTAATAAACGTCTCATCACCTCTCAGGGGCGGAGGTGGTCTGGATGCCACAAGGGTTAGGGGATGGGATGGGATTGGATGGGGGGTGGCGGAAGGGCGAGGAGTGATTGGTCAAAAATGTTTAGTTTGACTGATGTGTTAATAAGGGCCTTTGGGCTGATTTCTCTCCAACTGAAATTCTGATCTGAAAACAGTTGTGTTGAGGGAACACCTTTGATATTTTAGTAACCTATTTAGTAAGCTTTCTCTCAAAGCAGTCAAAATGTATGAGCAGTAATGACAGAAAATAATTGGGTCTCCACTACCCTTACACACACACACACACACACACACACACACACACACACACACACACACACACACACACACACACACACACACACACCAGAGACTTCTAATTAATAATGTGTAATGGTGGGAGGGCGGTAGCTTTAACAGACTAATGGAAGATCTTTGGGAATTTTAACTTCTCAGACCCTTTGATGCATACAGCAAGGGTGATAGCGGCTGACAAGGTGAGCTGTTATATGGTAATAATAAACAAGTCAGAGGCAAAGAACACATATGGCTGAAGACCTAGATCATTATTTCCGTATAACAGCACACCTATACATTTATTATAAGTTCCTTATTCATTATTCAGCCCATAACTCTGTCGCAACTCATACATTCTACAGGCCATGTTCCTTGCTTTTGTGCACTAAAGAAATGTTTACATTGCTTAGAGAGAGGTCACAGGGGTGTGTGTGTGTGTGTGTGTGTGTGTGTGTGTGTGTGTGTGTGTGTGTGCATGTGTGCGTGCGTGTGTGTGTGTGTGTGTGAATGCATGTGTTCATGTTTATTAAGGATTCTTTTTTTTTTCATTTGCCATATTGAGGGTTTGTGAGTTTTAGCACATAGCAGCTTCCATGGTGCCCATCTCTGGCCATATGGCTCTTGTGTGAGATGCACAGCGGAGTTAATCTCCGGACGCTTCATCAGAGCCCTTGGCTTTTGCCTCCTCTGCGTTAAACGGGTAAAAGATTGACAGACTTAGATTGACAGCCTTTTCACAATCACCCGCAGGCAGCTGTTGCATTTGTTTCTGAGCTGGTCATACTGGAGCATATGAACTAGAACAAAATCACACATTTAAGTTCCTACAAAATTAAAAAGCAAGCATTCGTGGAAAATACTTGAATTTTCACATAAAGGGATAATACTTGATTTTTTTTTTTTCATTCTTTTTCTGCATGTAAGCATCCAATCGATGTCGATATTTTCAAATACACCATGCTAGCAACAGGCATGGTGGGGACCAATTGAAGTGTGAAATTCTGTTTCTAAGGTTATGATTATGAGTTATGATTACCGCTACTAGGCCAAAGATAAAAAGAAAAAATGCCTGTTTTTCTCTCAGTGACAGTTCCTGTTTAGATTCCTGTGAGTGTAATTCTAACAGCTACTATCTACTACTATACAGCTTGTAACTGTTTTGGGCTGGTTGCCCATGTGTTGTATTGTGTCTGTTCCCACTACATGTTCGGCATGTGTAAATAGATACCCCCCACCCACACACACACACACACACACACACACACACACACACACACACACACACACACACACACACACACACACACACACACACACACACACACACACACACGCAAACACACTGATTGATCATGAGTGCAATGAAACGCTCTGTTGACCTAATATTCACCCCATCCCTGAGGCTCTTTTGGAGGGCTATGGTGGTGGTGATGCTGGTGGGGACTGTGCTCTCTGCTGTGGTTACATTAAAGCAGCTCTTTGAAGTACTGTGTTTAAGGTCATATCTGATTTATGTCCTATTTGTTTGGACTTTGTTTGTAAATGTTTGTGTAAAGTGCCCATATTGAACTCCTTTGTGTAAACTCCATCGAACAGCCTCTCCGACTGAGGAATGTGCATACTATTGGTGATGGGATGACATTTGACTCGCTCCAGGAGATTATGCATACATGATATATGTGATCTTAAACCGTGTCTTTACTGAAAACGACTTTTGGGTTGTCGTGTAGCATTGACTGTTCACTGTCTCCATTCAATATGGCCGAGCAAAGCGACCTGCGTGACTAAAATAGAAACTCTTGTAGCCATACGACTAGTCCCGCTGCATCGCTTAGGATTCAGTGAGGACATTCCAATAGAAAACAAAGTGATGGAACTCTTTTTGTCGCACACATGCAGTCGCATGGCGTTCAGTTAGGACACGGTGTGGTTCTGGCGCCTGTGTAAGAGTTTTGACCATCTCTTGTTAGTAGTCTTCCATTTAAAATGTGCTGGCTCAGTGTGGCTTGGAGCATGTGGTACTGGTGTGTACTGTGGCACTGGGCTCCCTCTCGAGAAAAGAAACCGTGTCATTGAGTGTTTCTCAAAAGTCGAGAATGCTTCGTAGGTAGCACACTAGCCTTGGAAGCCGTACACTTCAAAAACGAGGCTCCATCAGTGCATCCTTGAAAAATCTATGAACAAAGGCCTCTGTCCTTGCTAGAATTTAGAAGGATGCTTGACTTTGGAACAGTACTTGGCGACAGATAATGACGTGGAATGCAAGAAAAAGCAGCCTGCTAAGCATGCTTCCTCGACTTTGAGAAACTCTCAGTGTGTCAGTAGACGGGAGTCGCCCTGTCGGCCTGACAGGCAGGGACTGAGGGAAGGGAGGAGAGGTCCACTCCAGCAGCACGGGGCTATGGGGCACAACAGTGCTGTCTGTCAGAGTTTGCGTGTGTGTGTGTGTGTGTGTGTGTGTGTGTGTGTGTGTGTTAACTTGATCTTGTCCCTCAACTTAGCAGCCCCTGTGTTTGTATGGTGTGTATAGTACTAGCGTCTGCCTGCACTGCACTGGGCTATGGGGCACAACAGTGCTGTCTGTCAGAGTTTGTGTGTGTGTGTGTGTGTGTGTGTGTGTGTGTGTGTGTGTGTGTGTGTGTACTTGACTTGATGTTGTCCCTCAACTAATAGCAGCCCCTGTGTTTGTATGGAGTGTATAGTACTAGCGTCTGCCTACAGTATCTGGGCTGCAGTTGGTCCTGAGGGAGCAGACTTTGGTGGAAGGTTCTTGTTCTTCCTCTTCCTCTCTTGTTGTTTTGTGTTGTTGAAGTGCACATGTTTGTGTGCTTGTTTGAGTTTATTGGCGCTGAATGCTGTATTACATTCTTGTGGACTAAATCACGCTGATTTGCAGTCTCATCATGTTGTAATCTCCATAAGCGGTTAATGTTCACCCACAGAGGAATTCTGTTTGTCTGTCGACCAGAAACTTCCATGCTCCCAGCAGAATGTATGGAATTCTCTGAAGAACTCTTAGATTGTGATTTAGTTAGGCATTGGTTTGGTGTTCTGCTCTTGCCTTAGTGCAGTACTAGCCTGACCCTGTCTGGCCAATGTCTTATCTCAGGAGAAACTAGAAAGGCCACCGCTGGAATGTGTGTGTTTGTATCTTTGTGTTACATAAGCTCAAACAACATCTTTTAAGTATTTCCTGGAACGGTATTTTCCTATTGGCCTACCCTAGCTAAGCTATTGATGTTAGCTGCCATCATCTTGTCGTGTCTTGCGCCATACTTATCTGTCATTCTGTTTATCTGAGCAGACATTCCTCATCTATCTCCCTTGCTTGTGTGTTTCCCAGCTGCCTATCAGGCGCGTCTCTACAAACACATAGATCGCAGGCCAGGCCTGATCGACCTGTTCCATTGTAGGGACTCACTGTGTCAAGCCAGACTCGCCGATCATTAAGCCGTACCAGGCCAGAGCGAATCAATGAGCAGTGCAAACGTGATTGATCAGGCTCCTATGTCCCTTGACGTCCGTTTGTGTAGAATAGGGCGTGTCCATAGCCTCGGGCCGGGGACAGATGGCCAACGTGTGCGTGCGTTTGACATCATTTACTCTAGTCCATTGTTTCGTTCACACGTTCACTTTCATTTGAATTTCATGACTGCTTTACACACCTCCTGAAAAACAAAAATGTGATGCTTACTATAATATCAGATCATACTTTAGTGTGTTATATGTGATGGGAACATATTGTACATTGACTGGAATAGGAAACAAAAACAATATTATCTTAGCAGTAGTAGTAGTGAAATGGATATGGCACCACTAACTTTACAGTAACAACCGTTGTATTGCCAAAAGCCCTCTGTGGTGAGTTGAGTCTTGCTGTATAAGAACATGTAGAAGCATGCTTCTGCACGCACTCCTGGTCTCCAAAATCTAGATGAGGCTGGTCCATCCTGACCAGACTGCCGCTAGAGTTCCCCCCCCCCCCCCCCAGATGTGAGGCTTTTTTTTGTCTCTCCCTAATGGCTCTCGTTTAGGTGTTACTCCTCCTTTTAAATGAGTCCTCCTTCCACCCCACCCTGCTGTCTTGTCCTGTCCCGTCATCCCACCCCACTGCCTCATCATGGAGCTAATTAGATTTGGAGAGGCTGTGTGTGTGTGTGTGTGTGTGTGTGTGTGTGTGTGTGTGAGAGAGAGAGAGAGTGTGT
>JAODXP020000028.1:13190345-13197845 GCA_027497455.2 Sardinella longiceps | reverse complement strand
ACACAGCTGTCTCTCTCCCCCCCCCCCCCCAAAAAAAAAAAAAAAAAATAGTAGGAAGTGGCCTTTTCTGCGTTACGCCTCATTTGGGTGATCACACAGATCCCCTGTGTACACACCATTGTCCTTACTGGCTTTTCAGAAGATCAGCTTTCCAGCTTTCATTTTTGCACATGCAAAGTTGTTTTGATGATAGGTTAGTTAGGTAACTTTATTTGTACCCGAAGGTAGATTTGGTTGCAGGTTAAAAAGGCTGTTACACACATAGACAACAGACAATACTGACATTACCACAAGACATTTCCACAAGAGACTGACATTACCACACAGAACAGTGACATAATAGTGATAACAGTGTCTAGATCTTGAGGCATGTATACAAATGATATAATAAATAAATAAATAAATAAATAGGTAAAATAGGTGCAGTCAATAAATTGAATAGGTTAGTGTGTTGTCTGAACTAACAAGATTGCTATTTACCATTCTGATAGCTGAGGGAGCAAAACTACCTCTGTATCTCTTAGTTTTGCAGGCAGGCATTTTGAACCTGCGGCCTGATGGGAGAAACTGGAATTCACCGTGCAGTGGGTGGGACTCATCTTCTAAGATAGACCCAACTAGCCTCTGTAGCTGCCTATTGTATAGATTTTCCAGGTTCAGCTGTGGCTTCCCAATTAGCCTACTAGCCCACCTCACAATTTGGTTCAGGGAATTCTTGCTTTTTAGTGGTATGTTGCTGAACCAAGACACCAGGCTAAAAGAGATAATTGACTCAATAAAACAGCGATAAAACATGGTAAGCAAGTTACTGTCAATGTGGAAAGAGGACCGTTTTCTCAGACAGTATAGACGTTGGTTCCCCTTTTTGTACACTAACTCACAGTTTGCTTCAAAATTTAATTTATCATCAATGATTGTTCCAAGATATTTATATTTGTCAACACACTCCACTGTCTGCCCATGATGATGCTGAACAGTTGAATTTTTTTTTTAACATCCGCCAAGGAGGTTATGTTTTCGGTGGTGTTGGTTTGTCTGTTTGTTTGTTTGTTTGTTTGTTTGTCTGTCTGTTTGTCAGCAGGATAAGTCAAAAAGTTATGAACGGATTTTAATGAAATTTTGTGAAGTTATTGGAAATGGCAAAAGGAACAAGTGTTTACATTTTGCTGGTGATCCGTATCACGATGGCCTTGGAGGTTTGCACACTCTGAGCGCTTTTCTAGTTTATTTGTGTGTTTGGATGTGCAATGTTTTAGTAGTTATTTGTGTCCTGTACGATGAACGAGGCTGTATTTTGATGAGTGTATTTTCCTCCGGCTGTGGAAAGTTGTGTTTGGTAATGTGCTGGTCAGCGGCGGGCCGGCGGGCGTGGTCCTCCCCTGGCCCCAGGCCTAACTGCTCCCCGTGCTGCAGGGCTGCTCTCACTTTTTCCAGGGGCCTCTGAAGGCGTGCTGCTGCTGCTGTTGCTGGAGCTGCTGCTGTTGCGGCAGTGGAGACACTCCAGCACTGGGCCCCAGTCGGCCTGTCTGAACCAGGAGGTGGAGGTGGAGGAGGGGAGAAGGAGGAGGGTGGGGGTGGTGGTGGTGGTGGAGGGGTTGGAGTGGTTACGCTTAAAACAACTTTAGCAGACAGGACTTGCTAGCCTGGTGCAGCTGAAGAGGGTGTGTGAAATGCTGTCTTTGTTTTCGCTGTTACTCTCTCTTTCATGCGCACACACACACACACACACACACACACACACACACACACACACACACGCACACACACGCACACACACACACACTTTTTCCCTCTCTGTCTCTCACTCTATTGCTGTTAATATCTGTCTAACAGATCCTCAGCTCTCTTTTTCTCACTCCATCTTGCCAAGTTCTTGCCAATCAGTTTCACTTCCTCCCTGTTTCCCACACACACACACACACACAAACACCGAGAGAAAGAGAGGTCACTGTATTTCTTTTGCTTATGCGCACACTCAACACACACACACTCACACACACACACACACACACACACACACACACACACACACACACACACACACAGAAAGAGAGCTCACTGTATTTCTCTCGCTTATGCACACACACACACACACACACACACACATACACACTCACACTATCAGACTCTCCATCTCTCTCTCATTTGTTTTCTTTCTGCCCCCCCCCCCCACTCCCTTGTGCATTGAAGATATTGAGGCGTCATCCAGCTATTCAAATGGCCCTGCGGCTCCCATTGGCAAAACAATGCAGCGCCTGAACCCTCCACGGATTTGAATACGACCGGCGTTATCAGATGGGATTTGCATAGGCAGACACGGGGGTGGTGTCTTAATATAGCCCCATGTAAACATGAATAAATAAATAAATAAATAGATGGATGGATGCATACAAAATAGCTTTGATGTCAGAATGACAGGAGCATGTTGTACTCATCTGACCCTCGTATTGGTGTCTGTGGGAGAGATGAAGTCATCGGGGCAGAGCAGGAGGAGAGAAGGATGAAGAGAGATAGAGGAGAGGAGGATGAAGGGAAAGGGAGGAGAGGAGGATGGAGAGAGATGGAGGAGAGGATGGAGAGAGATAGAGGAGAGGAGGATGAAGGGAAAGGGAGGAGAGGAGGATGAAGGGAAAGGGAGGAGAGGAGGATGGAGAGAGATGGAGGACAACTTGATGAAGAGAGATGGAGGAGAAGATGATGAAGAGAGATGGAGGAGAGCAGGATGAAGGGAAAAGGAGGAGAAGCTGAGGATGAAGAGAGATAAAAGAGAAAAGGATGAAGTGAGATAGAGAAGAGGGGTAGAAGTTGAGGATGTTGGAGTGTAGCGGAGTGAAATAAGAAGTGGAGGAGAGTGTGAGGAGAGGAGAAAAGATGAAGTAAAGAAGGCGGGGAATAGAAGGGAGAGGAGAGGAGAAAAGCAAAAGGGGGGAGAAGAGAGAGAAAGAAGCTTGCAATAGAAATGAAAATGGCCGCCATGTGGTGTGCATTGCCTTGTGGCATGTTCTGTAGGCTTGTGTTAAGAATAGATGGCTAGACTAATTAAGTTAATTATCAAATTAAATGAATTTTGCTGGGCATTTTAACGCAGCCACAAATGAGTGGCATCAATTAGGTTGAGTGTTGCCAACTGTGTAGAGAAGGAGAGGGATAGTCTTGCCCTAACAGAGGAGCTCACAGCAAATAGGGGAGAGTGCTGTCAAGGCACATCCGACCATTCCCACCCCTCTCTCTCTCACTCACACACACACACACACACACACACACACACACACACACACACACACACACACACACACACACACACTAAATGAAGTGAAGTGAAGTAGTGAGCAGATCAGAGACAGGCTGCCAGTAGAAACATACAGCCATTTCCTCAGGTTGTCTTGTTATCCAGGCTAGACTGCGGATTGGTTGCCAAGAGCTATTGCTGGGGCATTAACTCACCACAGAGTCCCTGCCCCCTCCCTCCTCCTCCTCCTCCCCCACCACCATGCCCATTGATTTGTCTTTCGCTATTTATTTCTCCTCACTTCCTCCTCTCACTCTCTCTCTCTCTTTCTTTCGCTCTCTCTCTCTCTCTCTCTCTCTCTCTCTCTCGCTCTCTCGCTCTGTCTCGCTCCTCTTTTTCTCAATGTCTCCCCCCATCTCTCTCTCTCTCTCTCTCTCTCTCTCTCTCTCTCTCTCTCTCTCTCTCTTCTCTCAGCTCCTGTCTTTCACACCCTTTTCTCCTCTCTTCTCTTCTCCCCTCCTCTCCGCACAAACAGCTTGTTCAGTCGTTCTGAAGTCTCTCATCTGACGTCTTGTACGCTCTCTTGCTGTGCTCCACACGGGCCGTTCAATGGAAGAGCGCTTGCTGCTGCCGAGCAGATGCTGTGTTAGGGGCTGCTCGTCATGGAGTTGATACCCCAGCAAATCAAGAACATATTTCTACTGAGTTTTCATGGAAGCATCTATCAGTTAAATTTTCTGCTCAATTCATATGTAGTATATCTGTTCAGGCATATGTTATTATGCTGTTTAGCAGACCTCAATTCAAAGTCAATTTTGCAAAACATAAAATTCTCTTGCATGCATACACACTTTTGTTCAAATAATCTATTTTTGGAGCTTGTCTGGGTGTGTTTAAAGGTGAATCGTGGTATGACCAAAAGACCAGGCTCAATTTAAGAGGCGTAATCAGCGGTTGTCTTTCAAACTGCCTCTGCACAATAGGTAGCCTGATAAACTTGTGTTGTCTTGGGCTTGTACAATACCTTAGATGGTGGTGCAAAATGGAGTTTTCTTCGCCGGTGAGACAAACTGAATGCCTCCATACTTCACACTCCATGCAATCTTACGAAATTATGCAGTCTCAACTTGGCTTGAGAACATCCGCATGTATTTCTCCGTGCATAAGCCTCTACGGTAGCTGACAGCTACGGGAGCTGACAGGGCTATTATGTGTGTGAGTAAGTCTGTCACTTCATCAGACGAGAGGATTCTCGCTCAGCTCAAACAACTCCTGTCTTACAGTCTAACACCGTCCGCACACCGGCTCTGCCAACATTGCGGAGCACTTTCGAATCCGACAATTTCGCCTCGCACCCAGCACAGTAGCCTGTGAAATTAACAATGGATGTCAATGGACGGCTCCGACAAAATAGACTTCAATCGTAATTCACGATCGACGACGGCGCTGGTGTGCGGGGTTGCATTGAAAACAACGGAATAGAATGTTGGAAGCCGAGTGCTCAGCACTGTGCCGGAGCCGGTGTGCGGTGGCCTTAACAATCTTCCAGAAGCATCCGTGGCTCCTCTGCAGCTCATTAGGACTCCTCGTCCAAACATTAGGGTTCATCTGCTCACTGGAACCCAGGGGGGAAACATTCCCGTATTCATCAGACAAACTCACTCCAGGTAAAGCTGGTAGAAAGCCCTTTTTCAGATGCTTTGCACCGTCAGTGGCGTGGACACAGCCATGGATGACGCGCACATGCAAACACACACATGCACACACTTACACACACACACACACACTTACACACACACACACACACTTACACACACACACACACACACACACACACACACACACACACACACACACACACACACACACACAAACACACAAACACACAGACACTGCTCCTACTCTCCAGAACAGGAAGTGTGTTGGCACAGCTGCTAGCGAGAGCAAGCAGGCCAGCTGCCTCAGACACACACCATTGCCTCCTCTTTCCCTGGCTCAAAAATAAACAGTGAGCCCTTGATGGCTGTCAAAATACTCCTCCGTCACTTCCTCAATCCCTTTTCTACCTCCTCCTCCTGCCCTTCTCTCTGACTCCCTCTCTCACGCTGCTTCTCTCTTTCTCTTTCACTCGTCCCTCTCTCTCCGTTCATTCTTTTCTTTGTTTTTTACTCTGTCTCTCCATCTCATTTTCACTAACTCTTTTTCTGTCTTTCTCACAGACAGATACTCATTCTTTCTCACACTTTCTTATGCCCTCTCTCTCTCTCTCTCTCTCTCTCTCTCTCTCTCTCTCTCTCTCTCCCCCTCTCTCTCTCGCTTCCCCTCTTGCTTTACCCAGCCTTTGAGCCCCTAACCCCACTGTACTGCATTACTCATAACACTGACGTGTGTGTGTGTGTGTGTGTGTGTGTGTGTGTGTGTGTGTGTGTGTGTGTGTGTGTGTGTGTGTGTGTAAGAGGAGGGTGGGGTGATGGGGGGGGGGTGGTGGTGGTCTAATGTTTTTCCTCCACTCTGTCACGTCTGTGGTGTTGTGGTGTTGCATGAGGCCACAGCATCAGCAGCAGGAGCTGTTGTGTGCACAGCGAGGTGTTAAACTGACTGCATTCTCTCCTCTCAGCAGGTAGACCAGACACCGTGCTCTTTCTTGGCCTTGTTTTCCACCATTGCCTCAAAAGCTCCAAGTCTGTTTACTAGGGCTGCAACAATCAAAACATTTTTTCAAATATTTGTTTTTCCATTATTCAATCAAGTAATTGGATAAAACATGCTTTTGTTTTTTAACCAGCAGTATCAATAATGTGTTATGCAACATGAAAGGCCTGTTAAATTGACCCAGCAATTTGTTATTATTCCTGACCAAAAAAAGGTTTTTACTCCAACTCCAATGCTCAGATTGTCGGATCAAAGCTCAAAAGCTTTTATTCTCTGATTTACTGCTTCAATAATTACACTTGCGAGCTTAATAGGCTACATGATGCGAGTGCTATCATAGAAAAAAGAGTTGCCTCGAATATTTCTTGTCTTCAAATGCCGTTGGCAGACATGGACTCCGCAATGCACTATACGACTATTCATTTCAATGGGAAGAGTCCGACTGTTAATTCCGCTTCTGCAAAGCATTCTGGGTACACGTTGCCAATCATTCATTTGCATAAAGTTGTAAGGGATGGCCAACTTTCTGAAAATCAGTGTGTCCACAACGAAGGGGAGAAATGTCATGACTTAACCACAAAACAGCAGAGAGAGAGAGAGAGAGAGAGAGAGAGAGAGAGAGAGAGAGAGAGAGAGAGAGAGAGAGAGAGAGAGAGAGAGAGAGAGACCCCCTATGGCAGCTTGTGTGCCAATCACTCTGCCCACTGCTGACTTTGATATGCTTCCAGATCAGCCCTCGGCACAAGCTGACAAGATAAATAAAGGATGTCTGGGATTACATCTCTCTCTCTCTCTGTGTGTGAACGAGAGAGGGAGTGTGTGTGTGTGTAAGCACTCGTACGTATGCACTAGGCTTATTAGTGTGCTTGTGTTTACACAGGTGCAGAAGGCAGGCTTTAGAGATGAGTGGCTTGTTTGAAAATGTCCTGTGATTGTTATGATAAGCCAGGGCCCACGACTCTCCACCCCACCCCAGAGCAATAGCCTGGTAGGTACAGTAGGCGGCTACACCAGCACTTTGACACACAGTACAGTGTTGTGTGGGAGGGAATACCTGCCCACATTTTTGTCTATGATGTGTGTGTGTGTGTGAAAGGTTTCTATCCTCCAAAGTGTGTGTGTGCGTGCGTGCGTGCGTGTGGGAAAGTGATGTGTACTGTACGTTTCAGTGCATGTTACCGCCATGTTTCTGTTGTGTCAGAGCGTGTGTGTGTGTGTTTGTGTGTGGGAAAGTGATGTGTACTGTATGTTTCAGTGCATGTTACCGCCATGTTTCTGTTGTGTCAGAGTGTGTGTGTGTGTGTGTGTGTGTGTGTGTGTGTGTGTGTGTGTGTTTGGGAAAGTGATGTGTGCTGTTACTGTATGTTTCAGTGCATGTTACCATCCGCCATGTTTCTGTTGTGTCAGAGTGTGTGTGTGTGTGTGTGTGTGTGTGTGTTTGTGTGTGGGAAAGTGATGTGTACTGTATGTTTCAGTGCATGTTACCGCCATGTTTCTGTTGTGTCAGAGTGTGTGTGTGTGTGTGTGTGTGTGTGTGTGTGTGTGGTGTGTGTGTGTGTTTTGTGATGTTGCAGTCATGTTACTGTATGTTTCAGTGCATGTTACCGCCATGTTTCTGT
>JAODXP020000028.1:13157845-13185345 GCA_027497455.2 Sardinella longiceps | reverse complement strand
AAAATAGCTGCCCCCGTTTCCGGCAGCCTGATGGCATTCTCTGCCTCTCGCCGGGGACTGGCATGAATTGGGTCAGCAGCTCGGCGTCGAAACACCTCCTTTTGATCTCCTCCTTTTCTCCTGTTTTTTTATGAGGTGTGTGTTTTTTTAATCTGTTAGATCTAGATTTAAATGGTAAATTTGTCACTGTGAGTGGGAGAGGTAAAGAGATAAGACAGAGGAAACCCCATGACTCTTAAAATGGTGCCAGTTGTGTGTGTGTGTGTGTGTGTGTGTGTGTGTTTATATAGATTTTTCTATATATCTGTGTGTGTGTGTGTGTGTGTGTGTGTGGCACATTCGCTGATATTGTGCTTCTTTCTTTGACATGCCTGACTTCCAATGATGAGTGTTTGACATGACATCTGTTGCTAAGATTATTTTTAAGGGTTTACTGACAGGATGCATACAGTATGATCTCATCAGCAGCTTGATCTGTTGTCATGTCAATCATTTGCCCTTGATCCCGGTCTCTGAATGTTTTGTATTGTAGATTCATCATTGTGTTGATGAACCTGATAGTGGACATGAGTGGACATACCAGTCCTCCGGATACTCTCTGTATGCTCTATTCATGTCATAGTGTAATGCATGGCATGATGGGATGGCGGGTAAAGTCAAGTGGCTCAGTGTTATGTAATCCAGTGTGGTGAAAGAGGTCACTGGATTTACATCATGTGCGGAGAGGCTTTACATTTGCACTGTCACTGAATCATGCACTTATTGAAATCGACTATGAATTATTCTACTGTATGTCCATCTCATGGCCTCAGTTCTTTGCTGAAAGAGATTGTCTGCCACCCCCCCCCTCCGCCCCCCCCACACACACACACACACACACACACACACACACACACACACACACACACACACACACACTGACTCTCTCTCTCTCTCTCACACACACACACACTCACTCACACTCACTACACACACACACACACACACACACACACACACACACATTCTCACACTCTCTCTCTCTCTCTCTCTCTACTACACACACACTCTCACACTCACACACACACACACACACACACACACACACTCACACACACACACACACACACACACACACACACACACACACACACACACACACACACACACACACTGACTCTCTATATATACAGACACACACACACAGCCACCAACAACATTCTTACCCCATGTTCAAACATAGTGGTTGTGTTTAACCAGCTCTAATGGGGTTGTGTAACGGTAGGTGGGCCAAGGGAAGCGAAGCATCAGGGCAACACTTTGCTTCCCTGTAAATCCTGTTACGTCAGAGATTAGGCGCAGAGGCCAGGAGAGAGCAGGCTAGACCTACTGTAGCAAGACAGACAAAGCCTTGATCCCAAGGGTGTGTAAATCCACATCTGAGTGGTCCATCTACGGTGGCACCTTTAAGAGAACGGATTTGATTGGAGGGTTTGGAGAGAGTGGATCTCATTTACTGAAAATGCGTCCTGGTTGACGTAAATCCCCCTGGATTCAAACGAGTGGTCCAGCAAGGATGGTATCTTAAAGAGGACCCATGTAATAGGAGGGTTTTATGGCCAGGGTGGGTCTTTGGTGTTTTTTGCCCTCAACTGTGCCTTCAATGTAGCACTGCCTTCAAGGCACTACTTCACTCAGTTTAGGGTTAGGATGAGGGTTGAGGGGGTTAGGGTTAGGAATAGCGTAAAGGTAGTGCCTTTTAGGCTGTGATGCCTGGAAGGTGCTGTTGGAGGCCAAAAACACCATTGAGCGCCAGGGTGGCTCTCATTTGGTCCAATGAGACCCCAGGTGCTGGTATTAGGTCTGATTTGAGAAGGGGCCTATAGGTGGTGCTGAGTGTGAGGGCTGCCCCCTAAAGGCCAATTCAGATTGAAGATCCGCGACGAGATGAAACCGTTTTAGAGAGTAGTTGCGGTGGTGTGAATCAATTGTCGCAGGTTGTTGCAGGCAGTTGCAAGTTGCAAATGTTTTAACATGTCGAATCACAGTTTCGGAGTTTTAGAACGTTGCAGCCTGTCTGGTTGCCGATCTTTGGTCTGTAGGCACCTTAACTCACAGGGCTGCAGCGAGCGCTCAGTGGGGAGTGCTGATCAGAGGCGGGATTAAGGAAGGGAAATGCCTCCTCTGGTCAATGCAACTTGGCTCTGAGGATTAGTGGGGACCGCCTTCCCTCAGCTGCTCTTATGTCCCCTGGGAAAGGAGCACTCTCCTCCTCCTCATCATCACTTTCTCTCTCTTTCTCTCTCTCTCTCTCTCTCTCTCTCTCTCTCCCTCTCTGTCCCTCCCTCTCTCTCTCTCTCTCTCTCTCTCTCTCTCTCTCTCTCTCTCTCTCGCTCTCTCTCTCTCTCTCTCTCTCTCTCTCTCTCTCTCTCTCTCGCTCTCTCCATTGCTATCACTCTCTCTCTCTCTCTTTCTCTCTCTCTCTCTCTCTCTCCCTTCCTCGCTCTGTCCATCGCTATCTCTCTCTCTTTTATCTCTCAGTCTTTCATTCTCTTCATATCCCCCTCTCATTATCCATCACTTTCTCACTTTCTAGCAATCTTTCACTTGTTGATAGGATTGGGGGTTGATGCATAGAATAAATCTTCTCCATTTTGGCTTGAGCTGTGCAAGTGGTGGGGATTTCATTCAACATCCTTGACCATCTCTTTTGCTTCGGATGCAATGTGTACATTTGACCTTGCATGGATATCCGGATATGACTTTCCAGATCTTTCCAGCGGAGTTAAAATAGCAGGTGTGCTAAGCCGAAGTGTCACACTCAAAATTCCATGGGACTCGAGCATGAAACCCCTGAAGTTATCTCTGCTCTACATTTAAGAGCAGTTCTTCTTCTGTTAACTAGACACTCAAGTGCTTTCTGGAACAAGCACTACAAGTGGTTTGTCTCTCTAAATCAAGACCTCTCTGCACAGATGGTTTTGGAAAGAAGGAAGTTGTTTGTGAGTACAGTACACAAGTGGTGTGTGTCAAAACAGACACAGGACATTAAGAAAAGTAGTTAAGTTGTAGCACTATAATTCTCTCTGCTAATAATCTGTGCTCTGGATCTTTGAGAAATGGAATGAGCAGACATATGTCATTAATCACAGCTAGATATCAAGAGAGAGAGAGATGCCTTAGAGAAGTGGAGAGCAGGAGGAAGGGAACAGACAGATGCACAGAGGGAGAGATGGATGGGTAGACTAGAGAGAGAGGGAGAGAGAGATGGAAAGAAGGAAGGAAGGAAGGAGACATTCATTAACCAGGGAGGCAATGTCAGTGTAAAGGTGAGAGATGAAGAGATAGTTCCTAGCACCTCTGGGATCTCCCAGACTGCAGCAGTGCACTAAAGCCACCGGAGATCCAAGGCCTCTACAGTGGGCTTAAAGGAATAGTTCTGTAAAGGAATAGTTCTTACCTGGAGTTATATATGTGGTTAAGAGCATTTTGGTCTCAGTGCCTGCGTTTTCCTAGTCTGGCAACCCCAATTTTACCTTTAGCTTAGCATAGGCGCTGGAAAGTGAAGTTGCCAAAGAGTTGCTATCTGGCAACATTACATTCCAGCGCCTATGCTAAGCTAAAGCTAAAAAAATGGGGGAAATTGTGGTTGCCACACTAGGAAAACACATGCACTGAGACCAAAATGCTTTTACCCACATATGTAACTTCAGGTAAGGGGGTGAATAACCAATTTTCATAAAGAGGTGAACTATTCCTTTAATGGGACTACACAAATAGTGTGGAGGCAAAGAGTCAGTGCACATGGAAGTGTGGCTTATACATTTCAAATGAAAAACACCAAGTGGGGACACTTGCTTCTATAAAGTGAACTGGGCTGGAGATGCCTCATGAAATACTTACAGTACACTGTGAATATTGCACAACCTGTCAGTGAGATCTACGAGCTGTAAATAATTCACATATATATATTTTTTTCCTTTTTACGTCAAAGCTAATTGGGACATGGAGGAATTGGAAGTGCGTTTTACAATATTGAAGAGATTGTTGTGAACTGAAGCATGTTTTGTTCTGCCTCTCTTGATCCCGAGCTCTGTTACGTTGTCTACAGAGTGACGACTAAACACTTCTCTGCAAGCATGACCTCTGATAACATTTTGTTACTGTGAATAAGAGACTGGAGTTACCTCTGTAACTCTGTGAAGAGACTGAAGTTACCTCTGTAACTCTATGGAGGCAGACTGGAGTTGCCTCTGTAACTCTATGGAGGCAGACTGGAGTTGCCTCTGTAAAACTGTGGAGGCAGGGCATTATTCCAAACAAACTTAAAAATGAAAACTTAGAGTTGTGTTTGTGGCATTCTGAATATGAACATTACAACAGCACGTTGCAGCATTCTTGCAGTGGTTTGTTTCATTTACGTTTTATTGATTTTCAAACTGTCACTTCGTTGTTCCCTGATGTGTTATAATTATAATTTGTCAGAACTAAAAGGGTTGAATTTTATGCCATCTCTCTGTCAACACCTTTCTTGTAAAGTAGTTATAGTTGTAAATCATCTATAAAGTTGTAGTTATGTGAGAATGTAGTTAAGTCTTAGATTAAAGGTATAATCCGGCGTCAATCAACACCTAGCCATGCTGTTTTATATTGCTAAGCGCTACTAAAAGCCACCAACAGCGGACTACGTGTTGATTCACGCCGGCTTTCTCCTTTAAGTAGGAATCTAATGGATCATCTCTAATCTTGGTGGTGATATGCATAACCATAGTTGGGTCCTGTGCCTGAGCTGCCCTGTGAACTCCCCATTCTAACCCTCTCTCTCTCTCTTTCTTTCTTTCTTTCTTTCTTTCTTTCTCTCTCTCTCTCTCTCTCTCTCTCTCTCTCTCTCTCTCTCTCTCTCTCTCTCTCTTCTCTGTGCCCACAGATCATCAGAAGCTGGAGAGGGAGGCTCGCATCTGTCGCCTGCTCAAGCATCCCAACATCGGTGAGCACCACCGTTGACCTCCCCCCTCTTACACACCCTTCAACCCCCACCCATGCGCACACCAACACACACACACACACACACACACACATGCTCCACAGTCCCCAACCTTGACTCTGCTGTGTACACACACATACCCATGTACTGTATACAGGCTAAATATACTTTGTAAACAAGAGTGAAATAGGCATGTAAATAGTGATCAAAGCTCCTCCACTGACTTTTACGCTCCCATTCGCCCACCATATACAACACGCATTCAGTCTCACACACAGACTAAACCTAGCTTGTCTAGGTGTGTCTGTTGTCAAAAAAAAAACACACAGACACACACACACACACACACACACACACACACACACACACACACACACACACACACACACACACACACACACACACACACACACACCTTACAGCAGTATAAAATCAGAAAGACACATAACATGCACAAACCATTTCAAATAGCTTAATATTGACAATGTTGTGCACCGAATGGTTTCCGTGGGAGAATCCGTCTGGATTCAGACGCCTGGCGGGGCCAGCGTGGTGTGGGTTCTGTTTGGAAAGGTCACCAACACACTGAGCAGCAGCAGAGTCCAGCCCTGCACAGTGCTGTAGCCCAGCCCTCCAGAAAAGCTTTGTTTTTCCACTTGTGAAATGTGGCAGTACCTTACAGCAGTATAAAATCCGATTGTGTCCACTTTATCCACTTAAAATGCACAATATGGGATTGCTATTGCCCAGCATGTTGTTGATTTGTTAACTCAGGTTAATTTTAATTCTCTTTATATCTTCCTGTGGCTGCAGTCTGTTTTACAGGCTCGGACTGCCAGGATTGTTACCACTGCAGTGCAAATTTAGCAGGCATCCCTCCCCCCAAAACACACACACACACACGCACACACACACACACACACACACACACACACACACACACACACACACACACAGAGACGGACGTCATCCCCACATTAAAACGGCTTTGTTTGAAATGGCACAGAGCATGCCTGACAACAAAGCTCCTTGTTATTACAGATGTGAGCTGAGGGTCTGAGCTGGAGGTTAATGTGTGTGTGTGTTGTGTGTGTGTCTGTGTGTGTGTCTGTGTGTGTGTGTGTGTGTGTGTGTGTGTGTGTGTGTGTGTGTGTGTGGGGGAGGGATGCCACTTACCACTGCACCCCTTTGGCTGCTTAGCGACATTTTAGCAAAGGCTCATGGGTACGCTTCGGAGGTCGGTGGCAGGCAGACGAGCGTGGGAGAGAGGGACCTGTAATTAACGCCATTGTAATGACACGGCTTCGCAGCGTGAGAGACGGGGAAAGTACAGAGCGAGGGGAAAACGAGCTGTAAACGACAAGAACAAGGGGAAAATGAGTTGGAAACGACAAAAGAAGGAGGGAAAAACGAGTTGGAAACAACAAGAGATGGAAGGAAAATGAGTTGGAAACGACAAGAGAACTGGGGGAAAAATGAGCTAGAAACGGCAAGAAAAGCACCTTCTGAAACAATGATTTGACATGAGGCCAAGACTGCTCTTTGTCAGGGTCAGTATTTGGATGGATGGAGCAGTGCACATACAGAATGTTAGTCTCCTAGGGGATTCATAGATGCAGTGGAACAGAGATAGATACACTTTTCCATGGATGACTAAAACCACAACACTGAATTGTGAACAAGTCAGATTGTCAGTATTCACAATAGTGGTGACAGCCCACATATTTGGCTTAATATTTCCTCCAGAGGAAAAGTATTTGAATAGATGGGCTCTAGTGTGTGTGTGTGCTGCTCTTACTTACTCACACACTCCCCACCTCCTCCTCCTCCTTCTCCTCGACATCCTCTTCCTCCTCCTCCTCTTTCTGGGGGTGGGTCAACCGTGTGTGTGTGTGTGTGTGTGTGTGTGTGTGTGTGTGTGCGTGCAAATGGGTGCAGCCCAGAGTGGCCTTCAACCATTTCCTAACCCAGTCACAACCCATCAGCCACTGTTAGTGAACCGAATCAAATGGCAGGCCGCGTGTGTGTGTGTGTGTGTGTGTGTGTGTGTGTGTGTGTGTGTGTGTGTGTGTGTGTGACCTATTAAATGTTACAGGAAGTAATGTAAATACGACTCCATCTTTTACTAGAGGGGGAATGGTGATGAAGACGTGTGTGTGTGTGTGTGTGTGTGTGTGTGTGTGTGTGTGTGTGTGTGTGTGTGTGTGTGTGTGTGTGTGTGTGTGTGTGTGTGTGTAAAGGCTTTGGACAAGTGATTTACAGTGTGGTGCAGTAAATTGATGTTTGTGGGCTCCTGGATCTCTTTTACAGGCATGGAAAACAGCGGCCATGTCGCCACCACCCCATTTCACTCCCCATTTTGGGTGAGGAGAAAGAGCGAGTGTGAGTGAGTGAGTGTGAGTGAGTGAGTGTGCTGGGCTGCTGGCGCTGCAGCTGAACCCCTCGCAGCCTGTTTTGCATCCACGCTCCCAACGCTGGCTAGAAGCAGGCAAACCTGCGGTCAGACATGCCACACTTTCCATGCTGCATTTCATGCACATTTCAAATGCTAAAGTCATTTGAACAAAGCGTTTAAGTGGCTAGTGAGCAGGGCTTGTCTGACATACAGTGTACACACACACACACACACACACACACACACACACACACACACACACACACACACACACACACACACACACACACACACACACACTGTGTACACACACACACACACACACACACACACACACACACACACACACACACACACACACACACACACTGTGTACACACACACACACACACACACACACACACACACACACACACACACACACACTGTGTACACACACACACACACACACACACACACACACACACACACACACACACACACTATATTAGGTTGAAGAACAACAAGGAGCTTTCAAGATGATGTCCATTTGAAGCAGTTGAGCACCCTGTCATTAAGATGAAAGAGAAGGCTCAACAACAGCATGCCTGTCATATTAATGGTGTGTTTAGTGGTGTGTTGTTTAGCAACACATGATTTGTGTGGTCACTGCTCCCTCCATCAGGGTAGGGGGATTGTCCAGCAGTTTGTCTGGTAGAGCTGGAAGGTAAAAGCCACTGAGATGGAGGTTGTGTGTTGGGTGGCGCTGAGGTGGGGGTTGTTGTATATTGGGTGGAAGTGAGGTAGGGGTTGTTGTGTGTTGGGTGGCAGTGAGGTGGGGGGTTGTTGTGTGTTGGGTGCCAGTGAGGTGGGGGTTGTTGTGTGTTGGGTGCCAGTGAGGTGGGGGTTGTTGTGTGTTGGGTGCCAGTGAGGTGGGGGTTGTTGTGTGTTGGCAGTGAGGTGGGAGTTGTATGTTGGGTAGCAGTGAGGTGGAGGTTGTGTGTTGGGTAGCAGTGAGGTGGGGTTGTGTGTTGGGTAGCAGTGAGGTGGGGTTTGTGTGTTGGCAGTGAGGTGGGGTTTGTGTGTTGGGTAGCAGTGAGGTGGGGGTTGTGTGTTGGGTGGCAGTGAGGTGGGGGTTATTGTGTGTTGGGTGCCAGTGAGGTGGGGTTTGTGTGTTGGGTGCCAGTGAGGTGGGGTTTGTGTGTTGGGTGGCAGTGAGGTGGGGGTTGTGTGTTGGGTAGCAGTGAGGTGGGGGTTGTGTGTTGGGTGGCAGTGAGGTGGGGGGTTATTGTGTGTTGGGTGCCAGTGAGGTGGAGGTTGTGTGTTGGGTAACAGTGTGGTGGGGTTTGTGTGTTGGGTGGCGCTGAGGTGGGGGTTGTTGTATATTGGGTGGAAGTGAGGTAGGGGTTGTTGTGTGTTGGGTGGCAGTGAGGTGGGGGTTGTGTGTTGGGTGGCAGTGAGGTGTGGATTGTTGGGTGTGCTGAGGTGGGGGGTTGTTGTGTGTTGGGTGGCCCTCCACAGGCTCCTCCCTTTGTGTCCTCTCCAGTACTGTTGGCACCAAACCAAAGGGTCAAGCGGCCATCTTATTCATCTCTGGGATTGAATGGGCCAGCCGCTGATCTGGCAGGCCTATGAATCTGTTATATGTTAAAGAAACACAACACACACACATCAATAAAAACACACGAGCGTGTGCGCACACACACACACACACACACACACGCACATGAATAAACACACACACACACACACACACACACACACACACACACATGAATAAAAACACACAAGCGCACACACATACACACACACATACACACATGAATAAAAACACACACACACACACACTGAATACACACACACACACACACACACACACACACACACACACACACACACACACACACACACACACACACACACACACACACACACACACTTGTGTGTCTGCATCTGTTGCCTTGTGTAGTTTAAGAGATGCTGGCTGTCATCTGTCCAAAGTGCTCCTGCTGACACTGGCTGTCACTCAGCACTGAGAGAGAGACTGAATGAAAGGGGCTGATTCCACAAACCAAACACCCTCTCCTCTCCTCTCCTCTCCTCTCCTCTCCTCTCCTCTCCTCTCCTCTCCATTATAGATGAATTACACCAGTGTACACTCTACTGTATGTTCTAGGACATGGACATATAGGACATGTGGCCTTTAATATGGGTGTCCATCCTACTTGTTCACATTTTTAATTCGAGCATTTAGCTGAAGTGAGTGAGTGAATGAACGTGTTTTTCATTTCCTGTGCTATGCTAATTAAAAATGAATACTCTCCTAATCAAGGGAGGAGTTGCGAACAGCTGTTTCCACTCGGGATTTCCATCTTTGAGCGTTGAAAATCCACAGAAAAAAAATACGATGGAAACCTGCCTCGTATGTCTCACGGCTGAACGGAAAGGAACCAAAATCCCGCCCGTCCTCGTGTGTGGTCATCTGTACAGAGCAAAATCCCAAATCTCAAAAACAAAGCTTTGTCTTTGCATCAACATTGTCAGATTTGATGCCAATTCACCATCATGCACTCGTCTCCTGCAAAATGGGGAAGTTGCTATTCACAGTAGGGCTGTAACGATACACCCAACTCACGATTCGGTTCGTATCACGATTTTTGACCTACGGTTTGATGCACCCCACGATTTTTTGAATATATCTTTTAATCATTTATGGCTAGAATAGGTTACAAGAGGCTACCAATTTTTATTTTTTAAGTTTTAAAATAAAAATTATATTGTTTTGAAGCTTGGAAGCACCATTGCATCATATCATGTGGTTGTTTTCTGGACTGAAGGGTTACAGAACTTTGAAAAGGTGTATCACGATACTGCCCTCTTGTATCATGATACAGTATCGTGACTCTGCGTATCACGATTTCTCGATTCGATACAATATCGTTACAGCCCTAATTCACACTTGTGCGTAAATGGCACTGCAACACCCATCTGAGACATTGGCTGAATCTCAATGTCCACCCAAGGCTCTAAGCCCTGAACCCCTCAAGGACTTAACTAGAATGGGTCTGCCTTGTGATTGGCTAGTTCATGTCAGTTAAGTCTTTGAGGGTTCAGGGCTTAGGGCATAGGATGGACATTGAGATTCAGCCACAGTAGCTCACCTTGTGGTGACCAACCCTTAGCTGAGGGGCCTGAGAATTTTGGGCTGGTAATAAACTACAGTAAGTGGTATTGTATGGAGGAGATGTTCTGTTCCCTCAGCTTTATCTGTCAGAGCTCATCTCATGTGATGTGAGAACAGGGGCAAAGGGAGGCAGGATCCCCTCTGAAAAGGATATAATCTAAATAGAGGAGTTTCTATTCTATTCTATTAGAGGACCTTCTGCTTGTTTATAGTATTAGCATACAGCATTAATTTAGTCACTTTCTGCCTCTTTCTCTTCCTCACTCCCTCTCTCTCTCTCTCTCTCTCTCTCTCTCTCACTCACTCACTCACTCACTCACTCACTCACTCACTCACTCACTCACTCACTCACTCACTCACTCACTCACTCACTCACACACACACACACACACACACACACACACACACACACACACACACACACACACACACACACACAGTAAGTTAGCATAGAGCACACTCACCCTTGTCAATGAATAGTGCCCTGCCAAAATGTAGTGAATTGACATGTAATGGGTTGATTTCTAATCTATTTTTCTTCCCTCTTCTCCTCCTTTTCCTGCCTCTCTCTCTCTCTCTCTCTCTCTCTCTCTCTCCCCTCCCCTTCTTCCCCTCTCCTGCCTCTTTCTCTCACCCTCAAGTGCGGCTTCATGACAGCATATCCGAAGAAGGATTCCACTACCTTGTCTTTGACTTGTAAGTAATGTCTTTTCATCTCTACAAGCAAACTCTGCTGTTGTTGTCACACGTCATTGTATGAAGAAATACAACGAAGGCATAGAACAGTGCTGTTAGAGAGAGAGAGAGTGCTAAGTGCTGTGAGAGAGAGAGAGAGAGAGAGAGAGAGAGAGAGAGAGAGAGATTGCACTTGTGTATGTGTATATCACTAAAATGTCTTCTTAAAGGTCTTCAGTTTGGGTCAACTAGATCCATTAGGTTTGGCGTTGAATGTTGTCAGTAGATGTTTCAGTCTACTGTCTCTGGTCGATATATATCTGGTCAGTTGGCCATCAGTAAGCCCAGAATTGATCAAGTAATCAATCACAGCTTATTCCCCCAGGGCATTTAGAGTCCACTTCATCAGCGTCCACTTTCCTCTCATTGGAGCAAACATATCAGCATTGTGTGGGGCACAATATTTAAAGGAGAAATCCAGTGTGATAAAGACCACAAGTATATTGCAACATCATAAAAAAGTTTGAACGTTTGCTGGGGAGAATAACTTTGACACCTTCCTGCAGGCCGGAGAGCACCGCTTGCTAGTTGTAGCTTCCGGGTGCGTAGCGCTAGGTGCAAGTGGCCAAATCGCTGTAATAAACCTTAAAACGGGCTCAAAGTAGCCTCATACTTTGTCAATAGTATAATGACAGTTCCAACATCTAAATCGAGGCATTGAAAACTTGCTACTACTTACCACCTAGCGATATGCCCCTGGAAGCTACAACTACCAAGCAGTCTTCTCCGGTCTGCACGAACATATCAACATTCCGCTCCCTGGCAAACGTTCGAACTTTTTATGATGTTGCAATATACTTGCGGTCCTTATCACACCAGCATTCTCCTTTAACACCTATAAAAACATATACACAAACAGACTGGACAGTCAGTCTACCAGTGTGGACATACAGTAGCCAGTGGTCTATCGGTACATATAGTGTGAGAGTTTGAGATTGTAGACATTAACTTCTGTTCTTATTATTTCATTAGCTTAGTTAATTTGGTTACGTCTCTGTATATTGCAGGCCAGACAGGTAAATTGATTAGAACCATTTGCCTAACACCCCCTGTTCCCCTTCCTGAACGTCTCCCTGGCGATAATTAAATCTCTGTGCCACATTGTTTGTAGTGACCATTTGGTCCCACCGGAAGCTATTTGCATGATTCGCGGGAAAATTGACAGACATTCTTGTGTATTCCATAATAGCCTAAAAGTCAGACCAAACTGTATGAGTGTCAGTTACCCGGTGAACCTCTCAGCGAGCGACACTATCGTGACTCCCTTGTTTGGCCATACATTGTAAAGCTGAATAAACCTGCATACTGGTGAATCCTGAGCTGACGGAGTTTTGCGTATCTGATTGTAAGACCTAAAAATTACCATCGAGTGTGTGCAGGTGTATTATGGGCTGTGCTGTGTGACGCTGCTAAAAGACATCTCTACATGTGATGTTCCTTATTCTCCCGTGATGGAAAGAGAGAGACAGGCAGTGGCGGTAGAGTGAAGCCATTAGCGGTGTCTCTGTCGTCTCCCTGAAGGATGTCTTCATCACCTTGACGCCCCATGTTTTCCCTGTATTGCTGGCTGACCTTTGAACTCTGACAGCAGAGGTCTCTAATGGGATTTGTTGCCGTTAGCTTCGAAGCTTTTGACATCCATTATACTGAATCATTACACTGCTTCTGTGCAGCTATAGAGTGGTGTGTGTGTACATGTGTGTGTACGTGTGTGTGTGTGTGTGTGTGTGTGTGTGTGTGTGTGTGTGTGTGTGTGTGTGTGTGTGTGCGCGAGAGAGAGAGAGTGAGTTCTCATGGTCATCTATAAGTATAAACTGTATGGCACTCCAGTTCTTTATGCATGGATTCAGCATCATGCCGACACACACAATTCATCATCACCCCATCTTTGGCACATACTGGACGTTCTGTAGTACATACAGTACAGCCATATATTGGCCATGCCAAACTCATCCAAGCTTGTTCCTTGATTACATGCATAGAAAAACCTGGAGATGAAAACAACAACATATGTACTACCTGCAGTGTTGCCTCACAAACTCCCAACACCTTCAGCATCACTACCACCACCACCACCCCCCTCCCCCCAACCCACACACACACACACACACACACACACACACACACACACACACACCCCATCCCCGCTCCAAATGAGGTATCAAATGCAAGGCGGGTGTTTGTGTTTAATGTGACAGTGATGAGGTGAGTGGGCTCCATGCTAATTACTTTCTCTCCGCCAGCAGCTGCAGCTGTCAAGGCCCAGCGAGCCTCCGACACATTTTCTCCTCCTCGTTCGTCTGTCCGCGTACGCGTCTGTCTGTCCGTTCATCCGTCTGTCTGTTTGATGGCCAACTCCTCTGAAGCATGTACTGTACTTTGCAGAGGTGTGGGGGATGGGGAACAAACTGCTTCAACACTTTTACACACTTTTAAACATCTGTTTACCCGTCTACACTTTCTTTTTTTTTTTTAATACGTCGTTAATCTCACACCAAGTTATGGAAGCATGCAAGGATTTCATGGAAATATCCATCGGAAAAAAAACAAGATTAGAAACCAGGAGTCTTCTACGAGAGTACAGGAAGTATAAGAGCCTTAAAATGTGACTTCTGAAAAGGTCAGTTAGTACCATAAATGACAGCTTACTGTACAGGTTCATAGCGCAAAGAAAAACTTCTTCCTGCACTTATTGAATGTCAAAATTTCCTCCCCTCGCTGTGTGTGTTAAACGTGGAGGCACCGGCGTGGTCAGGGGGAAGTGCGGGGCGGGTGATATTTCTGTACTTTGTAATTGGGTGTACCTGGGCAGCCTGCCCATCAGATATGCAGATGTCTTTTTTTTTTCTCCTTTTTTTCCTCTCTAAAGAGGCTGCCGCCACCGGGAGCCGAGTGGGAAGTTGTGAATATGCAAGAGTGTGAGTCACAACTCTGTGAATAGTGACGCTTGGCCGAGTGCCTGGGGGAGAGAGTCGACAGACTGCCCTCTGCTCTGGACTCTTCATCTCTCTCTCTCTCTCTCTCTCTCTCTCTCTCTCTCTCTCTCTCTCTCTCTCTCTCTCTCTCTCTCTCTCTCAATCTCTCTCAATCTCTCTCAATCTGTCAATTGGCTTTTTATGGAAGGCCCAAAGGCTATTGCACTGTAGCCATTTTATCACTTAAAATGCCAACAGTTTCAAAACCTCTCTTATTCATGAAGGCTGACTTGGTCAAAGCTGAGTGCTTCTGTGTGTCTGTTTGTGTGTGTGTGTGTGTGTGTGTGTGTGTGTGTGTGTGTGTGTGTGTGTGTGCGTGCGTGCGTAGGCAGCTGTGCGCTCTCCGATTGGCCAGCCTGCATTCTTCTCTCTCGATCTTCTTCTCCACCAGCAAGCTTACTCTCCCATGAGCCCCTGTGTTCCTAATTAACTGTGGGAGTGCATCATGCACTCAATTAGCCAATCGATAAAGCTCTAGGGCTGTGAAAAGACATCCAAGATGTCAGATTGCTCAGCGTCTGGAATAAAGCACACTCAACGCCATAACACCTGCTCGCCTGCCCTTCAGTAGAATTGGCCAAATTGCCAAGTTCTCTCTTCTGCCAGCCATTGCGCTGTAATTCTTGCAGGCTTCTGTTTGTCATCAAAGTGGAGTGCATCGTCATATCACTCTCCTCATATTTATCGACTGTGTTTTTTTCCTCTCCCTTCATGCCTATTCCATGTGAATGATCACAAGTTGAGTACGTGTCGGAGAGGTTAATGTTCCTCCTTTATTGTTTACCTTTCTCACGGTCAGCTCATGAGGCGTGTTTGTGTTCCCATCTTTCTAAATCTGTCTCTGACTGCCTGTGTGTGTGCTCACCACTAAGGTGTAGATCACTCTTAATGTCCAACTCATCACTGTAGTCAAGTACCAAGAGCTAAAGTAGAGTAATGTAAATATGAATGATCCTGTAAACACTCAGTAGGACAAAAAAAATATGAAGTTATCTCTCTAGCTTCCTGCTTTCCTTACACTGGCTCCCGATTAAAAGTCAAATTGATTTTAAAATTATCCTAACTTAAAAAGACAAGTCCTCAATGGCCTTGCTCCAAAACCAATGAACCTACTTATCCTTTACTACCTCACAAGACCCCTAAGATCCTAAGTGCTGGGCTCCTTGTAATCAGTAGAATATCAAAATCAATGATGGGCGGATGAGCTTTCTGCTACTGTGCGCCTCTTTTGTGGAATAAACCCCCCCACCCACACACACTCACACTCACACGCACACACACACTCACACACACACACACACACACACACACGCACACGCAGACACACACACACACACACACACACACGCAGACTCACATACACACTTTTGTCAAGAGGACACTCTGAATACCTTCATGTCTGCTGCTCCCCATGATGCATGGAGAATCATCACTCCTCATGGGCCTTATTGGGAAGGACTGCCTCTGCCGTTTCCTCCGCCATGGGAGATGGTGGCCATTCTGGTCACTGACCATCCTTGCAGTGGTGTTGACTTGCCATGCTGTCAGCTGGCCAGCTTAATTGTTTTCAAATGTGATTACAGTGTGATGTGATTGTTAACCTATTTGAGGAGTTTGGTTGTAAAGTCAAACTTGATCTGATGAAGGCTCTGTACCGAAACGTCATCGTGACTTTTTAATAATTACATTTTTCCTTGGTGTGCGGCACCTTTTCTTTAATATTGTCGACTTGCCATGCACCATAGGTTTCTTCCTGAATAACAAACTCAAGGTTTTTTTCCCTTTCCCGTTACTCTTGGCTGGTCTGGAGACCGCCGCAAGACAATTGTATTTTAATTGGCTGTATAACTATAATTGGATTGAATTGAATCAGCTATTCCGGAATGGGAGTGTGTGCACAAATAATGTGCATCAATGTTTATCCCTCAATCTGTTGCCTTCCTGTAAATAATAGACTTTATTCTGAGAGATAAATGATGGGTCCACACTGTGTCGGCTCTGACAGAAGAGTCCAGCACATCCTACTGAAGTTGTTTTAGGAAGAAATTTGTTCTTGTATTTAAGTACAAATTTTTAGTACTCTACTCATCCCTGAGACTTGGAAGAGATGAGGTGTTAATTATCTATTATTTATTTATTTTTATTTTTTTTTAAAAATGGCGATGATACACATTAAAGTGCTGAAAATGGATGGTTTAAAAGGCTTTGAAACTTCAAGCTGCATGCAAACTGCATTCTTTGCTTTGGCTTTCACATAAAGCTTAACTTATTTTAAGTACAGGAAATGGTATATTTTTATACATCCTGGCAAGCCAAATAAAAGATTGCAGTCCCAAACAGAGCTGTTTGATTGTGTTGTTGAATGTGCTCCCTCCCCTGTGTGAGTCTCTACTCTACTCCACTGGGCCATGGGAGGGGGAGAAGGCCTGTCTCAACAGCCATTAAAGGGCAACTTCAGTCATTTTCAACAAGGGCTCTATTGCTCAAGCTGCATGAGATTAGCCAATATTGAAGACGCAAGACATTTTGATCCAACCATATAGGTTTCCTTTAACAGAGAATAATCACTTACAACTGGCCCAATGGGGCAGATTTTTAAACTGTGTTTTCAGCATCTAAACATGCTCCAAACATTACCCCAAAATCTATGTAACATCATCAGACACATTGCCCTTTAAGAAGCGCCAACCAGGACAATAACGGTATGCTCTCATCTTAGAGCTGACTAAAGCTCTCTGCAAGCTTATTTGAGATTTTAGAAGCTCTTTTCACCAAGTGTCATACTGTGTTTGAGAGTCTATTCAGAGTGTGGTGTTTTAATGAGTCAGAAGGAGGGAGAGGTAAAGCATTTGAAAGGACCACAAAGATTCATCATGACTTCATGGGTCCTACATTAATCGAAAGGCAGAAAGTTTAGTTCTTATAGTTGAGCTAAACTCTAAGATGCAAGAACACTACTTACACATATTAAAGGTAAATGCATGTTCAAGGAGGTAATACTGGAGTGCAATTGCAGTGAGCTGTAGTCTATTGTAAACGTGTGTAATGTAGTCATATTTAATGCTCTAATACCAAGTTCGCATTACACGATTTTAGAGGTGATTCCTATGTCGCAGGGCCGCTTAGAAATCACAGACACTTGTGGGGAAACTTGGGCTTGACGCAAGTTGTTGCATTTGGCATGTTAGATATTTGGAGAAATCGCAAGTGATTCAAAGGGCAACAGCCAGTCAAGAGGCATGATCAGGTACTTTCAGCTTCCAAAAACCACATTTACTGTAAAGTTGCACTTCTTCACCAAGCAATAGCCTTCTTTGAAGACAGTCATGTGAAATTTACTCACTAACAGAAGATAAAATTGGCTATCCAGACAGAAATCATTTTAAAATATTTTTGCAGCAATAACAAGGTTGAAAAAGCACAGACAACATGAAAGCATGATAAAGGCAAACAAATTCGGCAGCCATGCTTGTATAGTCTGTATGTATTCTATTATGGAGAGGGCTATACGAACTCGAACTCACTCAGCGCACCCTAGGCTCTGTCTGTGCCAGGTCTTGAAGTGCAAACACTGAGGTCGCAGATCAGCTTTGCGCCCGACCGTGACACTCCTGAAACTAAAAATGCTTGCGCATAATGTGAACACTGGAAAGGTCACAGACGTGTTTTGTTTTGTTGTGTCGTGGCTAATATTGTGTAATCTGAATTTGGCATAAGTTGTGAACTTTGTTTTAGGCAATAGAGAGATATAGAGAGAGATTTTGTGTAGGTAATAAATATCGTGCTATTCTGTTGTAAGCATAATGTAAGGTTATGTTATGTAATGCAACATAATGCAGGTTTATCACGGAGAGAAAAACAAGGGGCTAAGAATCCCATCAAGCTACCAGCCACATGTGTGTGTTACTTTCCAGACTCTTAATGACTTGTTTTCCGGAGCACAGAGCCTGTCCTTGTGTACCGCGGCCCCTTCTGCGCCCATCCCCGCGCGGCACATTTGGACCACTAATGGCTAACGCTGCCCAGGTTTCCTGTGCCTCGGTGAAAGTTGAAGCCTGGAATTAAACTGTCTCATTTTCCCCTTCTCCATTTCCAGAGTCACTGGAGGAGAACTGTTCGAGGACATTGTGGCCAGAGAGTACTACAGCGAAGCTGACGCCAGGTCAGTGCCGTCCACACAAACATGTCACCCCACAACAGAGCAACACACATTCACATGTAAATTTAGTAGCCTAGTTTGGTTTTACAGTGGCTTTTAATGCCCTTGATAGTGTACGTATACATTGAGGATACACATTTGTTCACATTTATCTGTTTCAATTCCTTATATTTTTATATGTGTGCCTTTTTTGCTTTTTTTTATTGGAAGCTGATTTCAGATAACTGTCTTTATTGTAACCGGTTTAAACATTACTCATATCCAATCATAAGGAACTATGTAAAGTCACTTCTATTTAAGCTTCTTCACAAATTGAGAAATGACATGATCACTGGAAGCATTGATATAGACTAGTTTAGCCAACAGACAAGTTATCCCATTAAAATAAAAGAACAAAAGAGTTTAGCAAGGTAAATTATCATCTTGATTTTTGGGGATCAGTTTGTGTCGTTTGTGTCTTTTTATTTACCTGTCTTGTTTTCTGTCTTGTGGCTGGACTCTCTCTGTCTCTCCCTCTCTCGCTCTCGCTCTGTCTTTCTCTTTCTATGCCCCTCTCTCTCTCTCTCTCTCTCTCTCTCTCTCTCTCTCTCTCTCTCTCTCTCTCTCTCTCTCTCTCTCTCTCTCTCTCATTCACCCTCTCTCTCTTTCTCTTCCTCTGTCTCCCTTCCTCTGTTGCTTCTGGCCTTGTTTCTCCACAGTCACTGCATACAGCAGATTCTAGAAAGTGTAAATCATTGTCACCAAAATGGCATAGTACACAGAGATCTGAAGGTTAGTACCTGCGCCAGGGGCCACACGTCAACATGTGGCTAGCCACACCTGGACACAGCAATTAACAACTGACCCCTCCACCACCCCCCATCCCACCACTCCTCCTCCTCCTCCTCCTCCTCCTTGCCCGCTTGACCTCCAACCGCCCCTCCGTTCCTCTCGATCATGTTAATCCCCCCCCGCGCCCCTTGACCTCAGACTTGATAACCCCACGCCACGCATTCAGGAGCTAGTGATGCTGTAGGACACCCCACCCCACAAATCTCCTGGAGACGCGACGATATGCATGCAGCATCTCTCTCTTTCTCTTTCTTTCTTTCTATCTCTCTCTCTCTCTCTCTCTCTCTCTCTCGAGTAGTGTCTCCCTGACACTGCTGTGCAGCCTGCTCTAGGGGTGCATCATGCAGGGAGGTTGGGTGGTGGTGGGGTGGGGTGGGGTAATGGCGGGACAGGAATGGTGGATGGGGGAGATAGAGCTCCTCATCCCACCTGCTCAACTGCTCCCTCTCTCACCCCCTTCCCCACCACCCCACACACCACACACCACACACCCACTCACAGCCACACACACACACACACACACACACACACACACACACACACACACACACACACACTGACTCTTGTACCCCAGAGCAGAGCAGAGCAGAGCCAGTGGCCCAGGGGAGGCTGCTGAGTAAACACCACTTCTGTTTTGAGCCCGGGGGGAAAGCGGAGCGGAGCAGAGGAGAGTGGAGCTGAGCGGAGTGGAGGGCCTGGGGGACAGCTAGCCGCTCAGGGTGATGGTGGAGTGGGATGAGATGGGAGCCCCTTCTCCCAACAGATTAGACTGGTCATGATGCAACACACACACACACACACACACACTCACTCACTCACTCACTCACTCACTCTCACTCTCACTCCCACTCCCACTCCCACTCCCACTCTCACTCTCACTCTCACTCACTCTCTCTCTCTCTCTCTCTCTCTCTCTCTCTCTCTCTCTCTCTCTCACTCACTCACTCACTCACTCACTCACTCACTCACTCTGCTCACTCACTCGCTCTCTCTCTCTCTCTCTCTCTCTCTCTCTCGCTCACTCACTCCTCTCTCTCTCACTCTCTCTCTCTCTCTCTCTCTCTCCCACACACACACACACACACACACACACACACACACACACACACACACACACACACACACACACACACACACACTAAATTGGTTCCCAGAGGTTATTTCAATGATTGTGCTTACTTAAAGTATCTCACTTTAAAGAGTACACTAGTAATGCACCAAAAAGAAGCATTTTAATGAAAAAGTGGTCATTTTTGGCCATTAAAAGTGTATATGGATACTTCAGTATGAATGGATTTAATCAGCAATCCAAGAGCCTTTCTTATAGAGTGAGGACCGTTGTATTTCCCTGATAAGCACCATCACCACTGCCAGACTGCTGCCCCCCCAGCGGAGCGCTCTTTCTGTCTCTCGCTCTTTGCTCTCTCTCTCTCTCTCTTTCTCTCGCTCTATTGCTCCCTCCCGGGTCTCAACGAGCGCACACAGACAGTGAGTGTGAGCTTGTCACTAACCCACACCCCCTGCTGTTTGCATGCAGTCATTGCATTCAGCAGATCCTAGAGGCTGTGCTCCACTGCCACCAGATGGGCGTGGTCCATCGCGACCTGAAGGTGAGTAGAGACGCTGGGGACTCCAACAAAGCCCTTCCTCCTCCTCCTCCTCCTCCTCCTTTTCCTCCTCCTCTTCCTTTTCTCTTTCTTTCTCTCTTCTTTTCTTTCAACTCTCTTTTTGTCCTTTGCCCTTACTCTACCCCTTCCCTGTGGTCTATCAGGCCCATATTATGCATACGAGGCCTTTGGCTGTGAGCTGTAGACTGAAGTGAGCGTACTAGGCAAAGTTTGCTCTGGATCTTTTATGCACAACAAAGGTTTCCAGGCCCACAGTGTTGCAGTTCAGCTTCAAAGGGGCCATTTATTGACTTATTGATTGATTCCCCAGATTTGTGTGCACACCGACAAGATGATAGTGAACACTCTTGTTTCACAGCTCAACGTGTTTATTTCATTGGCCTGAAATCCTTTCTTAAGATGCCAGCTCCCCAGCTCTGTTCTCAGCCAGCTGGCTGTGAGAGACCAGCAAGAGCAGGAGCAGGAGCAGGGCACCCTTGGGCCAGCAGACGCGCAGAGAAGGTCAAAGTCTTGGCTTGTTTGACTGAGCCTGGGACAGAGAGGTGTTGAGGTTGGACCCTGAAAAAGAGTCCAATAAAATGAGGCTCTGATAGAGAGCCTTGTTCCCTTTCTCCATGGGAGGCGGTTAGAGTTGCAGGTCAACTTTCGCTGTTTCAAACTGAATATATGCATTTGTTTGTGCACATTCCAAATAAAAAAAAAGAAAACTCTTAGTTTATTTGAATACTATACTATTTTATCCGTTGTCATTCAACATTGTGGTTGTAATGGGTTCACATCTCCATGTGATCTGGCCTATCTCCTTCTTCTCTCCCGGCCCCTTTATGATAAGGGACTCGGATTCCGAAATCTTTGGCCGGGGTTTGCAGATAGCCTCCTCATTAGCGTGCACACTACCAGTCTAAACCTGGCTGTAGCTACGGCGATAGCCCAGGGGCTCATTTGCCAATCAAATGAGGCAGGTGCAGCCTGATCGAGAGCTCTGTTTCACTGCTGACAGAATGAGCCTCCATGTTTACATACGGAGAGCCTCGCTCTCTGGCTATTGGTTCAGACTCCCCAGTTGCCATGTCGACACACACACACACACACACACACACACACACACACACACACACACACACACACACACAGTTGCACATTTAGAACGACGTGCACAAAAAAAAAAAAAAAAATGTGTTGTATAACAGGCAGCACATGAAAGGCTAGGCCTCTGTGAATGGAAGCTTCATTTGAGAGTTTGTGTGCACACTGATCATTTGGACATCTGGGACTAAGAGATAGAGAAGGAATCACAGAAACACACACACACACACACACACACACACACACACACACACACACACAGTTGCCACACACACACACACACACACACACACAGTTGCCACACACACACACACACACACACACACATAGTTGCCACACACACACACAGCAACACAATTCTCAACACGGACATCATTGAATCATTATCATCAGGCTCTACACAACAAATTAACATCATCATGAATGGATGAATGGAAATGAAATGCGGGAGTAGGGAGATTGTATTCCTTAACATCTTATTTAGATTACTTTATGATTATTTTAATTGGCTTACCTTAGTAGTTTATTCAGTATTTTCCCAAGCCATTTCCCCACAGCCATCCCCTCCTCCCCCAGGTTTCTCTCCCACCTTCACTTCTCCAGGTCCAGTGATGCCCCCCCAGACCTGCCCCCCCCAGACCTCCCCATCCCCCTCCCCCCCAGCCAATCTACTGATGCAGTGGCTATTTGCCTGTATGGTGGACAGTGGCTCTAAGGTGTATGCAAAGCAACCTTACATTAGTTTGCAATAGCCATTTCTTTCAAATCACTGATGCCACTTTGAGCAGAGGTGAAACTGTGTGGGCGTGAGAAAGTGACAGAGAGAAAGTGAGAGAACCAGAAAGAGAGAGAGCTAGTGAGGGAGAGAAACAGAAAAAGAGAGTAGGAGGAGGATGAAGCTGGATTGAGACATTTGTAGCTGGTTGTCCACCCAGGGTGATTACTTTTTATAGCCAATGTAATGTGATTTAATGAAACAGACAGATAACCTTGACAAGTGAATGTAAATGCCTAACGTGAGTTTGTGTACAGTACGCAGCTACTGCTGTTGTCAGTGACAGAGAGGAAAGCCCAGTCCTCACCCCTATAGCCCAGTCCTAGTGGAACAGTCCCCGTCATAAGGATACTGGGCATGTTCAGCTCCAGTAGAGGTTGGCAGGTATTGTTGCTTGGAAAAGGGCACCGAAGGCAAGTGTCTTAGATGTGGTGTGAGCGGGAAAAAAGACAAAGCCGTCGTCGGAATGTGGTACGGCAGCTTCTCCGAGGTGAAAGGAGTATTACTCACGTCTTGTTCTGACATGCTTTTCCCTCCTCAAAAATGTCAGGAATGATTTGAAAAGGGGAAAACAGTTGATCGTTTCGTTTCCTTTCGGACCCCATGCTGAGGACCTGCTACTGTGAAGGCTATTCTCTCCTCAGCTTGTCATTTTCTTTGGAGAGTAGTCAGCTTTTATTTTGCATTAAAGTAGTTATTATTTTGCTCACACTTACGAAATCCAGTGCAACTATAACGTAGTTGGCATCTCACAGAATAGTTTTCTGAGGTTAATTCTTTCTTTCTTTCTTTCTTTCTTTCTTTCTTTCTTTCTTTCTTTCTTTCCGTCCTGTCTATCTATATTTAACCTCACTGTTGCTGCACTTCTTTTCTCTCTCTCCCTCTCTCTCTCTCTCTCTCTCTCTCTCTCTCTCTCTCTCTCTCTCTCTCTCTCTCTCTCTCTCTCTCTCTCTCTCTTAAATCAAAGCTTCAGTTGGAAGAGAAGTGTGTGGGAGGCGAGAGATATGTCGACGGGCATCCTGCTGTACCATAATAAAAGCGCTGTTCTGCAGGACTGGGGATGTGCTGAGGGGTGGTGGTGGTGGTGGTGGTGGCGTGGGTGTGGGTGGTGGTGGTGGTGGTGGGTGGGGGCAGTAGGGGGTGGTGCTGCTGGGGGCCTGATTGGGGGTTGGTGGATGCACTGGCATTGGCTGCATGGCAACGACTCCTGGCACACTCTTCCCCCATAGCATGTTAGCCCTCTGAACTGCACGGATTGCAATTTGAATGCCCTACTAACTGCACTGTGAAAAATCGGTCACCGTAGGGGTGTATTCACTGAGGGCCACTGGCAAGAGAGAAAGCATGTTTGTTGTTGTAACATGCAGTTGAATTTGTGCAAGGCTTTCTATTAGCCTGTTTGCCATAGCCATGGCGCATTAGCTAAGGTACAGCACGAGACTACACTTCATTAGTGTCATTGTGCACTTTGCCTTTCAGACCACCTCATCAGGGCTCTGGAGTAACTCTCTGGATTGCTCTCAGTATTGCACATATATTTATGAATACTGTATATATGTATATATTTATACTATATATAGTATTATATTATAAATATTTATATATTTATTCCGCATATATTTATGAGCAATGTAAACCACGCACTCTTTAAATACACCCCTCTGACCTCTTTATCTTGTAACGTGCCTTGCTGTTCCCCTGACAGCCATTGTGTAACTAATTTGTGCAGAGACCCGTTTTCTGAAGACTGCAAGCATATACTGTATCTGTATTTGCCACATGTCTAAAGAGTTCTCCTTATGGCATCAGTGTCATTCTGAGTAGGCAGAGCCGTTAATAATCACAAGAACATTGCTACCTTTTCTCACGTGGAGATTACCATGAGCAGAGGAAGAGTCTTTAGATATCAACAAATACAGAGGTGTTTTGAGCCCTTCATTTCCCAAAGTGGTATTTCCTAGTAGGTAGTTATTAGGTGCCAAGCCTGGTCGTAGTTCACCTAGAGAAAGCGGTAAACATGCTGATAGAGGAGCCTGCTGAGGAGCCTTTGGATGCTGTAGTTAAAGGAGACATAGAATGGAAAACCACTTTGACCATGCACAACCTCTCTTAATTCATCAAAGCCAATGTAAAAGAGCCATCATGAACATGAGGCATGGTTCTGCCCTCTTTCATATGGAAATCCTTCATTTAGAAATAGTCACTAAATCATGGGCGAATTAGAACAAAGCCTACAAATGATGTCAAATAGCACAAAGCCATTGCAGTTCAATTAAGGTGGCCAGAGTGAGGCGTTGTTTACACAAAAAACCCATTTCAATACACATCTTAAATGTGAGATGTTAACTAGGCTTGTAAATTATCACTTAATCTTCTTTTTGACAAATTACAATTGAATATCTTGTATTTTTAACATCAGAAAACAAGGTACAGTACTCCATTAATCCATTCTATGTCACCTTTAAGGGAATCAGGATTGGAGGCTCCTGTATTATTAGGTTTACCACTATACGTCCAGCTTAACTTAGCCAGGTTTGACACTTAGCCACCTTCTTGGAATCCTCCCTGATCTCTTTTAGCCCCAAAGAGAGGTTATGCACAGGCCCCTGAGGCAAACCTGTACAAGCAATGTTCTGCATGGTCTTATGATCTTCAAGTTTGATTAGTCGAATGCCCCTGTGTTTCTTGAGGTCTTTGGTATTTTTTGCCCTCAACGGTGCCTTCCAGGCAGCACTGCCTTAAAGGCACTACTCCCTTCAGTTTAAGGGTTAGGATGAGGGTTGAGGGGGTTAGGGTTAGGAATAGGGTAAAGGTAGTGCCTTTTAGGCTGTGCTGCCTGGAAGGTGTCGTTGGGGGCAAAAAAACACCACTGAGCGTTTCTTGAATGCAGACTGTGCATAACCTTTGAGCTTTTAGTGACTTACAACCAACACAATGCACCATCTGTTTTAAAGCACTGTGAAATGATGATTTAAGTAAGTAATAGTTGTATCAGTGTAGTGCTATTGAAATGAAATACCCACTTTGAAACGTATGAGATGTAAGCAGGACCATTAATGTTATATGATGGACGTCTGGTTGCACAGGCAACATCTAATCCCAGCCCGCCATACAGAGATAGATGACATGGCAGCCTATAGGCACTTGATTCAACTCACTGTGGCAAAGCTCCATTTAAAGTGTGTCTCCTGTTTGTGGCCGTGCAGCCAGAGAACCTCCTGCTGGCCAGCAAACTGAAGGGGGCCGCCGTGAAGCTGGCAGATTTTGGCCTGGCCATCGAGGTCCAGGGGGATCAACAGGCATGGTTTGGTAAGTATCTCTCTCTCTCTCTCTCTCTCTCTCTCTCTCTCTCTCTCTCTCTCTCTCTCTCTCTCTCTCTCTGTCTCTGTCTGTCTGTCTGTCTGTCTGTCTGTCTGTCTTCTATGAATTTCATCAATCTATTACTCTCACCGTAAATAAATCATTTTAAAATGGATTTATCATAGCACCCTTTAAGCTCTTTTTTATTTGTGTGTAGGCAGTTGAGAAACACATGTTGTATTTATTGTGTTTACTGTGGAAAAAAGCCATGTTAGCAGGTGTTCTGTGACCAGGTATCTGATATCTGTTTTATCCATTCTCTCCCGTCTGTGTGGGATTGGAGGAATAATTATGAGAATTCTCTGTGGTCCTCCTGGGCACCTGTGGGGTATTTTTTTTTCTTTTTCTTTTCTTACTCCTGCACCCAGACAATGAGTTTTGTGTGCCTGCGGTCAGGACAGATCCAACTGGTTATTTTAGAATTAGGCTGCATTCCTGTGAAAAAAAAGACGTAATTCGTAATTTCCCTCAGGAGGGATTTTTGGGCCAATTTTTTTTCTTTTTTTTCTTTTTTAGAGTGTTAATCGCAATGCATGATTCACAGCTCAGAATCGCCCGTCAGTTTGGTTGAGCAGATATCACATTTTTTCCCTGATTTAAGCCAGTGCAGTTATTTGTGATTCTGACTTCAGGGCAACTGCAGGGTTCCTTATTAGAATTTTTAAGCAGGATTTGAAAACAATGGGAGTGTAACCCTAAGCAAAACAATCCAGGGTGGCCATGTTACTTCAAGAGGGGGTCTTCTCCTTTTCAGTGTAGATCAGTAAAGGTTTCTCTTCATATCATTTACTGACTACAGCAAGAGCCCCCTTGATGTAATCTAACTGTTAAGTCCAAGGGTTCGATGGTGTGAGCCTTTTGGATTAAACTTACAGCCTCTGTTCTGGTAAAAAAAAAATAAACAATACATTTTGATCATAGCAAAGCATAGTGGCTCTGTAGGACATCTCATCTCTGTGGCACGGTGAGTAAGCATATGATTGGGACTTTGCTGCAGGTTTTGCTGGGACCCCAGGGTACCTGTCACCTGAAGTCCTGAGGAAAGACCCCTACGGGAAGCCCGTGGACATGTGGGCGTGTGGTACGTACTGCTCACTCCCATCACTTCATGCACATCACACTGGTCCGAAGCACACACTTACAGTAGCAAGGGCCTTTGGGTGGCTAGGGTGAACATGGGTAGATCTAGAGGAGAAATGTTTCAAAACCAACAGGAGGACTAGCAACGGCATCCCTCACATCATCACGTTTGCATGCCTGGTATTTTAGTTATTAGTATGCCAGCTCCTTGTACGGTCTGTATAGCGCCATGGGGCGAATGAGGCAGAAAATTTTATTTGACGCTCTACAAATAAAATTGAAACACTTTAAGGTAAATTCGGACTTGAGAACATCACAAATATGCTCAGAATAATAAACATACCCCATGC
>JAODXP020000028.1:13072845-13152845 GCA_027497455.2 Sardinella longiceps | reverse complement strand
CAAAGGGGAACTATTAAAAATAATGTTAAAATATTAATGTTATTCAGTGCTCAGTAATCATACTATTCAGACTTCAGACTTCATGGTCATATTTTATCTCTTCTGAATCTTAATTTGTCTAAAATGGATTTATTGTGAAAATGCCAAAGTGGAAATGAGAGACCGACAGACTTACTGTGTAGACAGACAAACAGACTGTCAGTAGTCAGCACAGCAGGCAAGCGTACCGTACGCAGAACTATGGACTTTCCACCGGAGGAGATCTAATCATTAGCTCCTGGACCAGACATTACCTAAACACTATTAAAAATTAACGCCCCCCCCCCCCCAAACTCGGGAGAGAAATGAACTTCCCTGTCTTTCCCTCACGTCTCTCTCTTCTCTTATCCTCTCTCCCAGGGCGCCATCCTCACCACCATGCTGGCCACACGCAACTTCTCAAGTGAGTATGGCTTCTCTTCTCTCGTCTCACTCCATAAAACACAACTTTTTGCCCTTCAGATTTCAAGAGACTTTCTTCACCGCATTCATCAAATTGCCAGTGCTGTGCTGTCTAGTGTCTGTAGCTCTGCTTGGCAGCTCGACCTTGGGCAGTGGTGGATTGCAAGTCAGATTGTAATTCTTGGGTGGTGGGGGATTGTAATTGCCTCCACCAAGGAGGTTATGTTTTCGCCGGCATGTGTGTGTGTGTGTCTGTGTGTCTGTCTGTGTACAATATAACTCGAAAAGTACTGCATGGATTTGGATGAAATTCTCTGACAACGTGTGTATTGGGATGAGTAAGAACTGATTTGATTTTGATGGCAATCGGTGATCGGTGAACACCATCGGTGACCACATTGCCTTGGCGGAGGTCTGCACTCTCTAAACGCTTGTCTAGTTCAGATGTGCCCCCCCTCCAACTCTCTACGTTCCTCAGGCCCCTCTGCTGGACTAAACAGGAGTGAGTGTGAGTCATGTCCCATGTGCCTCCGCTTTGAGGCCCTATGCCTGTAAGACACCCTCTGACCAGAGGTCAGTATGGGGGCAAGTGAAGCGAAGTTTGATTTACAGTAGCTGAGCGTGCTGGTTATTGTTAAAACAACATGGTCTCTGCTGGAGTAGAGTGTGTGTGGAATGTTAATGCGGTTTTCTCAGTCCTGTACCGCAGTGAAAATCCTGTTGACGCTAAAGCCATCGATGGCTGTTGTTAAAACAACTGTCCCGCTCTCCCCTGTGGGGAGTGATGAGCAGGACGGGTAGGAGAGAAGGACAGAAAAAAAAGAGGGAGAGGGGGGAAAAGAAGGATGAGAAAGAGAGAGAGAGGGAGAGGGAGAGGGGGAGAGATATGCAAGGCTGACTGACCTGCCGATGAGCAGACAGATCATTCTGGCTTGGGACATCGGTGGCAGCTTTGTTTCCCCCCCTCCCCTCATCAGCGCTCCTGTCAGACGAGAGGCGAGTGGATTTAGAGACAGACAGGCTGGATCGGGCGTGAGGCTGAATGGCACACGGCGGCGGTGAGCATACTTGCTTTCCCCTCGCTCGCTCCATACTCAATAACTCTGGAGGGCACTTTTTCATCTCAGATCAAATGGCTGTATTACATACAGTACTCCTGACTATTCTCCATAGCATTTCTATTCTATATGCTGAGTCAGACAACAGTGTGTCACCCCCCCCCCCCCACCCAACCCCCAACTGACTGTTCTTTCCTGCCTTATATCCCCTTCCCCTTATATTTACCTTCCCTACCCTCGCACTGCCATTGGTCATGTGCCCAGGTCTCCTGTTACCTGACACTTGGACTTAATGCATTGAGTAGAAGCTAAGAGCTGCAATGTCCTGTATTTCTTGCTGTTTTCTGCACCGTTTTCTGCTAAAAAAAAAAACAAAAAAAAAAACAATAAAACAAAAACAAATGGTGTTAGTAGTGTTATGCATTCATTCAGTGTTGATCCGTTCTCTCTAGCTGTTTATTTAATGGCGAGGGAGAATTGGCCAGAAATAGCATAATGTAGGCTGTCTCCAATCAGCTTTAGTGTGAGTTCCAATCTTAATGCCTAATACCTCAGATTGCTATTTCTAATAACTTGAAGCCCATTTGCAAAGGCACTGGTTTCGGCACTGGCACAGAATTAATTGTGATTAAATGCATTTGACTTCCTTTCTGTCTTCTCCCCATGACTTGTGTGCTTGTTCTGTCACCTCTGTCTGTGCATGTCAGCTTGTGCGTGCAGCGTGTGAAATTATAATTGGCCACCTGCACCCGACAGAGTCCGAAAAAATACATCATTAGAGAGTGTGTGTGTGTGTGTGTGTGTGTGTGTGTGTGTGTGTGTGTGTGTGTGTGCGTGCGTGTGCGTGTGTTTGTGTGTTTTTCTGTGTGTAGGAGGACTTTGTCAGCTTGGGTTTTTTAGTAACCTAATTGTGTAACACACAGTCTCTCTCTCTCTCTCTCTCTCTCTCTCTCTCTCTCTCTCTCTCTCTCTCTTACTGACGCTCTGTCTCTCTCTCATTCTAGGCAAGACCCCCTTCAACAAGAAGCCTGATGGAGTGAAGGTATGGAACCATGTGCCCCCTCCACCCTTTTCACCTCCCTAGCAAAGTACACTCAACACAAGCGGCATTCATGCCTCCACAGTCACTTACTGTAGGCTACGATGTTTCATTCCGCTAGCTTAGCTTAGCTTAGCCTAGCCTAGCCTAGCTTAGCCTAGCCTAGCCTAGCCTCCCATAAGCATGCACATGTGGCTGCACATGTTGAGCAGGGTCATCCAGAGCTTGCCTGATAAACCTGTCCCATCCTCCCAGGGACCCGGGGAGAACGGGTCAGTCTGTGTTTTCATGTCGTGTTCCTGGCGTATGAGCAATCCCCTTGCACAGAGCCTTGCTCACCCACCCCCACCCCCACCAACAACACCCTGACAGCCCCCCCCATCCTCTGTGCTGTTGCCACTGCTGCGGAGGTTAGCGAAGCGACAGATGCGCCGGAGCCAGGGGATGGCATCTGTAATCCTGCACTCATCTGCCAAGGGCTTTAAGAGACTCGCTGTACCACACTCCTCCCTCCTCCACCTCCTCCTCGCTCTTTACACACACACACACACACACACACACACACACACACACACACACACACACACACAGGTGTGTGTGTGGGGGATTGGGTGGAGACATTCTGAAGGTATCCTCCATTTGATCTCTATCTCTGTCTGTCTGTTTTTTTCATGGTAAATGAAATGCTTTTGAAACAGTGTCAGGCAGTGACTGTGTTTTATATCAGTTCAACTCTCTCTCTCTCTCTCTCTCTCTCTCTCTCTCTCTCTCTCTCTCTCTCTCTCTCTCTCTCTCTCTGTACCACTTCAGAAAAGGAAATCTAATTCAGCGGATGTTGCTATTTTGGTGAGGCATCCATAGAGTAGCTGGTGTCTTACTGTACAGAATAGGATCCCCCATAGTTCAGTATACTGTAGATCCAGTGTGCTGCTTTTGAAGCCTTGGGCCTTAGTCCAGCAATCCCACATAGAACCCCCCCCCCCTCCTTTTTTCCCCCTTTTTTTTTGTTTTACCTTTTTTTTACCTATAAATCTTTGCTCATCTCCGAGAGCTCATTATGCATACAGTATGTGGGCTTATTGTGACACCAGTCGTAGTCTTTTCAGTGTCTAGTCTTTATTCTCTGGTTAGTGTGCTGAATGCAGGTCCTCTCTCCTAAGCACATGGATTAGTCCTGAACCAAAAGCTTTTTTTTTTTTTTTTGCTGTTTTCATTGAAGTTTCCCTTCAGTCCAGGTCTGGGCTTAATCCATACAAAGGACCCCGGCCCCTGGAATATAATCCATGTGAACAATGAGACCTCGCTTCCGCTCCCATATGCACCCGGTCAAGATATATACTGTACTATAAACAATGTCGTGCAACGACGGGGATTTGTGCTCTGAGCAAATGCTGCTGTAGAAATGCCAATCTCATCGCTCTTGAACATGGCTGATTGGCATTCGCCGCGGCAGGCAGGCAGGCAAGCAGACAGGCAGGCAGACATCAGCGCCATGTGGAATGCCAGTCATCCAGATGGGAGCGGAAGCTGGTTGTTCATTGGCATGACCTGAAATGAGTGGTGTTTTAATGTGGGACTGATCCGAGCGTTTCATTTTTTGACGCAAGTGATCACTTGGTCGTTTGTTTCTGTCACTTGAGTTAGTGTTGTGCTGTGTGGAAAGTGCCATTAATGGTCTCCCCAGCATTAAACACATGCTCACTGGAGAGAGAATTGATTAGGGAAAGAAGTTTGTTTTTAAGAACTTTTGTCCCTAAAAAGCACTTTTTATCTAGTTCTTTTGTCTTTCTGGGATGCATTTATACTAGTTTTTCATGAAATGCTCCTGTAAAGCTAATGTGCAGTGTTCATACCAAGCTCACAGAAAGAGGGACTTCTCCGTTCTCTCTGTGCGTAAACAACTCTTCCTTGGGGAGATCAAAGGGGAGTTTTCCCTAATGAATGTAAGCTCTGGGCTAACTCATCATTTACTGAACCTGACACCAATCTAAACAAATGCCTCTCTCTCTCTCACACACACACACTATCTGTCTCTCTCTCTCTCTCTCTCTCTCCCTCTAGCTCTGTTCCTGTTTTTTTATGTTTATTTCATACTTTATCAGTTCTTTTAGTTTCTGCTTTTAAGAATGCTTTCTGATCTTTTCTCTTTCTCTCTATCTGTTCTGTTTTTCTCAACCACTTTGACTTCCTGTTGCCTAAGGCTTCTCTCTGTTTCTGTCCACTGGCCGTATAGGTCAACAACAACAAAGCCAACGTAGTGACCAGCCCCAAGGAGCCGGTCCCTGCTCCTGCGCTGGTACTCTGTCTGTCCGTCTCTCTGTCCGTCTGTCTGCTTCTGTCTGTCTGTCTGTCTGTTCGTGTCTGTCAGCTCAGAACAATTCCAATCCCCTCACTTGGTCTTACATTCATTTTCAGGTTTCCTATTATTGATCTGAGACTGAGCTTTTTGATAGCCTCTCCTCTGCTGTAGGGTTGGGAACGGAGAACTAAATAGAACCGATAATAAATACTAGAACCTAAAACGTAATTAAAAAAGAATGGTATTTAAACATTCTTAAAGGAAATCTTTGAATTTAGTTCTGTCGAATTCAGTTAGCTTGTATAGTCGATCAGTAGTTCAGTCATGGCATAGCGCAGAAACTAGTCTTGGGATAAGAAATATATATATTTTTACCTTTTGGATGCCATTGGTTATCGACTAGGAATTCAAGTCCATGAGAAAAATGGAAATGGGATTCTAAATGAATAATATTTTGCACCCAACCCTACTTTGCTGTAACCGGTGAATAGTGCTGTATAGGTATTGCAAGGATGCAGTCTTCTGAAGACTGCATAGTTGGAATAGAGCATTTTTGCAATGCAAAAATTAGCGGTAGTTAATTTGGTAGTTAATTTAATATAAGCTTTATGAATTAAGCCTATAGTTTTAGAATCAGCATTTTCACTCGAGATACTTTTTAGACTAGAACTTGGCTTAATGCATTTATATGCTATTAGCTCATGGAGTTTTGTCTGAGCTGCAGGAGAATGTGATGTCACTGCTAAATAAGACAGGTTCAAGTCATTGCACAGGAAAAGAGATTTTAGTTAGTTGTTATGATGTGGTGATGTTTTGTGTGTGTGTGTGTGTGTGTGTGTGTGTGTGTGTGTGTGTGTGTGTGTGTGTGTGTGTGTGTGTGTGTGTGCGTGTGTGTGTGTGTGTGTGTCTGCGCACGTGTCCATCCCGGCTGTTTTTCTTGCTGTGTAGATCTAACCATCTGTGATTAAAATTTTTGCTCAGTTAGCTGCTGGCTCACCTGCATGTGTGTTGTGTTATTCATGGATATGGTATGTGTGTGTTTGTGTGTGTGTGTGTGTGTGTGTGTGTGTGTGTGAGACTGCTGTGGATGGCGAAGCACTCTCTTGACCCTCCCATCGCCCCCCCCCCCCCTCGCCCCCTCTGCCCCCTCACTCCTCCACAAGAGATCCCCCACACCCCCCTTCACCAGGCCCCCTCTGCTGAGAGGCGCTGCATCATGCTTCCTCTCGCGCCTTTAGCCCAGGCTTCCCCCATCTGCGTGTTGCCACGGCAACCAACCTGTCACACGTCGAGTGTGCCTGCCCTCAGACGACTAAAAATAGCATCCCTGTTATCAGACTCATTTTTTTTTTTTTTTTTCATCCTCCTACCCCCCTGCAATGCCTCTTTGCCATCCAGTGCCTTTAATCATATCCATAGGGCAGATTGGCCTCAGCTTTTTATTCCAACCAGTATGCACAGTGGAAGCTAGTGATGATCTTCTATTAGATCGATCAGCTCAGTGCTTGAGCAATCACTTCACTTGAATGCAATGATTTTAGGCATGTAAAAAATTTGGTTGGAATCCAAAGCTACATCACATTGGTTCTTTTCTTTGTAAAGGGATGAGACTGCTCATCTATGGCCATTTCATAGCTAGTATCCTCATAAACACTGCCCCCATTGGCTTTAGTGTCTCTGCCTTTGATTGGCTTTACCCACCAAGGCTACGTTTGGATTGGCTTCAGACATCTTGACTGGCTTTTCCTACTGATGCTAATGGAAATAAATCCTAATAAATGATATGTAGAAGTACCGTGACTTGATCCTCATTTGTTTTTGCCTGTTGTTTTTCTTTTCTTTGTTCCCCCCTTCTTATTTCTCTTTTTCTTTGTCCAAGGATAAACCCAACGACCCTGGAGCTCCCAGCGTGAGCATATAGCATATAGCATATAGCAGGGTTCCCCATGCCATTTCATTGGCCCTCTTGAGGCATCATGTGACCTTGTTTGTCAAAGAAACCAAAACCTGACTGTGCCTTACGTTAAGTGTCTTTATGTTGGCTTGCGATGACTTTAACTCCTCAAAGTCATGTACTAAGAGCTCTCATAAATGACTTATGATTGTCAGATTTTTATAAGATTGTGTTATTGATTATGAGGTAATTGTAACCACATCTGTGCTTGCGTGTTTTATGTGAAGGAGGTGTCAACATCATGTTTTCTTCAGGAAGCCTTTTGTATGGCTCCGTTGCTTGTATTGGCCGCAGTAGTGTTGTAGTGGATGAAGTTGTTTAAACCCACTAATAGTTGTTTCTTTCTGCATGCTGTTGTTGTTCTCGGCTTCAGCTTTGTCCATTTCAGTTTTTGTCCACGTCTGTCCTTAAATTCCCACCAGTCCAAAATGGCCGCCATCTTTGACTCCCTCAACCGTAGTTCTTGTAGTTGCTGTTTTGTAATTGTTTGTGCTTCATTCATAAAGTACACCAAGTGGGGACCTACTCTTCAGAAAAAAAGTCCAACAGAACAATCTGAAGTGATATTGACTAGAATTGAGGAGCCAAGACACCCACATTATGGCATAGTGACATTTTTTTAAAGGTCTTAATTGAAGCTTTCATCAGGATGGTCTTTGAAGGAAAGATTTCTTTGTAAACCTACTGTATCCAATTCAGGTCCAATTCAAGTCGTGGATATGTGTGAGAGAGAGCACCCTGATGAATGCTTCTAGAGGCAAATGCTATTGAATCCATGCTTTTAAACATGACGGTGAATTGGCTCTTCTCTAGAACTTGACAAGATGAGTTCATGAATGATGGAACTCATTTTGTGATGAATGTACAGTACTTTTAGGCATAGGCATGTCAAGTGACAGGTCTTTCTGCACGCAACCCAAATCATGATTCCAGAATGCTTTAGTTTGAGGTATTATGATGTCTACTATAAATCTCCTTCCACTCAGGCTGTGTAAAACAGAAGGCTTCCAACAACTGACCACCCCTTGGTGTCCTTTAAATGCTCTCTAACCTCCAACCTTCTTGTAAAGTAATTGTAACATCTTTTTCTTCTTCTTCTTCTTCTTCTCTTCTTCTATTGTATGTATTCTCCCTGCCCCCCTGTCTTTCTTTTCAATCACATGCTCCCCCCATCCCCTGTCCTCCCCTCTTTCTGGATCAGGAGCCTCAAACTACTGTAATCCACAATCCTACTGATGGACAGAAGGTATTGACTGAGTGTTGGGTGTGGTTAATGTCCCAGTCAGTGGGGTGAAGGGTGCTAGCGTGGGTCCCGTCCTCACCAGGAGGTGGCCCAGGTTCAGAGCAGTAGTCTCCATGGAAATGGAGCGCATGTGGTGTTTGGGACGGATGGGTAAAGCGAACACTGGTCTGGGTGATATTGGCACATTGGGCTATATGGCGTCGGAAGAGTTGCTGCTACTAAACTGCATCTAAACCACATGTACTGGAGAAGGCTTCAGCCAACATCTGTTAAAGCAAATGACATCACGCCAACTGAAATCTATGAGATGAATCTGACTTGGAGTGCATTCTGTGCATTAATCCGCTATGCATTTAAAATCCAACGTGACTTGCTGCAGGGTCACTCTAATAATATTGAGGCATCCATTCATGAGATATCCTGTCAGCCATTTACGAGTTTCTGTAAATTATTATGGATCCATTTTTGCTACATATTGACTACCTTGCATACTGAGGGTTGGGTGCCAAGCCAAACCCTACATGTTGTTTAAATGCAGGCCCACATTAACCAGCAGCCTCTTCCAGTACTAGAACAACGAACACTGAAGTGGGTGACTGACTCAACAGGCCGTGCCCATAGCAGCAGACCCTGGAGCAGCAATGGCCCTGAACTGCTAACGTCCTGATAATGTGGCTGAGATCCGGGCCAGATCAGGGCCATGTCTGGCTCTATAGTTTGCTGCTATCTTGGCACTGCCCTGTTCCTTGCATGTTTTACTGACTGGTCTAGAACAGCTATGTTCTGCATGGAAACAACCACTTAACTTCTCAGAGGCTCTAAGAATACACCATGAGCTTGTCCACATCATCCTTCTGCATGCCTTTTGATTGGACTAGTTTTATCAGCTATGTGTTTAGAGTGTTACCGTAGAGTTTTACACAAGAAGTGTGCTAGATCCCTGTCTTGTGGCATTTTCTTTCAAGATTTTATTATTATTTCGATACTTATTGAGTTGCTTTCCCTTTCACTGTTCTCTTTATGTGCACTAGTGAAGGACAAAGCCCTCTTTTGTTGTGTGCGTGTGTGTGTGTGCGTGTGTGTGTTTTGGTTTGGTTTGGTTGTGGTGGTGTCTCAGGTGTTACGCTGGTGTTTTTACGGGTTGCTGTCAAAACGGTTGGTGTTGAAGGGGTTAATATTGGGACCTACTGCAGTCTATGTAACCATGCTTGCAGAAAAGAGAGAAAAAAAGAGTCCTTCACTTCTCATTGTATTCAATACATCTCATTGTATTCAATACATTAAAATGAATAAAAATAATATGTTCATTCATGTTGAAGGCATGCATGGTGCATTACACTGATCTACCACACAATTAACAGACCTACCCTCTTATAGTGTGGCCTCTTTCGACCGGTCCTTGATTTTCTCTTTCAAGTGTAAATGCTGCAACGCTGGATGAAGTACTCTCAGATGAAGGATTCAGATCAATCACACTTCTGAGGGAATTAGCTAAACAAGTTTCAGAGACACAAGAAGATTGCCTACATTTCAAATCTTTCTTTTTTTTTAATTATTTGCTTTAATCGTCCATTTTGCTTCCTTTAGGAGTCCAGCGAGAGTGCTAACACTACCATCGAGGACGACGATGTAAAAGGTAGGATTTCACTGCTAAGGAACACTATCCCCTTTTCTTGTCTCTGTTGATCAAGCGCCATACACAAGCAAAAGACTCCTACAGTATCCTATAGGAGAAGACTCATACAATATCCTACAGGAAAAAAAAAAAAAAAAGATCTGATGGTTAATACGAGTCTCTCTCCATAATAGTTCATTTTCCCTGGGCCTGAGATGTTCTCCTCATATTTCTGACACTGATGTATGACCCCTTTCTTTTCTCATTTCCCTCCATCACATTACCTTCACGTCGCCTAGTCACTTATCATAGTGTCACTGCCACTAGCGCCGATTCTTCTTCTTCAGCTGTATGCACTTCACTCTCTTGATAGAATCTGCAGGCACCTTGCCTTCCAGATTCATTGCAGAATACTGTGGCCTATTAGCTTTTTCCTGATTGCTCCTGATGCACCCCCCCCCCCCCCCACCACACACACACCCCTTCCCAACGGCTGGTTTTGTAAACAAGCACTCTCCTATCAATCCGCTGTCTTTCTGGAGTTACTTTCAAATCCTGATGGAATTGCTAGCACTGTAGAAAAAAATCAAAAGATTGTAATTGCACTTGATTGCCTGTTTCGCTCGTTGAATAAAAAAAAAAAAAAAAAAAGTTGCATTTTCAATGCATGCTCTGAAATAAAATAAGGCCATTTGTCAGAGCTCAGTTTGTGATCCCTCCAAGAATAGTGGCATTTATCTCTTGTAAAGATGGCCTTCCATTACTGTTTGTCTAGATCGCTTTAGGGCTGGCTCTCTGTAGAAGACTACAGGGTAGCACTTTATAATAACTGTCCTCTATAAATGGTTATCAAATAGCTTATTAACATTAGTGAGAAGTCAATTGGAAAGTTTGTGGTTTCAACCAGTCAAATCATTTAATTCCATCAGGTTTTTTTCATTTTATCATTCAGCCATAACAAACTGTAAATTAACTGTTAACTTACTATCTTAATAACTGTGCTGTAAAATGTCCGTTAATTACTGCTACTTAACTGTTAACTGTTATCTATTAACAGTTAGATAATTAATTACTGATGTTAATAAGCTATTTAATAACTATTTATAGAGGACGGTTATTATAAAGTGCTACCGACTACAGCTTATACATAGCAGAATGAGTCGGTTGCATTGGATTTCTGGCCAGTGGTATCTGCATGTGCGTGTGGGTGGTTGGAGGGGTGGGTGCAAAAAGGCTTTGTCAGGCCATTATCACTCCACTAAGGACTCCAAATGACAACATTTACATAACTCTGTAACACACCTGAAGGTCCTGTCAGGTGCACGACCCTGGCCTACAGTACGCTTCGCTAGACACAGCAGCCAAGCAAGCCATTTCCATTTCACACATTGGTAACACTTTATTTGAAGGTACCGTCATAAGACTAACATGACACCGTCATTAACTATGACATGACGTTGTAAAGAATCCTAACCCTGTCATGACTTCTGACATACCCTAACCATGAGAAATACCGGGTGACACTTAATGACAGAAGTCATTACTGGCATATAAAGTTTATGACAGATTCATGACAACGTCATGTCATAGTTAATGACAGTGTCATGTCAGTCTTATGATGGTACCTTCAAATAAAGTGTAACCCACACATCTAACCAAGGGCCCACAGCAAGGGTTCACATGCTAGAGCTTACCCTTAGTTAGCTTGGACTTGGAGGGAATACAGTGATGTCTGTATGATGGGTGGCATATCATCTGTACTGATATCTCCAACCCTCTAGATTCTCCAGCAACAAAAAGCAATAGTCTAATATTGAAAGTCACTATTGTGTATTATAACTGACGGCTTTGATATTCTACCCTTTAGCTTCATACTCTAGAAATAGATGGCTCGTGTGTGTGTGTGAGTGCCTTCCGGCTTAATATCACCCACTCATGAATCCTTTTCATAGTTCACATTTCTAATTGCCTTCCAGACTTTCCACTTTCATTTCCCCCTGCTTTTCTTTTCTTTCTTTTTATTTGACTCTTTTTTTTTTTTTTTGTGACCAACCTTCTTAAGGGAACATGACCCCAATCACCAGAATGAATCTCATTTGTCACCCCCTACCTGGCGGATCTTTTCAGAAGCCTGAGACAGCCGAGTCCGATTTAATCAGGGGGCGGATGAGGATGTACTGTTAAAGCACACGTGACTGTGGGAGGACAATTGGCCAGGCACACAAGGGCTTGGCGCAAAGCAAAGGGGATGCCCCAGCAAAGGCTTCTATGGGGACACAATGGCCATCTGTTGTTCCCTCGTACAATATGACCACTCCACCCCCCCCCCCCCCCAAATCCCCCAAATTGAACTCCTGGTGATGGATAATGTCTGTGCGTGTGCGTTTGCGTGTGTGTGTGTGTGTGAATGTGTGTGTGTGTGAGAGAGAGAGAGAGAGAGAGAGAGAGAGAGAGAGAGAGAGAGAGAGAGAGAGAGAGAGAGAGAGAGAGAGAGAGAGTGACAGAGTCACATATGCTTGGAATAAAACAATCTGTTACTGGACCAAGTTAAGCACAGTGTGCCATACAGTAGGGTTTACATGCACCAAGAGAAAATTCAATTCTTGCCTTAGTCTGACTAAAATTAAACTTTAAAATGCATATACAGTAAAAACGTAAACCTACCTCAGTACCAAATCGGACCACTCATAACCCAATTAAGGCACCTACATAATGACTGGAAGCATGTAAACTGGACAATGCAGTCAGTCGAGCCAAGATAATTTCTGTTCTTCGTCCTCACCACTAAGCCTACTGGTAGATAGCCCAATGACAAAAGGCAGTGTGGTTACCTACCTACCTACCATCATGAAGTTATCTAATACTAAGTGTTGACTGAAAGACTGCAAAGACCCATGTGTTTGTTAGGCAAACAGGAGTATGTATGTATGTAGTAGTCAGTATGCATGAAGGTATGTAATTGAGTATGTATGTATGTATGTAGTAGTCAGTATGCATGAAGGCATGCATGAAGGCATGCTATAGTCTGTCTGGAGTCGACTGTGTGTTTATTCTTTCAATAAGAGCTCTCAAACTTCCCGAATAGAGCACATTCATTTGCTTTTTCCATGAGCGGCGGCTTGGATAGGTCAAATAGATCTGGGTTCTACAGAAATAGCTGAATTGATGGTGCTGTTCTCAGAATGTCACACTGAATCACATCAAGAGACAAAAACAAATTGATTGGCTTGTGTTATTGTAATCATTGTGTACCGCTAGCCACACCTGATGCCCTAATACATGGGTGAAAGCACTGATGCCCCAATAGATAAGTCATAAGTCAGTTTATTTATATAGCACATTTAAAAACAACAGAAGTTGAAACCAAAGTGCTTCACAAGGTTAAAAAAAGCAGGCACATACTGTATGTGCTTCCAATACATAAATAGTTCAAAACACAGAAATGTATAAAAGTTCAAAAAACAGATGAGTAAAAGCACTGAATAAGTCAACATTTTGTATTGTATCCCCTTAACCAATTGAGTTTATTGGCAGTGTGTTTTAATGCTGTGCTTTTCCTCATCCTCATGGTTCCATCCTCTTTGCTTTCAGTTTGGACTACTGAAAACAAACTAACATCAATGCATGGCTTTTTAAAAAAACAGCTTCCTAATCTCATTCTACATTTCATTTATTTTGCCCTTGCATCTGATCCTTTTTCTTGTCCTATGTTCTGTGTTCCCTGTTATGTTGTTTGTGTCCATATTTGTTTTGTTTTGCCTTCTCATGTCACCCCTACAACCAACTTAACCACATGCATACCCTTGTCCCCCTGTTCTCACTCACACAACCCAACCCAACCCTCCGCCCCCCAAAATAGTGCAACGCTACAAATTCATATCTTCGCGGCCCCTAGTGTTCCAGCGTGCTCTCTCCAGCTCTCCTCCTCTTCCACCGCCCCCTTACACTCGGGGTCGCTATCCGTCTCCTCACTCATCCTCTCGCTCTCGCTCCCCATCCCGCTCTCGCTCCCATTCCGCATCCTCCGCCGCCTCTTCGGCGTTGTCCTCCACCTCCTCCTCCTCCTCGTGCTGGTACTCCCTAAGCGTGTGGCCCAGCCCAGGTGCCCTCTGCCAGGGCTTGCTGCGGCTGCTGGTGGTCAGCTATCTGCTCCTGTTCGTCTGTTCGTTTGTGGTGTTCCTCTCCGTTCACTCCCCGTCCCTGTCAGTGTCCACATCTGTGTCGGTCAACGGCAACGGCCGCCGGGGCCAAGTGCCCTCCTCCCCTCAAAGCTCTGTGAAGCACAGTGCCAGACCCAGACCCAGTCTCAACAGCACCCAGTGTAAGTGCCTCCTCACTGCTCAAGCCCTGTGCTGTGCAACATGATGCACAGATTAGTCACTATGAGGTAACACTATAGAAACCTCCCAAAAAAGTCCCCTGTTAGCCATCATGCGCTAACTCCCTTAGGAAGCCCCATGTTATGACGTGAGGCAAATTTTAGCCACCATAAGCTAACCCTTCAGAAATCCACTAGCTGTCTGAGGCCCAGATGACACACATGTTAGCCACTATAAGCTAACCCTTTAGACATCCACCAGCTATAGCCTATGCCCAGGCCAGATGACACACATGTTAGCCACTATAAGCTAACCCTTTAGAAATCCTTTGCGTGCCACCACTAGTATCCCAACATGAAAGTGAGGCTTAGATTTAAGCCCAGAGGGTTTCAAGCCTCAGAGAGCACATGGTCCTCCTAAAGCCCAGCCACTTTGGGGCCTTGACACTGGCAGTGCATTACATAAAATAGGCACAGTTGATATTCCATCAGTTAACAGTTAACCCCTTCAAAAGTCTATTTATAGCTTTAAGTAGTGCTAGAGTATGAGTTTTAATAGCCTAGTCCTCCTGCTATGTGAAAAGTGAATTCCTCCAAAGCCACACAGTTGATTGGGTTGAGTGGCCAATAGATTATTGTGACTTTCCTTTGGACTGGTTACTAGTGTAATGTAGTAGTATTTTATTTTATACATACAGATCATTTGTTTGATTCATAGAGAGAGTTAAGAACAGATACAAAGATGGACAAAAGGAGCAGGTGCACTGTCACCAAGGATTAATCTGGATTTGAGATTCAAAGTCCAGGTGTCTGCTGCCCCCTGTAGGATTAGTGTGGTGCTACAGGACTCATTTGTGTGTGTGTGTGTGTGTGTGTGTGTGTGTGTGTGTGTGTGTGTGTGTGTGTGTGTGTGTGTGTGTGTGTGTGTGTGTGTGTGTGTGTGTGTGTGTGTGTGTGTGGGAGACACAGGAAGTAGTATGTGAGTGTGTAGTGTGCAGATGCATGAGAATGTTACAAGCCAGATTTGAAATAGAAGTGCTGCTCTTTGTTCCACCCATGCACTTGAATGCATGTGTTTAATAATTACATAATAGTGTGAAAGAGCAGCAGGGGATGAATGAAGGCTTTCATTCAGACACAGCGTCTCATAGACGAAACTGTCTTATTGAGAACCCAGTGTTTGGGCTGTCACTGGGAAGGAAGGAAGGAAGGAGACTTGGAGACCAAATACATCAGTCTGACTGTCTGTCTGTCTGGTGTCCTGAAGTGACCCCGTACTGGAGGCAGCCTTACAGAAAAGCTGATCAAACTTTCTGTCCCTCTATTTCCCACTTTTTACACCTCCATGTTTCATTCGGTGTAATGTATTGCATCTGCCAAAGCCAGGCCCGGTCCGCCTCCATGGAATTGATTTTGTTTTGGCCGAGTAGAAGTGTAATTCCACATGAGCTGGGCTTGAGTAAGGATGCTATTACACGCTCAAGATGGAGCGTGGAGCAATGGAGATGGAGCAACAAGAGAGTAAGCAAGCACAAAAGTCAACCCCCCCCCCAAAAAAAATGAAGCCATTTTGTTTCAAACAAGGATAGAGTGGTGTGCTTGAGGAAGTCCATGACCCTTGACATTTTTTAACTTAAAAGGAGAACTCCCACAAGGCCACGGAAGCACAATGATTAACAACAAATAGTTCATGCAAAGAGTGAACTAAAATGTCTTCCCTGTAATCACACGGCCTCCACAGTACCTATTTCACAGTACCATTGCATCCCAGACTGGAGAGTCCAGGCGTCCGTTTCCCAAAAGCATAGTTGCTAACTAAGTACTAACTACGTTGCCACTAAAGGTAGCTCCAGACCAAAGATCCGCGACGAGACGGGCTGCAACGTTCTATATACCTGGACGTTCTAAAACTCTGAAACTGCGATTTGACATGTTAAATCTTTTGCGACAGCTTGCAACAGCCTGCAACAACCTGCGACAATTCATTCACACCGCCGCAACTTCGTTCTAAAACTGTTTCGTCTCGTTGCGGATCTTCAGTCTGAATTGCCCTTAAGTTAGCAACTATGTCTGCCCTGGACTGTCGTATTCACCTGCACTGCAGGTGTCACTGCGGAGTTGGGCAACACTATACCACATCCTCCTCTCAAATAATCATTATTTAACTGTACCATAATCATTAAATATGAAGACACTCTATCAGAGTTAGTTTGCTTTCAAGTGTTTAGCACTCAGAAAAGTGTGTTCACGCAAGCAGCAGCCAAAAGTAGAGGAGATGCAGTTGGTTGCCAAATGTTGGTTAGTAACGGACTGCTTCCTGTTGACTGTCCTTGGATGCGATGATGTAATTCTTCAGCGCCTCCATCCATCATACCTTTACAAGAGTGTAGCGAGAGGTCGGCCATCAATAGCGGGGCCGTGTAAGGTCAGACGGAGATTGCAGGATGTTTCATCGGCTGCTGCCTGGCCAAAAGCAGAGCCCTTTACCTTGTGTGGCGGCTGTGTGAGTTGTACAGCCACTATGGGCACTATCTGTTTGGAGAGCTTCCAATTTTCTGCCTCGCTGACTTTTACAGCGTGACACACTGGAGGGCAGCACACTAATGAAGTGTTGGCTGGCACACGGCCCAGAACGTCGCAGTCGCTCGTTCATAAGGAAGAGGGGGAGAGGAGGTGGGGGTGTGTGTAGAGGAGCGCTCACATGTGCCTCAACACTAACGCTGCCGGCACTCTTTTGTGACCTCATTGCTTTGATTTGTGCCTGTGACGTAATGGCCGCTTGTCATTTCCCTGTCCTCCATGTTCACCAGTGAACACACTAACTAACAGGACTCTCCGGAGTGTTCTTTGCATGATCCAAACTCTCCTCTTTTGTTGTCCCTTAGCTTACATGTTAACCATGAAAGGTAAATGTTTTGTTGGTTACGTCTGATTGATTGTTTGTTTGTTTGTTTGTTTGTTTGTTTGTTTGTTTTGTTTTGTTTGTTTGTCTTTCATTGTTGGTGATCTCGTCTGTGCTCTCTCTTCCCCTACTGGGTTTTCCTATGATCTTGTTCTTCTGTTTTGTGCATAGAGAGAATACAGGCTAGAGTCACTTTGGCGTGTTTCTGTATAGTGAGAGCTTCACACTTACAGTATGCACAACTTCTCCATCACGATCTATTCATTGTGTTTCCATTGCACCTCTTGCCCTTTCACTTTGATTTCTGTTGATCAATGGGTCGCCACTTGCCACTGCAAACGTCAAAGTGCCAGAGAGCTTCTGGCCCATACTAGTACATCTGTGACACAGGGGAATAGTCAGATTGGGAGTCTCTTTTTCCTTTGTCAATTCTTTCTCCCATTTCCCCACTTTTCCAACAGCACGGAAGCAGGAGATCATTAAAGTGACCGAGCAGCTGATTGAGGCGATCAATAACGGTGATTTTGAGGCCTACACGTGAGTACAGTAACCACCTGACACACACACACACACACACACACACACCTCTGTCATAGACCACTATATTACCTTAGAAGTTTTGACAACCACTGGAAATGTTTATGTGTGTGTGTGTGTGTGTGTGTGTGTGTGTGTGTGTGTGTGTGTGTGTGTGTGTGTGTGTGTGTGTATTTCCTCTGCAACCTCTCAGGAAGATCTGTGACCCTGGACTGACTTCTTTTGAGCCCGAGGCCTTGGGGAACCTGGTCGAGGGCACCGACTTTCACCGCTTCTACTTTGAAAATGGTATTGTCCTTTATGTAGCATGTGACTGTACAGCATAGTGCGCTAGCTGAGCTGGAATTACCATCAGTATTACAGCATTAGATCAGTATATGCGATCAACCCCAGCAAGAGTAGCAGGACTGGACAGTCCAACTCATGGGGAGGAGGCTTTAAAGGAATGCACCGGAGTGAATTCAAGCATAGCCCTGCTGCACGAGCCTCCCAACAGCAATATATTTTGCATGAAATTAAAGAATTTCGAACAGCATAGACCTAACGCAAACGCAGAAGCGAACAGGCACTTAACATTGAGTCAATGTAACCTCAGATCTTGCTTTCGGTTTCCGAAAGTAAGATCTGAGGTCCCATTGATTCAGTGTAAAGTGCCTGTTCGCGTTCTGCGTTCGCGTTCTATGCCGTTCGAAATTCTTTCGTTCCACTGCGCTAACATAGTGCATGTTAGCAAGCTCTTTCAACAGGGCTATGCTTGAATTCACTCCGGTACTCTCCTTTAAACCTCCAAATATCTCCATGTGAAATAAGCCTCCATGAGTGAAGAATGTGAATGAGGCGTCCCACACTACTAGAGTGTCTGAGAGATAGCAGTGGAAGATTGTGACACTAGAGTGTGTGTGTGTGTGTGTGTGTGTGTGTGTGTGTGTGTGTGTGTGTGTGTGTGTGTGTGTGTGTGTGTGTAGGAGGCTGTGGTTGGCCACTCTGGTCTGAGTCACGGCCACAGGCAGTACAGATGAAACCATCAAAAGTGTTACTCACAGCCACCACTGCAGTCCTCAGACATCGACATCGACACGGAGGACGACGCACAGCATGAGACATACTCTCACTAGTAGTTTAAAGAACCAGCGTGTGTAATGAACTCCAAGAATCAAAACGGGATTTATTCCATAATTTGGAATATATGTTATCTGCTAGAACAGTCGGAATTGTTGGAATAGTTTTGACACCTGAAAGGTGAACTCATGCTGACAGTAAGTGGAGGACTGGACAAAACACAAACTTGTACAGTACTGTGCAGTCAGTTCACATTCACCTGACATGAGCAAACCTAACTGATGCTGTGCGTTGTTGTTGCTAAAAACTCGTGGAAGAGGGAATGTGTGACTTTTTGGTCAATGGGAACTGGTAGGTGTTGGTGAAGGGGATGTTTGTGAGGTACACATCTCACAAATAACGGTCTTTGGTATTTTTTGCCCTCAACGGTGCCTTCCAGGCACTATTCCACTCAGTTTAGGGTTAGGATGAGGGTTGAGGGGGTTAGGAATAGGAATAGGGTAAAGGTAGTGCCTTTTAGGCTGTGCTGCCTGGAAGGTGCCTTTGGGGGCAAAAAACACCATTGAGCACAAATAACTTGTGCTCATGTGGATAAAAAGCTCTTCTGTGACTTTGGTCAATGGGAACTGGTACTGTAGGTGCAGTAGGTGAAGGGGATGATTACTAGGTATACATCTCACCAATTAACTGCTATTCTCATCTTCCACTTCTCCCCCTCCAGCTCTGTCCAAGGGCCATAAGCCCATCCACACCATCCTGCTCAACCCCCATGTGCACTTGATCGGTGAGGATGCGGCCTGCGTGGCCTACATCCGCCTCACCCAGTACATGGACGCCAACGGCATGCCCCGCACCATGCAGTCTGAGGAGACCCGCGTCTGGCACCGCCGGGACAGCAAATGGCAGAACATCCACTTCCACCGCTCCGGCTCACCCACTGTGCCCTCCAAGTAAGCGCCACACAGCTCAGCTCAGCACAGCCAGTCAGGCCAAACGCATTAGTCACAGTTCATGACCCTTTTCAGGACATGTTTCTTCCATTTCTCCAAGTGGGCCACCTACAGTATGTAGGTCTCCTTAAAGGAATAGTTCACCTCTTTATGAAAATTGGTTATTCACCCCCTTATCTGGAGTTACATATGTGGGTAAGAGCATTTGGTCTTTTACCTTTAGCTTAGCATAGGTGCTGAAAAGTAAAGTTGCCAAAGAGTTGCTATCTGGCAACATTACATTCCAGTGCCAATGCTAAGCTAAAGCTAAAAAAATGGGTAAAATTGTGGATGCCATACTAGGAAAACACAAGCACTGAGATCAAAATTCTTTTACCCACATAAGTAACAGGTAAGGAGTTACCAATTTTCATAAAGAGGTGAACTATTCCTTTAATGTATCTTCTGCTGTTCTTTCTGAGAGCAGGTGCTCATGCTAACTATTCGTTTTGACTACTTTCACACCTGGCTTGTTTGGAGTCTAGTTAAATTAAAACATGGAGTGTTTCTGACATTATTTGATTTGTTTGGTGCCATTGAAAGCAGTGTTTTGGAACACGACAAATGTAGTGAGACCACCTGTCTTGGTTGGATTACAAACTCAAAGTAAAAACTCAGTCCTGTGTTATGATTTTTTTTTTTTTTTTGTCTATCAAAAGGAAAGCAACAATCTGACCAGCGTAGAGTAGCTAAGTTGTCTAAGGGTTATTATACAATTGGTTCTATTCTCGATGTTGCTTGAGTTAATTTTGCAGCATTCAGAGTGGAACAAAAGCTATGAACCGCTCTGCACATGCGAGTAAACTACTCTCACGTTGATCAGATAGACCACATTGGCAAATAATCCAAACATACAGTAATGCTGTTTGCAGATAATCCCAACATAATGAGTTTTGTTCTGAGAAAGTGTGATTATTTTGGGGTAAACTCACCACATTGTGATTTCACTGCCTCAATGAGTCAGATGTGAAAGCCCCCTAAGCGGCCGTCCACACTGACACGCTTTTTTCACCTCCAGACGCTCAATTTCAATTGTTTCCCTATGGAACGATGCGACTTGACCGTTGCTACGTGCCTCGCGTAAAAAAAGCGCAAGTAAAAACGCAAGCGACTAAAAAACGCAAGCGTTCAAAGTTGAAAATAGTTTAACTTTTGAGGTCACGTTTTCTTCAACAATGGGCCCGTTGCCTAGCTGCCAGTCATAGCTAAATCGGGGAGTTAGCGGTTTAGCCAAATCTAGCTGTCATAGCAACAAGACTTACATTTATCACTTTCGACCTCGCATGTTTTTGTCACTCACATTTTCAGAATACTTGCGTTTTACAAGCATAAAAGCGCGTTCAGTGTGAACGGGCCCTAAAAGTGCTTCTAAATGCATGTCAAAATGTGTTCTTAGAATGAAAACACTCCAAATCTAAATCTCCACTGCCTCTTATATTCACAGCTAATATGGCCTCTGCACTGCTGTTACCAGGGTAACACTTCCTGCCAGCTGAGCATTCATCCTGCCTACCCAGTCTCAATCACACCCTGACCCCACCCACTACGACTGCTCTACCCAATGGGAGTCTTGTTTACATATCATCACTGCTGGACTCGGGATTGTGGAGGGGTGGGCCGGTCAACTCATGATATCATAACGCGTGTCTTTTATTTTGTTGTTGTTGTTGTTGTTGTTGACGAAGTTGGGCTGATGCGCATCATTGTGGGCCTGATGCTTTGACGTCACGGCCATGCATACCAGTGCAGTAATCAGACAAGCCTGTCACTCAAGTAACCCTTAGAGAACTTCTCATCCCTTTTATTCAAGTGTTGTGATTGTCGTCGAGAGAGCCAAGTTGATTTGTACATTTTAGAACTCCATCCCTGTCACTCAGTCAGTCTCTAAGCAGCGTACCGTACCATACCGTACCGTACGTTCTCAACAAGCGTACACATTTAGAGAGAAACTCACTCGCTTCTTGTTCTTGTCATCTGCGGAGAGCCACAGCTTCTAGCGAGAGCTGTGAGACACTCTCTCCATCAGAGCAGCAGGGACATGTGTGAGATATCACTGATTGCACCACACAGAAACATGGTTGCCAGCATATCACACGCACTGCCTACTTTCAAACACCCTTCAGAAGGAAAGACTACATACCTTTCATTTCATGTGCAATATGGCAACACTTTTTAAGTATACTGAATGGCGAAAACAACTTGAGCTTGCTTGTGTGTTTTTTTTGTTTTTGTTTTGTTTTGTTTTGTTTGTTTTGATTCCGTTTTTTTGGTGATTTAGAAGATGTTTTTGTGTGAGTAAGGTAAAGTGCTACTATTGCTTTTACACTCTGGAGTATTAACAGTAGTCTGTGAGTTTAGTTTTTGAGCTCAATGCCAATCTGTCGTGCTGCATCTCAAGCAGGTCAAGCAAACATTCTTAAACAAAGAAAAAAACAAATCTATATATAGAGAATATTTTTTAGAGGGGACGATCTGAATATGCTTGGTTCCATAATCACAGCTGTACAGGGAGGGAATATATGTTTAAAAAAAAACGTGAAATGTTTTAACAGTAAGGGAATGTAACATAGGTCTTTGTACCATATGCCACATCAAGGTCTTGTTCTTTATCTTGTGGAAAACTTGTGGACAAGTTATCTTTTATGGTGATTTCAGTAATCAGATTTTTTCTTTTGTATTGTTTTGAATTTCATTTTTTGTTTTGTTTTCTCTTTTTTTTTATTGCTAAAGATCATTGACATGGAGTGGGGTCTCTCCAGTCTCTGTTTCTCCTCTCCTCCGTTCCCCCTGCACCTCACAGAGTGTTTCTCACAACTGCATGACTTCCTTTTTTTTACCACATTAGTTCCTTTACTCTTCTGTCACCCTCATAAGGTTCCCTTTGGCACCCCACCCCCAAACCACCCGCTTCTTTGCCCCTAGACCACACCCCTTGTGTTTGTTTGTCCCCACCTTTTAGGCTAAGGTTATTATTAACAATTCTATATTTAGATGTTTTATTTTCGGTGCAAAGTGGTGAATAGTGAATGCATTAAGAAATATTTTTTTCCCACACTCACAACTTTGGGTGTCAGTGGAGCGGCTTGTGCAGAGATGTGATTGAGTGGAGAGAGTGGAGCCATGTCATTTAGATGGGGAGGGGGGGGGTTTGGACTTGTGTGTTTGAACAGGGAGCAAAGAAGTGGGAAAATGTCTCAAACATTGGATTTGGTTTCAAGATTACAGAGTAGACACACCCACACCCACAAACTCAGTCTGTGTACGTAAGGGATTATATTCTGCAAGGCAGTCATCATTGTGGAATAACTCCTGACAGTGCAGGAGCCTGACCCCTTCCGAGGACACTTGATCACTCCGAAGAGAATTACTCCGCAGTAATGACCAACTTGCAGAACGCCATCCCACTTATTACATGGTTACCTATTGAATCAATAACATGTCAATGCTGTTTATCATTGATTTCATAGTAGACCTTATTAATGACCGATAGATAGATAAAATAAAAGATTGATAATAGCTTCTGAAAAAAAACCCCGCAGATCAGCTGATACATTACAGCAACATCCGTTTCACTTTTCTGAACAGGTCTCAGTGGTCTATTTTATTGCATGTAATCATTTTACATTGATTGAAAGTCATCTATTGAACTTTCAGCAGCAGTTTTAGTTTGTGACCATGCTGGCTTATCAGTACAATTGAGAAAAGTTTTCCCCCCTCTCTCTCCCTCTCACCCACACACACAGTCCACTTTTAGTTTGTCTGCCCAAAAAGTGACTCAAGCCATGCCACACTATGGACAGAGTGTAAATATCTACTGCCACTAAGGGAACAGACTGATGTTTGAAAAATATACAAATAAAATGTGTGATTTCTGCCTAATCTGGTTCCGTCTCTTAATTATTATCTGCCCATTTACTAACCTGGCACGTTTGTCAACTCACATATTCATTTGCAGTCCAGACAATCTGACCATCACTTCTTTAAAATGGGTTTTCCTGTGGTGGACATCATGGATATTGAAATCCCTCTATGGCTATAGAAAGACTTTGATTAAAAAGTGAGTTCATGAAAAATGAGTAAAGTTTTTTTTTTTTTTTCCCTTGACTGAAGGCAAAGACAGAAGGCAAACTAGATGAGTTGAACACATGTACAGTTTATTTCTGTTCCTGTCATATACACACTGCAGCTGCGGAGCTGTTTGTTTTCTTCTGGGTTTCACCTTTTTTTTTTTTTCTTTCTTTTTTTTAAATTCCCCCAGTTATTAAGTTGACTAATACATGCCCTCGAGTATATTCATGAAGAGTTGTCATCATCACCATGGAAACAAGATGCTTTGTGAAACTCCAAAGTTCTGACTGTTTTGTAAACCAATCCAAACAGTTTCTCCTTTAAACCATCGTGTTATTATACTCCGGATGTAAGCAAAGTGGGAAAACCATAATATCGTCACAAAGAGTAGGATATAATCTTCACTGCACATAGATGCTTCAGACCAACCCCCCAGATCACACTTACAAACAGTGTGGAAGATGTCAGAACCAGTTCATTGTCATTCTTTTTATTTTGCTGTTGAAAGCCAAAACTGACATCCCCAATTGACAATGATTCTAAGCATTTTCACCAACAAACATACACACACACACGCACACGCACATACACAGTCTCACATGCATATATTCATGAGTTCATACAGATGATGATTGTAAATGGGTACCAGGAATATGGACTGAGCAGAAGATGAAAAAATTAAAAATAATAAATAAAAAAGTATGTGTGTGCATCCAGAGGCTAGTACAGATATGCCCCCTACTGGCGAGACATTTAACCTGCCTCGGTCTCACACTCACAGTCAATATTGCATGGACTCACTGTGGAGTGGGCATACTTGCTTTTTGTGTGGACAGGTAGTTATGAAAATGCTGAACGAATGCTCAGTGTATCCAAAGGTACTGTAGATCCCACAGTTCTACCTTTACATTCTGTTTGGTAAGTCATTGTGGTGTCCAGTAGGCTATAGGAGCCTTTGGTGTTGTCTGAAAGCATATAATGCCAACTGGATTCTGCACTTGGCATAAATATGCCTCCAATGCAGTGCTGTCAGTTGATATATGCAGCTAATTGTCCTGTTTTCCAAGACTTAACAACAATGTGGTGCTGTCTTTAAGAGGTTAGCATTTTTTTCGGCTGTTAGAAACAAAACTATGACCTGACTGTGCTTAACTGTCAAAATCAAGAGATTTGTAACAGCAAAGCATTTGCAGTGATCAGTGATTTAGTATTACAATCTGAAATGTTGATATGCAAGCCCCTTCCCTTGCCTTAGTTATATTTAGTATAAACTAAACAAGTGATGATTATTTCAGAGTCAGTTTAAAGGTGATGGTTACCTATCCGGTTAGATAATAACTTTGAAATATTTCTAGCGTTTTAAGTTCAGTAGGAAACCGCTGTGGCTATGCGACAGCTATCTAATACGGCCTCACAGACTCAGATCCATGGTATGAGAGGTATCACGCTTTTATTTTACAACATTTGCAACAACAATAAAAGACAAAAAAAAACAAAAAACAACAAAACCAACTGAAGCACATTCACACTCTCCCTTCACCACAGCCAATAACAGGGGCCTGGTCAACGCTCATGAGGACAGCTCAAAACTGCAGTGGGATAATAAGGTGTGTGCTTGTGTGTGTGTGTGTGTGCAGGGAAAGGTGATGAAGCACACTGTACAAATGATTACAAAAAAAAGAAAAGAAAAGGTTTTCGGTAATCATTCGTGATTTTGGTGAGGAGGGTTAGGGGTTGCAGTGTCGGTGAGGTGAAAAGCACAGTGTGCACAAATCAAATCTCTTTCTCAATTTCTCTCTCTCTCTCTCTTACACACACACACACACTCTCACACACACATTCACAGAGACAGACATGCAGACAGTGTATATCTCTTTGCTATGAACACACACAAACATGTGAGACAAAGACACACAAAAAAAGGGACAGGCTCAACAAGCTGAATAGAATGGAACCAGATGTGAAAGGCTTTTGATGTTGGTGATGGCAGACATTTTTTTTTCTCCAACACAAACTCAGATGGGGGAAAAAAAAGGAAAATCTTCACACATTGAAAAGGACACAACACACTCTAAGTTCGCAAGCAGTGGTATGACATCACCTGATTTACAGCGAGGCAGATTACTCGTTTATGGGTCATGACACAGCACACTATCACATTCAGTCTCCTTCCCATTCTGTCCTCGAAACACACACACACACACACACACACACACACACGTGCAAACACACACGTCGCTCTGTACAAGAGAACCTCAGACCATACACACAGACACACATCCCAGTCTGTTGGTTGCGGTTCCAATAGGGTTGTATTGTTACGACAGGTTCCTCTAACCACTGATGTCTGATGATGATGAAGAGGCATCTTGTTTTTCAGTCGTGTGATCCGTGGGTGCTGATCATTGTGGGGGATTGGGGACGCTAGCTGGCGCACGCTTGTGTGTGTGTGTGTGTGTGTGTGTGTGTGTGTGTGTGTCTGTGTGTGTGTGTGTGTGTATACAGCAGGTATGGGAAGCAGTGCAGTGGGTTTGAGTAGAGTCCCCTTTTAGCAATGTCTCCTCCTCAAAGAGAAATGCTCCACAGCAAACTGCACAAGGACTGTGCATGAGTTTCGGCCTCCCAGTTGAATCTTGTGTTTACTTTCGCTTCCTTCATTTCAATAGTTTTTTATTTTTATTTTCATGTTTTCCCACTTATTCCTCTCTAACACAGCAGCCAGAAGTATGAAAAGAGCACGGCAAAAAAAAAAGGTAACTATGCTTGTCTTGGTTATGTCAGCAGACAACACAGGAGAAGCTTTCTTTGGTCACAAAATGAGCAAAAACAAAGGAAAAAGAAAGAATGAAAGAAGAAAAACACATTAAAGCATACAAACAATGGAAAAAGAGAATGTTCAATCAGTTGCCAAAGAGAGGGAGAGAATTAGGAAATCAAGCAACCAAACAAAAGGAGCGAAAATATTCCAGGATTTGGGAGGCGGTCGGTCGGAGGCAAAGGCGCTAAGGGTTAGAGAGAGGAAGAGCGAGGTGATGAGAATCAGCAGAGGATTGTGGGATAGGTCCTCCAGGCTGAAGAGGAGGGAAGGGTGGAGCTTTCTGGGAAGAGAACAAGGAAGAGGAGGATGCGCCGCAAAAGCAACATCAGAAGAGTAGAAGGGTTGCCAAGCAGCAACACCATCAGTCTTTCTTCTCCTCCTTCTTCCCCTCCTCCCTCTGCTCTTCCTCTTTCTCGTCTGCCACCTCCTCCTCCTCCTCCTCCTCTTCCTCCCTCTCCTCTTCTTTGTCTCGTTTGTCGCAGTAGCTCTGGAGGAGCTGACGCAGGTGTTGCTGCAGGTGGTCGGGGCGCAAGGCTTCAGGGGTGTCCTCCAGGCGTTCCAGGTGAGTGTGCTTGCTCTGGCCGTCCCTCATCACAGTCCTCTTCTGCGTGCACGTCTTACGCATTCGGGTCCTACAGCACAAACACACGGACCATGTCAGGCTCATATCAGGGACCAGAGGAAGAGAAGCCCAGTAGAGGGGGTCTCATAGGGCTGTTAGTTTAAAGGAATATTCCACCTCTTTATGAAAATTGGTTATTCAAACCTCTTACCTGGAGTTACATATGTGGGTGAAAGCATTTTGGTCTCAGTGTATGCATGTTCCCTGTCCAGCAGCCCAAATTTCAGCTTTATTTTAGCTTTAGCTTAGCATAGGCGCTGACATGTAAAGTTGCTCTTTGGCTACTTTACTTTCCACTGCCTATGCTAAGCAAGGGGTAAAATTGGGGTTGCCAGAATAGGAAAGCACATGCACGGAGACCAAAATGCTTTTACCCACATATGTAACTCCAGGTAAGATGGTGAATAACCAATTTTCATAAAGAGGTGGAATATTCCTTTAAAGGTAGTGTAGTAGTGAGGCAAAGAGTCTCTAGGTATTCTTTACAAAAACAAGATCTAAGATTCAAATTTCATACACACAATGACTACGAAGACACCAATCCAAATCCAGACATCTCTGTTCTTTAGTCCAACATGCAAAAAAAAAAAAATGTTTGACCAAAATATTTACCAGTACTGTACAATAAAAATCTAAAAACAAACTCAACGTTCTGATGACAAAACATGCATCAGAAATCACACATTTTAGTTTATTTTAGGATCATGAACACACAAGGTCTAAAGTCACCCGCAAAGGTGAAGTCATTAGTTTGACACAACATTCCTCTGAGATTTAGACTCTGGCATAGACCTGTCCCTGTGGACAATGGACATCCAAAAAAAAAAAAAAAAAAAAGATTTTTTGTGCCACGTCATAATGGAAGTCCATTAGCGAGGAAATGAGAAAGTGGGTCACTTCCTGTATGTTAATGCCACATTCACGTAATCCCATGCCGTGCTTTAAAACCACCACACCACACACAGAGTTTGTGAATGCCCTGACAAAAGGGCCATCGCTATTGGTCAGTCAAGCCTCAGGGCAGAGACCATGAGCCACCACCCGACCTTTTCACCACAGATCCATCCGACTTCACAACCTCCTTCTCTACTAAGTGAGGCAGAAGCACTTTCCCAAAGCCCCCAGCGTAACTCAGAGCCTGCTCAGCAAACAACAACAACAACAACAACAACAACAAAAACAGAAATGGGCAGCTGCTCACAAAAAAATATTCCTTTCTTCTACAAAGACATTTTGAGACAAATGTCAAATCAAAGTCATGCATATGGAGCACATTGGAAAGTCTAGCAGTATTACCAAATAATTCTAATTTCATAATATATCTCTCCATTAAGTGTAATTAAAAGCTTAAAAGCTTAATATACATATTTCTCTTCCTAGCTACAATCTCCTACTCTTAAAGAGCAAGGGGAGGGAGGGAGTGATATTCCCAGACTATTCATCAAAACGTACTGACCTTCATGTCATAAAATTTAAATGAGAGGGCAAATTGTACAGGCCCATAACAGGGCACAGGCAGTGTGACATCATTGCGTTACTTTAGCCACTGACCTTTTCAAAGTCATCTTTGGCTGTGGGGAGATCTGACGTCAGCGAGGGGTCGCCGATCTGCTTCTCCATCCGCTCGCCTTGCACCACCATGGTCTTGACCACGCGGCTGACCTTCCGACCTTGGACAGGTTCGGATTCAAACTCCGAGGCGGTGGCCCCACCCAGTGCTAGTGGTTCAGCCACAGTTACCTGGACAACATGCCGGCACGGTCACTTTTGGGGTTTCATAAGTTGAAGTAGAAGTCTATTTGTTCATGCACTCAACTGGATGACTTCTCTCATATACTGAAGATATGTGGACCATACCAACATACAGTGACATACATACATTCTGTCCATAGATAAGGTAGTTTTTTTAATGTCAACATCTACTCCTGCCCAGGGACTACTGATGTAAATTAGCCCATGGCTACAATCAGGCTCAGTTATATATTGTGCACTGTCCCTGTTCAATAAACATAAATATAAATAAATAAATAAATAAATAATATAAGAAGTAATACAACAATTTAGCATCTGAAAACCACACTAATTAAAACTCAGAAATGTAGCTCAAAGTTGCCCAAGTTGCAAAGTTGCCCACGCGTAGCGGCTATTGGGCCTTCTTCAGAGCAAGAAGAAGGCCCAATCGCTGCTACGTGTGGGAAATTTTAAAGTCCTTAGTGGACATGTCATTATAATAAAGACATTTTAATATACTTCTTGGAGTGCCTTGGTGAAGAAGAGTTTTTTTCTTTTCAACTAACTTTGGACAAACAAGTACCTTGAACCAAAGAGCACCCACTAGAACACATCTTTCTTCATAATTCTCTAAAGAGACTGAGCACGCCTCTGACTTGCAACAGTCATAAATGTAGCTGATCATGTTTGTGTTTGTTTTGAGGTAGACAGTAACTGGTGACTCTCACCTCTCTGTGATCTCCCTCGCTCCGTACCACGGTCCGCTTGATCACTTTGGAGAAGCTGTCCGCGTCGTCCACGGTGACCGTCTCTTGTGGTGCCCCTTCAATCGTCACCTCCTCTCGCTCCACTCCATCAGCAGATGTGTACTTACGAATCACCTTCCTTGTGATCTAAAGTCAGTCAGGGAACATCACTTAAGGACACAGCCATTTCAAGCTGTCATGTAGCCTTGTATTGCAATTAACACCCTTACTCCGGTTGCGTCCCATTGTTCAACATCATAGAAACAATGCTAAGAAAAGATTCCGCTGGGATACATAATACACAAACAAGACACACAATTTTGTCAAGTTTTACCTTCTTAACCACCAGGTTTCCATGCTCATCCGTGTACTGCTCCTCAGTCACCGACTGGGGAAGAATCTCTGGCATATCGTCCCCCTGTAGGACAAACATGCACTTTAGTCATCCTGCACACTTCCCTGAGGATCTGAGAGGAACTCAACATCACTATTTGACCTAACTCATCACTGAGGAAGTTACCTTGGAAATGGATGTCTTGTTATAGAAGCACATATAACAAGAGGCATGAGCTATGGGACATGTAATAGGTCTACACTGTAAAAATATACAGTATGATACTGTGGTACATAGTTTGACTATAGGTCTTTTCAAAATGAAAGTTAAAGGAGCCAAACATCTCATATACCTTTACAGTGTAGAGGCAGCAAATAGATGGAAATGAAACCAGGAAATCAAAAAAATGATGGAAATAATAAAGCACTCTGTTGCCCTTTCTCCTTAGTTACACAAAATCCCTTTTCTATTGTTCATTACCATCTTTGACACAGGTTGTAACCAAGGAGAGGGCAAACAAAAAAGAAAACAAAAGGAAAGGTCAGAGACACATCACACAAACTGAAGCTGCAGGACCTAATCAATTCACACAGCCCAAACCTGTACCTGTATTATAACTCTGCGTCGGACCACTCTTGTGGTCAGTATTTCCTCCTCTGAACTATCGGACAGCATACCTAGTTCCGCTGCTATCTCCTAGAGGTGTTACAGAAACATTACTGGGTTTGGTGCAGAGCTTTCATTTGTGTTCAGAGGCAGAGCTTGCTGTGTTAGCAACACTACAGGCATCGCATAAATCACAAGCACAGCACTCAATTCGTTTTGTTCCTTCTTTTTCATTCCAGATGTTTGTGTGTGTGTGTGTGTGTGTGTGTGTGTGTGTGTGTGTGTGTTTCTGTGTGTGTTTTCGAATAGTATGTGTTGTCAGTACTACTTGTAAAACTGTTGTAGTGCCCAGTTATTCTACTGTCTGAATCCCTATATCAACCCCAATCTGGAGGCCCTTCCACTCAAAGACATAACTGGCATGAATAGACTTCTAGAATGGCTGATTCATTACAGTTACAGCAAGTCTTTGATGGTGTTGGTCTGAAGTAGGACATTACAATTCAGCATGATGATATTGTATGGATGGTGGAATGTGTGACAAGTGTAAATGATGAGAACATAGATGAAGAGAAGGGTCAATGGTGAATTAATGTCCATGCATAAGCCTGGTGCTAATCAAACTTATATGAAAGGAATGACTACATCAATAAATGCATGTGTAACAAAGAAAAAAAAATCATACAATTTTTGTCCTGTAAACAAATTTGCATTTAAATCAGTTATTTCACACTTTTGGGTATTGCAACTGAGCCAGCACACCACAGCTCTGCTACAGCACACTGCACACCGTCGTTAAATTAAACCCATGCATTAGTCTGAAATCTGCCCAAAGGCTTTTGGCATTTCATGCTGGCGAGAAATCTCTTAAAAGTTGGTGTTAGCTCTTGGGTAGGACTGCAAATGCAGGTTCAGCTCTGAGACGTGCTTCTTTGAAGGGAGGCAGGGCACTCATGCACAGGCTCTTACCCTGCCCAGGGAATCTTCATCGTCGTCATCATAGGCCCCCTTCCTTGGGGGAAGTTCCTCGGCTAACGTACCTTCATACCCATAATACAATTCCTTCTCTTCACCATATTCATACTTCTCTTCTTCAGGTTCTAGAACAATCGGTAACTCAAGGTCATCGCTGCTCATTGACACCGGCCTCCTGCCTTTCTGGTAGTACTGTTGGCTGGACAGGAAATCAAAGCTGGGAGTTCCTGGGAGCGACTCTACATGGTAGGGGATGTCGGACAAAGCCTTTATAGCCTCTGCCTCTGGCTCCGGCTCAGAGACATCAGAAAATGATTGTTTGCAGTCAAAAAACTCAGAACCCTCAGAGTCCTCAGTTTTGATGCTGTCAGTGTGAACCAGCTGCTTCCGAGTTGGGGGATGTTTTGAGGTTCCCTCATCTGGCTTGAATGAGGCCAGAGTTTTCTCAAATTCAGATAGAGCATGCCTAAAACCCGGTGAGCGCTGATCTTCATAGTCAGGTGGTCCAACACTGTGAGTGGGCTCCACTGAAAAGGAGTCACTGTCTCTAGGGGCAAAGTATGTTGATGTTTGCAGAGGGGATTCTTGTATATTCGGAGTGACTGCTCTATGAGTTGCTAAAGTATCATCTTTGAAAAACTCAAATAGGTGGAATGATTTTGCCTCTTGTGCACAAGTGAGAGGAGAGGGTTCATGTGGAGTTTTGATGGGATGAGATGATACTGAGACTCCCTGATCTAAAATAGCTGCATCACCTTCACAAACAATAGACTGAGTCAACTCTAACCCTTCTGACTGTTGAGCTCTCTCAACCTGAAAAGAAACATAGAAGTATCTTCAATTTACAGATAATCATGTAAGACCAGTTGTCGTCAACACACCTTGCAATCTTGTGCCAGCCAAACCATGCCAAGTATCAGTATTCACATAATGATAAGTAAATAACATATCATGGTTAATTTGATGAGAACAACTAATATCCTTTTACTATCACACATCTAAACAGCATTCCTCTTACTGAAGTTTTTAGACATATTAGGTGTAAATCAGGGGGGACCAGTCAGTCAAACGCATTCCACATGATCAATCCATGGTTAGCGAGTCCAAAGAAGTAATATCGATCCGGGTTTTCAATATGATTTCACACTGCCACACAAAGGTAGTTGTAGCACCACCGGCATGCTTGAGTTCTTACCCCTTCTTGAAGTTCTTGAATTTTAAACTCAGGTACATCTTGAGGTGTGACCTCATCTCTTCTTTTGTGTTGCGTTTGAAGCCCTGCAGACACATGGCCAGTCGTGATATCTGTCTGAGCTTCTTCCTTTCGAGTAGCCTTCTTCTTTTTCTTCCTCGGAGTTGGAGCTTTAGGCTTTGTGACTGTTTCCTCAACCTGTTTCGGCTTTGGTGAGCTATCAGGTTTTAACTGTTGGTGGATATCTGTTTCTTTGTCTTCTGATAATCCAGCAGACAGGGAAATGTTCTCAGATCGCACTATTTTTTCTTCAGATGTCAAGTGACCAAATGACCGAGATTCCTTTTCATCCTCAGCAGCAGACACAATTAGACTCTGATTGTGTTCTTTTTCTGTGTAAGACATTGCCAGCTCTTTCTGGACTTTAACAATGGATACCATTTGACTCTGCTTATAATCATGTTGTGTGTAAGACATAGTAATAGAGTCAGGTGATGAGCGATAGTCATCTTCTACCTCACATGCTATGGAATACTCAAACACAGGCAAACTGTGTTCTACACTAAGCTCTAGTCTGTCCTCAAACTCTGATGTGATTGATGCAGGAGATTCAGGCCTATCTCCCAACTCGAGGAGTTCAGAAAACATAGGTGCATACTCAAAATCTGATATATCAGATACTGGACTACAAGACCTGTACCCTGTCGATGGTGGTATGATTTCTAGCAGTAACCGTGTAAACTCAGGAATAGGTGAATCTGGAGAGAGCGCTCTGCTGTCATTTACAGATCCAATGGACTCTGGAGACGTAGGTCTCTCTTCAGTAGCCATGAGTAGGAAGTCAGAAAATGCATAATCTAAGTCAGATCCCACCGACTGTGGTGACTGTGATCTTGAGCCCATAGGAAGTGCTGTTGAATCAAAGTAAGGGTGCATAAACTGTGGTATGGGGGAGTCAGGAGATAAAGCGTTCAGCTCACTGAGTGAGGCGTCAGATTCTGGTGAGTGTGTTCTCATGAAGAACTCAGAGAGCAGTGGCTCATACTCAGATTCTGAGATGTTAGAGCCAAGTGAATATGATGACACAGAATCAGGGGAAGTAGACCTATATCTTGTGTTTGTACATTCAAATATTGTTGGTGCAAACTCAGGTATAGGTGAATCTGGTGACAGCCTTCTGTGTTCATTTATTGACCCTGCAGATTCTGGTGAAGTTGGTCTGTCTTCAGTGGCCATGAGAATAAACTCACTGAGGGCATACTCTATATCAGAGGCTACAGACTCTGGAGATACAGATCTCTGTCCTGCATGAAGAGACAGTGGTTCAATTATTATAAATGAATATTGTGGTATGGGTGAGTCAGGCGATAATGACTTGAATTCATTAAGTGATGCTACTGATTCTGGAGAAGAGCACCTGAGATCTGTCATAACCATTGCTGAATCTGGTGACACTGGTATGTATTCTGAGATTGAATCTGGTGACAGAGGTCTATCTTCAAACTTTGATGTGATTGATTCAGGAGATTCAGGCCTTTCTTCCAACTCGAGTTGTTCAGAAAACATTGGTGCATACTCAACATCTGATATATCAGATACTGGAGAGCATGACCTGTACCCTGTCGATGGTGGTAACATTTCTATAAGCCATTGTGTAAATACAGGAATGGGTGAATCTGGAGAGAGCGCTCTGTTTTCATTTACAGATCCAATGGATTCTGGAGAATCAGCTCTTTCCTCAGACTGGCCTAAGTTATCTAGTAGTGTGACTATATCCTCAGGGACTGGCGAATCAGGAGACAATGGTCTCTGGTCATCTACTGATATCACTGACTCGCAGGATGATGCTCTACCTCCAAACATAAACATGGAGTCAGGTGATGAGCGCTCGTATTCTGAAACAGAGTCGGGTGATAAGGACGTTAACTCGCTTACTGTTGTCAAAGATCCTGATGTTTCAGAGACGGTCAGAGAAGATGAAAAGTAATGTTCTTCATGATAATCTGTAAGTCTTTGCTCATAATGAGCCATCTCAATCCTACTGCCTATAACCTCAAAAACACCAGGTTTAGGCAAGAAAGTCTCACCTTTGTACTGAGGGTCTAACACTGGAGAGATTAGGCTAATTGGAACAGCCTTATGTGTAAATCTATACTCAGGTACAATGAAAACAGAATCATGTGAAGATCGAGTAGGCATTTGAGAAGTCTCTGGTATCTGACTGGGAAGTATGTTTGTTGGTAAGTCCATGCATGTATTATGAGTTGCCTCTTTAGCAGTTTCTGAATCATGTGCATCTGTGACCTGAAAAACTATTTCATCTGCTGACGCCCCTGAATCTGATAATTTAGGTGAAGCTGATTGAACCTCCTTTACTGCTGAATCTGGGGAGATGGGTCTACACTCTGTTATTGAATCTGGTGTCAAAGGTCTATCATCAGGTTCTATCTCTACTGACAATGGCGACTCAGGCCTGTTCTCATAATCAAAGATATCTGAGAGTGCAGATTCATATTCTGTATCTGATAAAATGGATTCTGGTGAAGAGGATCTATGCCCACATGCAGCAAAAGAATAGTAGGGTAATGGTGAATAGAATTTGGGAATGGGGGAATCGGGTGATAATGGCCTGTTTTCATTAAAAGATAATGTTGACTCTGGGGAAGATGGTCGACTATTGTATTCTAAAAGGCTGAGGTCAAATGACTCGCAGTCTAAGTCAGATGTCATTGATTCTGGAGATGCAGATCTCTGTCCTGCATAAAGAGACATTGGTTCAATTATTGTAAATGAATATTGTGGTATGGGTGAGTCAGGCGATAATGACTTGAATTCATTAAGTGATGCTACTGATTCTGGAGAAGAGCATCTGAGATCTGTCATAACCATTGCTGAATCTGGTGACATTGGTATGTATTCTGAGATTGAATCTGGTGATAGAGGTCTATCCTCAAACTCTGATGTGATTGATGCAGGAGATTCAGGCCTTTCTTCCAACTCAAAGAGTCCATAAAACATTGGTGCATACTCAACATCTGATATATCAGATACTGGAGAGCATGACCTGTACCCTGTCGATGGTGGTATCATTTCTATAAGCCACTGTGTAAATACAGGAATAGGTGAATCTGGAGAGAGCGCTCTGCTGTCATTTAAAGATCCAATGGACTCTGGAGATGTAGGTCTCTCTTCAGTAGCCATGTGTAGGAAGTCAGAAAATGCATAATCTAAGTCAGATCCCACCGACAGTGGTGACTGTGATCTTGAGCCCATAGGAAGTGCTGTTGAATCAAAGTAAGGGTGCATAAACTGTGGTATGGGGGAGTCAGGAGATAAAGCGTTCAGCTCACTGAGTGAAGCGTCAGATTCTGGTGAGTGTGTTCTCATGAAGAATTCAGAGAGCAGTGGTTCATACTCAGATTCTGAGATGTTTGAGCCAAGTGAATATGATGACACAGAGTCAGGGGAAGTAGACCTATATCTTGTGTTTGTACATTCAAATATTGTTGGTGCAAACTCAGGTATAGGTGAATCTGGTGACAGCCTTCTGTGTTCATTTATCGATCCTGCAGATTCTGGTGAAGTTGGTCTGTCTTCAGTGGCCATGAGAATAAACTCACTGAGGGCATACTCTATATCAGAGCCTACAGACTCTGGAGATGCAGATCTCTGTCCTGCATAAAGAGACATTGGTTCAATTATTGTAAATGAATATTGTGGTATGGGTGAGTCAGGCGATAATGACTTGAATTCATTAAGTGATGCTACTGATTCTGGAGAAGAGCACCTGAGATCTGTCATAACCATTGCTGAATCTGGTGACATTGGTATGTATTCTGAGATTGAATCTGGTGATAGAGGTCTATCCTCAAACTCTGATGTGATTGATGCAGGAGATTCAGGCCTTTCTTCCAACTCAAAGAGTCCATAAAACATTGGTGCATACTCAACATCTGATATATCAGATACTGGAGAGCATGACCTGTACCCTGTTGAGGGTGGTATCATTTCTATAAGCCACTGTGTAAATACAGGAATAGGTGAATCTGGAGAGAGCGCTCTGCTGTCATTTAAAGATCCAATGGACTCTGGAGATGTAGGTCTCTCTTCAGTAGCCATGTGTAGGAAGTCAGAAAATGCATAATCTAAGTCAGATCCCACCGACTGTGGTGACTGTGATCTTGAGCCCATAGGAAGTGCTAATGAATCAAAGTAAGGGTGCATAAACTGTGGTATGGGGGAGTCAGGAGATAAAGCGTTCAGCTCACTGAGTGAAGCGTCAGATTCTGGTGAGTGTGTTCTCATGAAGAACTCAGAGAGCAGTGGCTCATACTCAGATTCTGAGATGTTAGAGCCAAGTGAATATGATGACACAGAGTCAGGGGAAGTAGACCTATATCTTGTGTTTGTACATTCAAATATTGTTGGTGCAAACTCAGGTATGGGTGAATCTGGTGACAGCCTTCTGTGTTCATTTATTGATCCTGCAGATTCTGGTGAAGTTGGTCTGTCTTCAGTGGCCATGAGAATAAACTCACTGAGGGCATACTCTATATCAGAGGCCACAGACTCTGGAGATACAGATCTCTGTCCTGCATAAAGAGACATTGGTTCAATTATTGTAAATGAATATTGTGGTATGGGTGAGTCTGGCGATAATGACTTGAATTCATTAAGTGATGCTACTGATTCTGGAGAAGAGCACCTGATATCTGTCATAACCATTGCTGAATCTGGTGACATTGGTATGTATTCTGAGATTGAATCTGGTGATAGAGGTCTATCCTCAAACTCTGATGTGATTGATGCAGGAGATTCAGGCCTTTCTTCCAACTCAAAGAGTCCATAAAACATTGGTGCATACTCAACATCTGATATATCAGATACTGGAGAGCATGACCTGTACCCTGTTGAGGGTGGTATCATTTCTATAAGCCACTGTGTAAATACAGGAATGGGTGAATCTGGAGAGAGCGCTCTGCTGTCATTTAAAGATCCAATGGACTCTGGAGATGTAGGTCTCTCTTCAGTAGCCATGTGTAGGAAGTCAGAAAATGCATAATCTAAGTCAGATCCCACCGACTGTGGTGACTGTGATCTTGAGCCCATAGGAAGTGCTAATGAATCAAAGTAAGGGTGCATAAACTGTGGTATGGGGGAGTCAGGAGATAAAGCATTCAGCTCACTGAGTGAAGCGTCAGATTCTGGTGAGTGTGTTCTCATGAAGAACTCAGAGAGCAGTGGCTCATACTCAGATTCTGAGATGTTAGAGCCAAGTGAATATGATGACACAGAGTCAGGGGAAGTAGACCTATATCTTGTGTTTGTACATTCAAATATTGTTGGTGCAAACTCAGGTATGGGTGAATCTGGTGACAGCCTTCTGTGTTCATTTATTGATCCTGCAGATTCTGGTGAAGTTGGTCTGTCTTCAGTGGCCATGAGAATAAACTCACTGAGGGCATACTCTATATCAGAGGCTACAGACTCTGGAGATACAGATCTCTGTCCTGCATAAAGAGACATTGGTTCAATTATTGTAAATGAATATTGTGGTATGGGTGAGTCAGGCGATAATGACTTGAATTCATTAAGTGATGTTACTGACTCTGGAGAAGAGCACCTGAGATCTGTCATAACCATTGCTGAATCTGGTGACATTGGTATGTATTCTGAGATTGAATCTGGTGATAGAGGTCTATCCTCAAACTCTGATGTGATTGATGCAGGAGATTCAGGCCTTTCTTCCAACTCAAAGAGTCCATAAAACATTGGTGCATACTCAACATCTGATATATCAGATACTGGAGAGCATGACCTGTACCCTGTTGAGGGTGGTATCATTTCTATAAGCCACTGTGTAAATACAGGAATGGGTGAATCTGGAGAGAGCGCTCTGCCGTCATTTAAAGATCCAATGGACTCTGGAGACGTAGGTCTCTCTTCAGTAGCCATGTGTAGGAAGTCAGAAAATGCATAATCTAAGTCAGATCCCACCGACTGTGGTGACTGTGATCTTGAGCCCATAGGAAGTGCTAATGAATCAAAGTAAGGGTGCATAAACTGTGGTATGGGGGAGTCAGGAGATAAAGCATTCAGCTCACTGAGTGAATCGTCAGATTCTGGTGAGTGTGTTCTCATGAAGAACTCAGAGAGCAGTGGCTCATACTCAGATTCAGAGATGTTAGAGCCAAGTGAATATGATGACACAGAGTCAGGGGAAGTAGACCTATATCTTGTGTTTGTACATTCAAATATTGTTGGTGCAAATTCAGGTATGGGTGAATCTGGTGACAGCCTTCTGTGTTCATTTATCGATCCTGCAGATTCTGGTGAAGTTGGTCTGTCTTCAGTGGCCATAAGAATAAACTCACTGAGGGCATACTCTATATCAGAGCCTACAGACTCTGGAGATGCAGATCTCTGTCCTGCATGAAGAGACATTGGTTGAATTATTGCAAATGAATATTGTGGTATGGGTGAGTCAGGTGATAAAGCCTTAAACTCATTTAGTGATGACACAGACTCAGGTGATGATGCTCTGGATTCTCTCAGTAACATGGCAGAGTCTGGTGAAATAGGTCTGAATTCTGGTATTGAGTCGGGGGACAGAGCCCGTTCCTCCAGATCTGACATAATTGATTCTGGTGATTCTGGCCTTTTTCCGGTGTCTAACTCTTCGTCAAGCTGTAGTGAACATTCTGAGATATCTGATTCCGGTGAAGATGACCTGTGTGCCTGCATAGAAACTGATACTTCGAAATGGTGATGTGGGTACTCTGGGATGGGTGATTCAGGTGAGAGGGATCGCTGGTCATTTACAGATCCTACCGAATCTGGGGAAGAAGGCCTTTGATCAGAAGACTTGGAAGTTACAATCAGTTCAATTTCAGCATCAGACCAACCTGATTCAGGCGATTCTGATCCGTACCCTGCTAAGAAACTGGTTGAATCAACACATGACGAAAATTGTGGTATTGGTGAATCTGCTGACAACTCATCAGATGACCCTACTGATTCTGGAGATGATGTTCTAGGATCAGATAGCATTTGCATAGCTGATTTTGGAGACATGGGCCTAAACTCAGGTGTTGAATCAAGAGATAGAGATCTCTCTTTTTCTACTGCTGACACTACAGACTGGGATTCAGGTGTTGGTACAGGTAAAGGAACATCATTATCTGCAGTGGACACCTGTTTATTGTTTTTAATCATACCTGGTTGAGTTTGAAGTGCATTAGCCTGTGATACTGAGAGTGCTTCAGAAAACTCCCTGTAATCGATTTCTAGTCTGTGCCCTGTTACTTCAAATATACCAGATTTATCACAGAATGTCTCTCCTTTATATTGTGGATCATAAACCTGAGCTATGAAATCTGTCAAATCTTCTTTATAAACCAATTTGAATTCTGGCACAAATTTGGTATATTTGTGTATTGTAAGCTCTGATGATTCAGTAGGTGATGGCTTTTCACTGTTTTCTGTTTCTAGAGAGGATACTGATTTTTTATCTGTATCTGAATTGGCGACTTCCCTATTTTTCACAACTTCTGTTTGTTTATCAGTTTCTATAACTACTCTTTCTTTTGCTGCTCCTGTTTTACATGTTACTTCATCTACATCTGTTTTAGACCTCACCATTTTAGCTGTGGTTACTGATGTGGTCTTTGATTTTTTGCTGGCCTCATCTCTTTTTTCTTGAGTGGAACTACATAGTATAGATCCTTGTTTGGTTGACTTTCCTGCAACAGGTGTCACAGTTGAGTGTGTGTCAATATAATCTTTCTTCATTTGGGGTGTTTCTATTGCACAGACCAGTTCTAAGTGCACAGGGCTAATTTCAGGCAGCTCTAATGGTAATAACAAAGTCTGTTCCAAGTCAGACATAACTGACTCTGGTGAATCTGTTCTACCAACACTGTCAAAGAAATCAAGAGGTAGTGATGTGTATTCAGTGTCTGATGACACAGAAAGAGGCGATACAGAAGATCGTTCAACATATGGAACCGACTCAGTTAAATGCTGTTGGAATTCTGGAATAGGGGAGTCAGGTGAAAGGGATCGGAATTCATTGACAGATGATATTGACACAGGTGACTCGGGCCTTTGTTCAGAGTCGACAATCCATGGTTCATTCTCATCTGAAGTGAGAGAATCAGGGGTCCCAGGAGACATCCTGCACTGTGTCTCTGGGCATTCTGGAAGTGATAAGTGAAACTCTGGAATGGGTGAGTCTGGTGTTAATGGACGGTGTTCATTAATAGAAAAATTGGATTCTGGTGAGGAGGGTCTCCCTATCAAGTCTAATGCTGAGGGCGGCACAAGCTCCCATTCCCACTCTGATTCTGTTGACTCTGGTGATACTGACCCATCCTCATCATCTATACGGATAAATTCATGCAAATTCATGGCAAATTGAGGTACTGGTGAGTCTGGGGATAGTGTAGTGTATTGGTTTACTGATATAAAGGATTCTGGCGATGCTGGCCTGACTCCAGACATGTAGTCCTCCTGTGACATAGGTATATACTCTGTGCTATCTGTGCTTTGCTCTGGAGAGGATGTTCTTTCCTGAGTTTCATAAGTGTATGAGTCTGGTGTTAATGATCGGCAGTCTAGAACAGAACCTGGCGATGTGGGCCTAACTGTGTCAGGAACCATCAAATGAGACGCTCCCACTCTGAGCTCAGAATCTGACTGGACTTCAGCTGAAAACAATTTATCAGACTCTGCAAAGTATGCAGTCAGTTCCACCAAGTCAAAGTCAAGCTCAGGGGGTAGAGGGGTAGGTGGCCTGAAGTCAGGTATGGGAGAGTCAGGTGAAAGTTGACTATCATTGTTTAATGATGTCACAGATTCAGGGGAAGAGGTTCTAACGTAAGGGAGTGAAACTGAGTCAAGGGATTCAGGCCTGTCCTCAGGTATGGGGGAGTCAGGGGAAAGTGGCCTGTTCTGGTCCAATGAGACTACTGATTCAGGTGATGATGTTCGTTCCTCTTTCAAAGACATTTCAACATCATCAGTGTAATAAGATTCTGAACCTGGTGTCAAAGACCTGGATACAGTATGTGGTATTAATAACACTGGAGTTACTGGTCTGTAATCTTCAACTGTTTCACTTATCATTACTGTATGCTTCTGCTGGGTTATAGGAATTGAAACCTCATATCTGAACTCTGCACCTGGAGGGGTGGGTGATGGTGATCTATTGTCAGCTCCTTTTGGAACTGAATGCTCGGTCATCTCATCACTTGACATCTGATACACTGTAGAATGTGCACCTAGGGATGCATCTACATCAAACAAACAAATTTGGGGCAACTCCCTGAGGGTTGCGTGCTGTGTCTCGACGCGTGGCTCATTCTCCGTAATGGGAATTCTTGATTCCGGTGGGCTTGCAGGTTTGACTTGCAGTTCAGGTGCAACCATTACAAAGTCAAGCGTGTCTTGACTGACATCAATCTCATGAGATGAAGTTGAGAACTTCATTGTATCTTTAGAGGTGACACTGACTGTTTCACCTGCCTCATCTACATTCACTAACATCCATTTGCCTTCATTCACTTCCTCTTTGCTATCTTTCTTTTTTTCGGACCTTATTTCCTTCAATTCATCTTTATTAATAAACTCAAAGTCAGAGCCATACAGGGTTCTGTAAAATCTCTCTGAAATCTCCTCGATGTGTCGTTTGTTGTAAGCCTCCCTCTCTGTGACTTGAACACTGGTTAATTTAATGGTATCTTCTGAGACTTGTCTGGACTCAGATTCCTTTTGACTAGATTGTGGGGTCATGGTGATTGTTGTGGTCGAAACAAAGCTTGACACAATATCCTCCCTTAGTTCCATGGACAGTTCACTGAAGTCTGTCTCAGCTTTTTCAGACTCCAACAGGGTCTCTTCAAAATCAGTAACAACTGGACCTTCGCGCTTATTGCTGGAACAGCGAGATTTGGTTGATTCATGTTGGGTTTCATCAGTGTGTGAGGCTAGACTGGGCACACTTGCCATGGCACCTAACTCTGCACCTAACTCCACAGGAGCTTCTACAGCTGTTGGGGAAGATTCTGGGGTGGAGTGTTGGGAGACTGTAGCTCCTTTATAGGCTGGATCGAACACATGAGATTGGAGCCTCCAGGGAACAGCTTTGTACAGAGTGAACAAAGGACTTACACGTTTGACAGAGCCTAGGTGTCCAGATCCTGGCAGTGTTGTAACTCCAAATCCCCTATGAAGCAAGCATAAATGACATATTGTATAAATCATGTAAAAGATATTTTTTTCATTAAAATCATTTTTACTTCATTCTATGGGTTTAGTTCCTTACACAGCGCCTTGGCCACTCTTCAGGTCAGCTTCCACTTTTTCTTTTTGTGTGTGTCTCAGGAGCTCTGTCATGGATACATCTGCCTCTGCCCGTGCTGATGTGTCATGTAGGGAGGACAGGCTGGAAGAGAGATCCTCAGTGGACACTACTGGGGGCTGCTGACCAGACCCTGGCTTAAGTGTGGCAGCTTCGATCCGTCTCCCTGGCCTGGGACTGTCAATGTCTTCATGGAGGGCAGAGAATCCTACAGTATTCAAGGGAGTAATATAAACTTTTTAGTCCAGTAAACAATGGCTACATTTACATGTGCACTTTTCTGTCATTCTGCATAAATATATTCTGAAAAAATGTTTATATATTACAACAATATTCTAAATCAATCAGACATAAGGTGTTATGTAAGATTGACAATAGATGCCAACACTTTAGTCCATGATTGTATACTGTACATATTAGTAACAATTTATTATGTGAACCCCTTGAAAAGGCAGGCAAATAAAAAAATAAGACTGTCTCTCTTTGCAGATAATTGAGTCTTAAAAAGATAACAATTCAAATGGCCTCATTTCTACATTGTCCATACCTTCACTGTGATCAAGTGATATGGTATGCTCAATTTCAGCATAGGTGTGCGATGTTTCCATACTGGATTTGATAATCTTTGTTTCGATGAGATGCACTATGTCCATGCGATTTATCTTGGTTAATTTCGTAATTAAAACAGTCTCTGTAAAAGAAATAGCAACAATGGAAGTGCATTTTTAGATCAACAGTTTTAAATAAAATTTTCCAAAATATGTTAAATAAGTTACTATAATACATACTCCTTGGCTTCATACAGACTGCATACCTGTAGCATTCTTGTTTTCCCTTTCCGTCCAATATTTAATAAGAGCGTGACTTTGGTCTTGAAGTGAATTTGGATTTTCAGTTCGTATTTGATGAATGTGCTCCTCACTAAATTCCAACTCACGTGCCAATTCTACAAAAATGAAAATCATGAAAAAAGATACACGTTTTTGATGGCCAACATGGCAAGTACATTATTTTATCTGCCACTGTATTGACACACAGTTATTGGCTCAAAGTAATTCAATGATTGCTTACCTGTCCAGCTGAAGCCAAGATGGTCAGCAATGACTGCCAGCCGTGACTCTTTTCTCTCTGCCTCTTCCTGTGGATCTACTGTAAATGCCAGCAGAAGAGCCGTCAATGGAGGTCCCACAATAGACAGCTAAAGAGCTACAGCTACTATGGAAATGGAAAGTAATACCTGCTACATTTTAAATTCAAGTATATCAGGATGAAATCTCTAAAAATCGACAGATTTTCACTGGCTTTCTCCTGCATCCACACAGGGTCTACCATCTTTGTTTTGAGTTATACCTTAACCATGTTAACTGTATTTCGTAGAATGATATAGCAGACCATTAACACTAAAGGTACCTATTAAAATGAAATGAAAGACTAATTATACCGCATGATGCCCACATAACTTAAAAAATGCTAATAGCTCCTCCTATATTCAACTACATTGTACATTCCCACTAATGCACTACATTGACTGTAATAAAGGTGACTTTTATCGGTTTTATCTAGTTTCAGTTTAACTTCCCGGTATTTCAGATTCTGAAAGTGTAGTAACCGCGAAATCCACACTAGAAGCGGCCGAGAGAACATTCGTTCACCCCTTAATAAGTCATTTACCCATCAAAGTAACCACGAAGCTGGTAAATTAACCTATAATTATAGCCTTGTATGCCTTTCCCAATCTCATAATGTAGGCTGATTTAAGTCTATCCTTTTTGGATAAGATCTACTTGTATGTAACTAAATGTAACTGTTGATGAAATATCCTTTATATCAATCTTGAGATTTTCAGGACACATACACACAGGAAGAGAAGAAACACAAACACAAACACAGCCAGAACAACACAGAAGCAACCACAGAAAGTTGAAGCCTTAGCTACATGACAGAGAGGCAGCACCTTCATCGCTAGCGAGGTGAGGCGGAAGACAGAGAGAATGGGCCCCATGAGAAGGGGGGATACCTTGACTTTGGGCTTGGGCTTTATCATCGGGGATTCTTTCCATCTGCGTCTCGATGGTGTCATCCCAGCGTGGTCTAACGACAAAGACGCCTTCGGGTAGTGGCAAGTGTATGTCAGGGAAAGCATCCACCTCTATGACAGAAGTGTCAATGGTGCTGCTTTCATCATCGGACATCGCAGATGCCTCCAGCTCTTCTGCTTTCTCCTGCTCCCTCTCTGCTTGTGCCAATCTCTCTACAACTTTTGCTGCCTCATCACTAATCTCTGCAAAAAATTCTAGCGATTGCTTGGGAGACTCTTGGGGAAGCTCTTTTTTGGTCTCTTTAGCTGGTGTAGATGTCTGAGTTGGCTTGCCTCTAACTGGCAGTCTGGACTGAAATGTCTTTGTGGATTGCTTGGTGGCTGAATCACTACTGACTGGCCGGCTCTGATCCTTTTTTGCTGCCTTTTTTGTCAAGTCACTCTCAACAGAGCGTGTGGATGTGGAAGACTTCTTGATTCTGGCACCAGTGGAGGGACCTGTATCTGTCTCAGATTTTCTCCTAGTCTCAGGTTTTGTTGGTAGCTTGGACTTTTTGTCCTTGAGGGATTCAGCTCTCCTGACTGAAGACTCTGATGTGCTATCAGACTTTATAGAGCTTGCTTTAACTGGTATTCTTGATTTGGGACCCTCAGCTGAAAAAGATTCTTTCCTTGCTCCAGCACCTACTTTTCCTGAGCCAGACTTTACTGGACCTTTGGATAATTTTTCAGTACTTGGGGAAGGGGTGGGCTTTTCAGGTGTTTTGGGGAGTTCAATTACTGAGTGCTGATCCTCTGGGGAGGAATCAGACGATTCTGGGTCCTGTTGGGAATACACTGATCTAGTTACTGTGGTGACAGCTGTCTGAACATTGGCAATAATAGGATCAGGAGAACTGAGATCAACTGCTACAAGGTTTTCCTCTGCAATCTTTTCAAACTTGGGTTCTACTGCCTCGGGCGTTGTTGCATCTGTCTTTTTTGTTGATATAGACAAGCCCATTTTAATAGGGATTCTAGATTTTGAGGCATCTGACTTTGAACCTGCCTGATCATCATCTACTGAAGAGGGTTCCGAGGAATTAAGAGCATCCTTAGGCGGTTTCTCTTCCTCTTTCTCTTCCGGTTTTATTTGCAAGGTTAAGTTCATACCAACCTCAGTCTCAGTTGCGGAGGGCTCTGCAGCAGCCTCTTCCCTTGCCTCTTCTGCGATTGCCTCCTCAATGGGCTGTTCCCCTATCTGGAAGAAAGCAAAACCTTCCTCCTCATAACTCCTTTTGGTCATGTCAATGGCACCGCTTCTGGTCATCTCAAAAAGTTTGCCTTCTTGAAAGAGAAATGGATTTGGTTCACTCGTAGGTGTCCCATCGTCTGTGGGGGTTCTTCCAGGAGTTGTGTCTGGTGTTGCAGCTTGGGACTGCCGATCCACTGCAAGGCTAAGGATTTTTTGCTCTTCCTCTTTCACCCTGGCTGCAAATGCGTCATCATCCTCCCGCATTGTGCTCCAGGTATCTACTTCTGATCTTGCAGTGACTCCTTTTGACTCTGTTTTTGGACGTTCCTCGTCCTCCTCATACTCTTCTGTATCATCATAAATGCACACTTCTGGTTTGAATGTTTCTCCTCCATGTCCAATAACCACAGGGGCATCCACTCTATCTACACTTATGTCAGATGCCCCTGAATGTTTTATATGATCACCCTTCACTTCATCTGTAATATTTCTATCTGCTTGGCATGGTGCTTTAGCACTATCACGCTCAAGTAAATCCGTCACCTGTACTACTCCTCTGCCATCATCATCCTTACTTTCTCGAGATTTCCTCAAACACTCCTTTTGTTCATCTGTTATATTAGCAGCCGCCTCAGATGAGGATGGGGCCACTGATTTATCTCCTCCAGCCTTAAGGGACTGTTCTACCTGGGGAGATTCAGTGCAAACTTTGGCAGGGAGAGATACTTGGACTTTTGTGATGTGTTGTTCTGAGACAGACTGAGGTCCCCCCCCAACTGTATTGGCTGATGCCGTTGCACTGTGGGTGTCCTTTGGGTGAGCATCTTCAGACTTTACACCTGCTGAAAAAGGAGAGGGAGGTTGTACTTTAATATCGGGTTCAACACACAGAGCTACCACTGAGTCCAGTACAGGATCAGTGTGCTCAAGGCCATCCCCTGATGGTGTCTGATCTTTGGACACTAGGCCAATTTGTTTGATGTCGTGTCCTGTTTCAGACACTACTGCTGACTGAGCGGATTTGATATCTTTTCTATTGTCCTTTTTGCCTCTCGCATCCTGCTCCATTTCATCGAATGTTTTTATTTTGGCAGCCATTTTAAACATTTCTTCCTCTGGTGTGAATTTCCTTTGAGTCTCGCCACTCTCCGCCTCATAATCCTCTGCCTCCTCAGGAATAGGTGGGTTTAGGGGAACACAAAGGGTCATAGGGTCAGGGGTTTTTGGGTTCACTTCATAACTTACCTCTTCAGAACTTGGGGTATCAGGGGAGAGGGGGCTCTTACCCGAACTTTCCATCTGGGACGTCTTTTCAGAACTGTCATCCTCGGCACTGGCTTCCTGGTCTCTGAGGAGTCTACTACGCAAATTGTCTAGGGGAAAGTCAGGGGCTTTGGAGGGTGGCTCTTGCCCTGCTGGTACACTGGGTTCATCTACCACAGGAGGGAAAGCCAGGTTGGTTTTCTGTTCTACAGGGCTGCTCTCTAAGGAGTCATGACAAGGGGATTCCTTAGTTGGGCTGGGCTCAATGGAGTCTGGAGTTTTATGTGAGGAGTTATCTTCCATGTTGGGACTAGTCTCTAAAGAGTCTCTATGACTAAAGGTCAAGGAGTCATCGGCTACGGGGCTGAGAGAGTCTGACTCTCGATGTCTGAGTGGCAGATCTAGGCTATTCTGACGTGTCGAAGCTGATCCTGGAAGACCATCAGGGGATTCCTCATCACTTAGAAAACCTTCTATGGTTTCAGAACCCATTTTTGTAAGCTTTCGAGATTTTGGAGATCTGGCTGATGCACTGACAATCTCCTTAGCAAGGGGAGATTTTTCATCCCCAAATTTAACTGCCTTGACCTTTAGAGTGGACTTGGACTCACTTGTGCCCGAAGAAGTCGACTCTTCTGTAGATACCCCAGACTTGTCTTTGGAGGAACGTTGCGTCACCAGCTTGGTGGTTTTCTCATCATGTTTAATTGGGATGGCTGAGGCCGCTTTCCTTGCAGTCTGCAAAAGCTCATCGCCTTTTTGTTGGAACAGAGAGGGGCTGTCAGGGCTTGTGTGTGGAGTTTCAGCTAGGCCCTCATGTTTGTAACTCTCTTCAGAGCTCATCTGTTGCTCTCCAGAACCAACACTGGCACTCGGAGACTCTGCTATACCTTCATGTTTCAGGCTATCGGAACTGTCCTCCATGGCACAATTCTCAATTGCACTGTCAGGCAGGAATTCACTTGTGGCTTTGCTTGGCCGGGATGGAGACACAGTGGGCATATCAGTTTCATTGGAGGGCCCTGCAGTTAAAGTGGAGGATGTGTTGATACTCTGTGCTGCTGGTGTTTTAAACTGCTGGTATTGGGCATTGTCCTCAAGTTCAGCTTTTATTTCTGAGCTAAAGTCAATTGAGTGCTTTCTGTCTGGGCTAATTTGAGGGTCACTATCCCCCTTCTGTGCCTCTGGGAGTAAAGAGTCCAGGGATACTTCTCGTCCCTGTGAAAAACCTGACACAACTTTTTGAGTAGGAGACTGAGCTTGTGTTTCTGATGATTCTATTTGTTCTGTTTCTGTTTTAGTACTTGATGATTTCAGTTCAAAGAGCCCAGACTTTCTTTTTGAAGGGTCTTGCCCTGTCTGGAAAGCTCTCATTAATTCTTTTACTGACATAGTCTCTTCAAGGTTTTCTGATTCTGCTTTTGGAGACTTGGGTGGAGCTTGCTGTTTTTTAGATGTCTCTTTCTGATCTGTGGAAGGTTTGCTATCCTTAGCTACTAGTGGAAGCTTACTTACAGTTTGTGGCTTTTTGCTTGTTGCTACAGTTTGTTGTTTTTGCTCTGCCTCAACCTTTTGCTGAAGGGCCTTTACTTTGTCTTTAATCGATCCTATTGGTGTCTCTTCAACTACAGGTGAAACAGGTGATTTCTTTTGTGGGGCAGGGGCACTAAGATGGCTTCCCTCCTGAGCACCCCCTTTACGTCCCTTCTCTGTATCTTTCTTAGGAGAAGAAGTACTAGGTTCCTCTGTGTGAGTCTGTGGGCCTTTCCGTCTAGTTGGTTTCTTTACTTCTGCTACAGGAATTTTAGTGTCTTTCTTTGCTGTGGGGATGGCTGATGGTTTGGTGCCTTTTGGTGACTTTTCTTGTTTTGTACCCTCTGACAATTTATGAGAGGCCTCGGGCAAATCCAGGAGGTACTCCTTTGGGTCACCTGTAAGGTGAGGAACCATGCCTGACAAGTCTGCCACACCTTTTGGTCTTGGAGCACCCCGATTGACCCTCCCCTCCCGCATGACAGGTTCCTGTGGCTTGAGGGCAGCCATCTTTTTAGCCTCCTCAATTTCACTGTCTGATAGAAGCACCCATTCCTCTTCTGTTTTGGGTGGAAAACTCTCTGCCCTTGTAGATGCAGCAGCCAGTTCACCCTCGTATGTCCCACTGCGAAGAATCTCACTGACTTTCTCTAAGTCCTCTTTAACTTTTTCCATTATTTCAAAAGGCTCGCCCGGCACCTCCTCAACCCCTTTTTCAAGACTTCGTCCCTCCAGGGAAGACGATTTGTCAGCTGAGTCAGTGGTCAGAATAGCGGTCATTTTGATCAAGTCTTGCTTCATTTCTGACACCTCGGAGAGCAAGTCTGGACTTGCAAGCGCAGGTGAGTCCCTGATCAAATGTGTTTTCAGGGTGGCAGCAGAGGTTTCTTCATCATCTTCCATTTTGAAAGAAACATTTAAGGAGTAAACAAAATCAAAATTGAAATCAAAGGGAACAGAGATTTGAAAATCGTGATCAGGACAGGAAGATTACAAGGATCACATCAGGGGTCACATTTGGGTAATAGGGAAACAACAGTGAAGGAAGGCATTGGGTGTCAAGGCATAGAAGAACTTGGATCCAGGGGACTTGAGGAGGACATTTTGACCGCAAAGCAAACTCAAACTAAATCTTCACACACAGGACGAGAAGGGAAGTACGCAGGAAATAACTTGCTTATACACACACCCACAAGAACACATTCATACACGTAAACACAAAATAATGAGAGCCAAACTAAAACAGATATGAATGGATGACAACAGAAGACAAGGAATCAACAAGAAGATAGGGAAGTGGGGGACACATACACTGGAAAAGCAACATATAAGCAGACATCTCAAGATTGTTCGAGAAGTATATTCTCTGTACAGAGAGAGAGAGAGAGAGAGAGAGAGAGAGAGAGAGAGAGAGAGAGAGAGAGAAAGAGAGAAAGAAAACTTTTAATGTTTCCCTCAAAAGAAAGCCAGTGATTTAAAACTAAGAAATGGTTGAATGCAGGTCTGTACATTTCTGTATAGACACAAAATGATTGATGACAAAAGTTATCAAATAAAAAAATGTTTTTAATCAAATTTTGAATTGATTCTTTGTTGTGAATGGCTAAATAAACACCTCATGAATTGTGTTGGCAAATAAATAGCTTGAGACATAGAATGTAAAAACAGATGCAAATCAGATAATGTGCAGTAACAATGAATTGGCATAAATCAAATAGCGAGTGAGTTTTGCAAGAAAGTAAATGTCAAGCAGACATGAATAAAGAATGCCCACACTCTTTCGACATGCATTCTACTACACACATTCACGTGCAGAGACATGTATACACCATCTTTCACTGTCTCCTTCCTTCCCTCTTTGACAGACAAAGACACTGGCAGAGCAACAGACAGACACAGTGCAGACGTACACACACAAGCATATATGCATATCCACACACACACACACACACACACACACACACACACACACACACACACACACACACACACACATTATGTAAGCAAAGTTATTTCCATGCAAAGCAAAGGGGGTATTACAAATATGCAGCCTCAGGTGAAAGGTGTTATCAGTTTCAAGCATGTTACAAGATCAAAGACGGGTTTTCAAATGTGAGGCTTATGACATTGAATAGGGCGGTAATCTTTTCAAACTATTTCCTGTTCAATGTCCACACATTTGACCGACAGACACTGTACATGCTTTTTAACATTCATAAACTACAGGAATATTGTGTGTTCTAGTTCATAAAACACACAATTGTTGTTGTAACACAACCCATGCTTTAACAGCATAATGTCAAGAAAATTTGGAGTTCAATTTGAACTCAATTACTTGAATCATTATTTTTAATATTCATGTGTAAAATACTAGTATATCTGTGAGGGGTTTTTCTCACACATAAGTGCAACAGATATTCACTGGAGGCACAGGGTGGGTTTCACACACAAAGGGGAAAGGACCAGGATCACAACACATCAGTTTGCTTTGCAGTTTGTATACATTACCATAAAAGGACTGTGAGGACCTACTTGAGGCTATTCGACTAACATCACCACAGTATGAAGGAAAATTAATTTTGGTGCTCACGCACACCATTATTGGCTTTTTCCAAACTCTTGTCAAGTGGAGGAACTGAAATGACCAATTCACTCTAATCGAAAGTTATGTCTGCTAGAAAAGACATAGCCTTCACTGGTGATGCAGTGTTTGAGTTTATTGTAGCTACTTCTTATGTGGAGACACGTTGATCTCCAAGTTGGGGTTCAAGCATTGGCACTACCGCTTAGCTTGCTAGGAGGCAACACTATGCTTTAGTTGGCCTATGCAGCAACATTACTGTAATAATTAAGGAACTAATTGTTATAGCTAAGAGCAATACATGCTATGGGATTAGGTGTCAGTTCATTTTTAAAACATCTCATTGTCATCATGCAGAAGTTAACATTACACAGGCTCTAGTATTTGTATATTATGAAATAAATGCTTAGAGAGTTAATGAGACTTTCTGAAATCTTACATTTTCCTTGAGATCGGCTGGTCTGTGAAAGAAGGCACAAGAGTTGAACAAAACGTTAACATCTTATTAGTCAGCACAAGCTAATATCAGGCAGTGACAAAAACAAACCTACTGAGGTACAGTATGTCTAATAAACTTCACCTAAAACTTACATACTATTGGATGGATTGATAGTGAATGATGTCCTAGGCTGTGAACATATACAGTATCTACATACGTGTACTGTATTGTCCTCAGTGATGGGGAGTTTTAGGAACTGAACAGAGAAATAATGGCCTACACTCAGCTACAGGGCTTCTATACCACACACAGGCATTGAGTTCAGCTAGGACTGAATCAATGTCAGGAAGCAAACTAGAGAGAACAGCCTCAGAAGCCAGCCAATGCTCTGAGCTTGTAGAGGGATGGGGGGAGGAACTGAAAAGCAGAGGGACCAGAGTTAGGGGGACAGAAAAAAGAGGTACGCTTTACCTCCTCCTCAGGCTCTTGGTCTGAATCTGATTCCTTTGAGGAGCAAGAAGCAGCGAGAAAGACGGAGGGAAAGCAACAGAGAGAGAGAGAGCAAGAAATAGAGAGAGAGAGACAGAAATAGAAGGACAGAGATAGATGGAGACAGCAAAGAGAGAATGGGAAAGACAAAGAGCAGGCAAAGCAGTTACCAAGGCAACAGAGCAAGTCAGCAGCCAGCCAATAAGGCAAGGCCAGGAAGAGGAGAGTGAGGCACTGAGTTCAATACAGCTGGCAAAGCGAGGGAAACTCTGCCCAAACTGTATGAAGTAGAGCAAAAATGGCAATAGTGCACAGAAAATACAAATTTAATTTGTATTTTAAAAATGTATGACAGGATGATAGAGCAAAATACAAATTGCATTTAGAAAGTTATATCTAGATAGCCATAGTTTTGTCAATACCGTGCTATCATCTGATTAGCTGATAATACTTTAATGTCACACTATTTGGCACCAGTAAACTTTACTTGACTTATGACAGCAACGCATTGCCAACTGTATCTTATCTGGCTTTTCTCTTTTAAATGCAACATAAGCTTAAAAACATTCAGTTCATAGACCGTGCAAAAAATGTACAGTAATGCACAATATCATGGTCAACAGGAAAAGGATTTGCATGCAAGAAATGACAGACAAACCCCTTAATAAAACACTGATAAACTCTCCTCATTCATTGGGTAGTTTTGACTGAACACTTCTGACACGCTCACATCTCCTGACAGATGCAGTGAGACTGGACAGACTTAGAGAGTGGTTGTTACCTTAGAGTAAGATGGGAGTGAGATGTTGAGATTGCATATGGCATTGTGGGCTAGGGTTCTATATGTCCGTGGCTCTTTCATGAAGGATAGTCGACCGCAGGGCTCTTGTGTGTTATCTCGAATCTTGAGAAGAATTCAGAAAGAAATCATCAGTTGATGCATGAAACAATTGTTTTAGCGAGTGTGCTTCAAAGTAAATGTAATAATTGAGGAAGGGTGAGGGTGTCAACAAGAACTGGGCATGAATGCATTTTAATGAACTTACTTTGATGAAGAGGGCTAGTCTATTCTCTTTGAAGGCATAGAAACTGAAAAGATGGTGCTGGCCACTTTTGGTCAGAGGAACCAGATTTCCAAAACAGTCTGCATAGATTGGCTTCCCCTCCAGGACCTGTTGCAAGTGTGCAAGGCAAAACAATTTACATTATCAGTCTTTAAATCTCTCAAAGCCAGCATTATTATTATAAATGGCATATATTCTGCCTCCATTTTGCATAGGCATCTTTAGCTATTGTATGTCATCCACGGGAATGCAACACCCACCTCCACGTCTCGGCTGCGGGCTACCTCCACAAAGTTTTCCTGCTGCTCCAGTGTCTTGTCGATCTTGTCATCTGTCATGCAGAAGCAGCGTAGGCGCGCCTCAATGGGGTCATGTGTTTTGGCGAAAATGACAAATTTGGCCATGTATGGGACACATATGATCTCCCGGTACACTTGTGAGGAAAAGTTCACCGACTCCTGGACCTGCCTGCAGTCTATTAACCAGAACCTGACAAAAGAGAGGGGAATGATATTAGTCATAACAACAGAAACAAACCAAAGCTTGTATGTCTGAAAACTCACTGTGCAATGAGTGGGGTGTGATGGGTCTGCTCATGTTAGGTGTGGACGTAGTTATGAGGTGACAAACGTGGGTTTACCTGGCTGAGACGTTTGTTGTGAACGACACACAGTCGTTGATGAATGTTAAAGGTGTGGTTCCAGTGATGTCCTCCCACTGAGCTGGTGTAGTTCCACCTGTGAGGGGGCAGCACACAGTGACAGACAGTTGAGTCACAATGTCATAATCAGTAGGCTACGACTGAACAGAGAATATAGACAACCAGTAAAATTCTGTTTCTTGCTTGGAGGGACATCTTGGCTAAAGTATGACTTGTTTGCTAAAGTATATTATTTGTATTAGGTACCTTATCTCTTTGTCATTCTCTCACTCTCACTCTCTTTCTCACTCTCTCTCTCTCTCACAAACACTCACACACACACACCCACAGTCCCCCACACACACAGACAGACAGACACTTACCTGTGATACTACATAGGAGTCGTAAAGTGGGCGTGTCTCCTCCAAACCCATTCAGCACTGGGTCCGTTGAACTCTTGGGGATTGGAATCGTCATGGTGATGGGTTTATGGAACTTCCGGCGCCTGGGTTCTAGAGTGACGATGGGGCTAAACGTGGCTTTGTTCCCCAGGATTTTGCGTACCGTGTCTTCATGCATTGGCTGAGCCTGGTAAACCAAATCGCATTTAATTTTATTCCCCCTTACAATCATCAATTTTACTGCCTATCGCAGTGAAATGTTGCCTGTTGGCTAATGTAATATAAATTGAGTGGAAGTCAATCAGAATCCCGTGCAATAGGGGAAATAATATGTAGCAAATGACAGATAGAGTGTAAGATGATAGATAATAAACTGACTGTGTCAGACTAATCAAGCAAACTCATATATGTTGTCCATGCTTTGCTTCGCCTTTCTGGAGCATTTCTTCTTCTCTGCTTTCTTCTGATGTGGCCTGTGTGAGCTCACCTGTAGGCTGACCCGAATCCTCTTGGTGAGAGCGCCCTCTGGGAAGACGGCCTGGACCTGCGGCACAACAGTGCTGCTCAGGATCCCCCCCTCTGGACCAATCAGATTGCTGTCCTGCTTGATGCGGGACACCACTGCAAAGTACTGGGGGAAATCTCTGGTGATGATGCGGCAAATGCGTTTCCTTTCCAGCTCTTCAGGAGGGTCGAGCTCTGGAGCAGAAACACACACACACACACACACACACACACACACACACACACACACACACACACACACACACACACACACACACACACACACAAAATCAGCCAAAATCTTTAGATCTTTAGATTACATTTTTATCCTGATGTATTTGCAAACTGATGTTGCACCAAAACAATTGAAATGGTCTCAAAGGTTTAAAGATCACACTGATCTGAATCCCAGATCATCAGGGAGGTAGCCCTCCTTTCTCTAATGTTCTTCATGTTCGACTATGTTCTCAGGAGGACAAAATACAACTGAACCTGAGAGATAAAATGGTTGAGAATCCTCTGAGAGCTTAGCACTCACCTTAGCTGATGCAAACCTATTACTATCTGATGTGACAACTAATGATAATGTCATATTCCCCAGTAGAACTCCTCTGTTCTCCCTCCTTCCTCACCCCATCCATGCCTCTGCGCTCCCTCCCTCCCTCCCTCCTCACCCTCGTCCATGCCATTGAGAATCTGGTTGAGCTCCTCCTCAGTGTACTCGCAGTGGTGCTCCTTCCAGCTCTCGCCCGTCTCGCTCCGCAGGATCACCAGCTCCCGCTCCTTTCCCCGCAGCGCCGCAAAGTGGGGGATCTCCACAATGACGGGCCTGTGGCATGGAGCAGGAAGGGCCGCAAAGGAAACACAAGTCAGGTGCTGAGAATGGAGGCAGGGCTCTGTTTGTTTTGTCTGAGTTCAGTTTGTGTGTTTGCTTTGCTTTGACTGTGACAAAAACTGTTAAGACTATTTCAGTCTGGTTTGTAAGCTTGCTTTGGACTACTAGCAAGGCGTGAGGGGAAATTGTATGGTAGTTCAGTTTTTTTCCCCCACACTTTTAGCTTTTTACTAAAAAAACAAAGAGGAAGGACAAAGTGGTAATGAATATAGTGAGATAAATGTTTCAAATGACATCACCAAAATGACATCAATATTACCATACACCAGACCAGGTTAATATTACTGCATCAGTGCTGTTGATTTAATGTGCGTGTGTGTGTGTGTGTGTGTGTGTGTGTGTGTGAGACAGAGAAAAACGACCATTATGGTCGGCACCTTTAATAAACACAATAAACAAGTAATAATCAATCACCATGATGGATGCAACACTTCACTACAGCACAAGTATGGCTGTGGCGATTCATGCTAAAGTAAAGCAAGGAGGCACCAAAATGAAACCATGAAAAAGAAAAAAAAAAAAAGAAAAACAACTATGGGATGATGTCACAGCACTATACACGCACAGCCAACTACATTAGCACTGAGACTAACCAGGACTGAAGATAAAAACAAAATTAACAAAACAAAGAAAAAAGAAAAAAAACTAGGCTAACAATGCTAGCACACAAATGAGCACAAGCGCACAAGTAATACAGAAACAATAATAATCAAAAAAGCACAGGATACGAACACAAATACACTATCACATTCAAGGTAAAAGGGTTGGGAAGGACGATTAAGGAAGGCGCGAGAAGGAAAAGGACGAAGCATCCATGGATTGTTTCGTATGTGTCTCTCCTACCCAAGGAATTTTGTTCCTGGAGGGCCGAGCTGCAGGATGCGGCTAACCAAACTCTCGCCCTCATTGAGTGGGGGAGGGGCTGTGGGCAGGTGCAGTTTACTGCACGCAATCCGTTAGCAGCAGTGGGAGAAAAAAGCATAGATGATACAATTGTTGCTAGTAGCTAACGCATCATCTCCTTATATGCTTTCTTGAGTTTTCCTTTGGTAAATGTTTCTTCTTTGGAAAATGCGCAAAGGTACGCAAATGCCGCTTTCGGCTCCTACAGTTTGACAGTTGTTTTTTTTCTTCTTCAAATAAGGTGGGTTTTAAAAACAGGTACACATGTACATAGCCGTTCATTAATGAACCCTCTTCTGTGAATGTTACTTAAGTTATAAACTCAAGGAGCTCTCATTTCGTTCTGAACTCTGCTTGGCTGGTTGTTTGGTCGGTCAGATCTGACTGACATATCAAACCAATCATGGACAAGCTGAAAAGAAGGGTTGAACTTGTGAATTTTGCAAATCATTCAATATACGTAAAAAAAATAAGCAAACTCATTGGTCTCTGCTGATGTGTGTGAAGCGTTATCATTTACACTTGCGAAGACACGGTCATATCCTGCAAATAGTCAGTGTAGCAAAAAAGGAAATGCATTTAGAACAAATCAGCATTGGTTGATAGAAGCTTCAATTGGGTTAGTGTTAGTTGCTCATTATAATGCTTATGGAAGCGCTAGGATCAGGCAAGCTTGTCAGTCATTCAGAGAGGTTAATTAGAGATAAGACACATTTCTAAACATTACTTTCTTCATCTTGATCATTATAATCCACTTTACATAAAAGAAGGGATTAGTCTGTCTCACCCTTTTTAATGTCTTTCTAACCTCAAGCACCACATTTCCTGAACATGAAAGTAATTTCTGGAGAATTTCTGGAGAGTCATTAGTAGACTCCAGACTACCATTTGACCTCTGTAGTTTCCATCAGTGCTTCAATATCTGAGGTTTAATTGTTATTATCCTACCATTCTAGTCTCTATTTTATCTCTCAGGTTCCTACCATTCTAGTGCCTTTGATCTGTATTTATATACTCTCTCTTGTAGACATTATCTCTGTTTCTGTAGACTTTTGCTCAATAGTCATTTATGTTGAGTGCTTTTCTAATACCCAAATGCCTTCCTGCTATACTTCCTACTTCCTAATAGTCTGAGCCCTGACATCTCTCTGTCCTCATGGGCGTGTTCGTCGAGGTTCTCTTACCCGAGGAACTGGGCTCCGGAGGGTCCCACCTCTATGAGGCGGCTGGCGAGGCCCTCGCCCTCCACCATGGGGGGCATGGTGGCTAGACGGTGGCGCTTCACCAGACGGCATGTGACTCGTGTGGGGGCGCCACACTTCTTGGGTGGGATGATAATGCGCAGGCCATTGTGGCGGCATCCCCGCATGGCTCCACCCCGCGCGTCCACCATGAAGCTGACCAGGAAGCTGGAGGAAGGGGGAAGGAAGGACAGAGATGATGATGTCATTGTTCTAATGGATCGGATGGGGTGGGATGAGGTGTGTAAACAACTTGTAAACAAAAAAAACTTGGAGAATAGGTGAGCAGGTTGCCTCCTAACAGGTTTAGGAGGAGGAGATACACAAAATGCACATTAACAGTGATACAGAACTGGTTCACATTTTGCAAAGACCCAAGACTGATATGCCACTGTCTTAATAACATGCAATATACATTGTATTTCTTAACATTAAATGGTGCTGAATATAACTTGCAAACAGGAAAATAGCCTATTAAAATAAGAGGCTCAAATAAAGGGATATAATAGGAGAGGCTAACGTGAAGTTGAACAGACCTAGAACACAACATGCACATGGACAAGGGTACACGCCACGGGCACACAGGCACACCAGCAAATCCTGATGCCAATATGTTATGGGCAAACAACATGAGATAATGTAACACCATGCACAGTGGACATTATTGATAGGCAAAAGGTATACCATATTGACACAGTGAGAGTGGGTCATATGATAATTCCCATCAATAAATCACAGATTTCATATGTTCTAAAACGGATAGTTCTGGTCCTTGGCAGTGATAGGTTGAATCATGTTTCCTGCCGTTGTAAAATCCATGATATACCACAACTTCAGCCGTATTTCATTCTATTGCTCTGCTATATGAAAGTGAAAGGTGGCTGTACCTATGTATTACTTGGCAACCATTCAGCTAGAGGAAATTATGTCTTGGTGGAGGAATATTTATCTATTACTAATTCACAACAATTCTTGTTGTTGTCTCTTCCTTTAATGAAACAATGCCAGGTTAATGTGGTAAAATCTGCCTGTTTGGCAGAATATTAGCCATCTTCAAGCATGATCAATCCAAGGGGTAGACTGAGGTGTGCACATTCTATTCTATAGTCTTCAGTTTAAGATATGACCTTCAAGTGGAACACCAGAGGGTTGTCAGACAAGAAGGAGCTTAAGTCTCAGGAGCTAACACCTCCTGATGAAATAATTTAACCCTGAGCTGTTCCAGGGAGACTCACACTGTGATCAATTCAATGCAAGTCACTATTGGTGTGAGCATCAGCAAACAGTAACAGCAAAGGTCATAGATCTTTAGATCAGCAGCAGTTTGCATATTCTATTGTGCAAGATCAGGACAGTAGATGAATTGAATTGTACAAAACGCCACGAATAAATACAGAATTTCTCTCTAATGCTCTCTACATATAATAGCATAATGTGATTGCCTGAGGAGGAAGTGGACATGAATTACAGGCAAAAATCTCTGTTAGAGGTAGTGATGGAACAAAACAAGTGACAAACAACATGAGTGAAGATCGTACCTGGAGTACCTCTGGGGAGCTCTGAGGTTACAGTGTGTACTACCATTTGATTTTACAACACTGTCCTGTCATTATAGTGTTGCTCATATTTTGGAAATTGCTAAATACCATGCATTTCCATCCATACTATCATCTCACACCTCCATCAGGTTACAAAAAAGAGGTATAATAACTCCTCATGTGGTGTGAAATGCATCTTAATGTCATTTTATTTGAATATGGTAAGGACCCCAGAGTGATCCTTGAGGGACTCCAAGTGGTAGAAACACAGACAAAGAGCTGTCCACACGCCATGTACAACAGGAAACACTGAAACTGGGACAGACAAGGGTCAAAGTGCAGTGAGTCACCTGCTGCTGTCATGATCATGGCACGGGGTGGAACGGCTGAAAAGAGAGCAGAGACCCCGGGAGAAAACAAGAAGAGAGAAAGAAAGAAGGAGAGCGATAGTGAAATAGCAAGGAAAACTAGACGAAACAGATAAAACAAAACAAAAACCTTAAGACTACAGACCGAAAGTCAGGAACATGTAGAGGAATCTACAGCATTGTCTGATGGATGAAATCTGTGTGTCTGCATCCAAAGTTGGCACATACATCCCTGTACCTAAAAACTAGTATACTACAATATAATATCAATTTGCACTACTCTACAGTATATTACACTATACTATATTTTATTATTCCATCCTATACTGTACCACCATACTATACTAAACGTTACACAGCTATGCTTGTTGTCGTTCGCTTTGCCTGAGCAATGAAAGACTGCAAGTGTTTAACAAAAATGTGTGTCCCATATATCTGACATTATAAATAAACCCTATCTTATGAAATAGATGACAGAGATGCCAACTGCAATCGTCTCTATGTCAGTGACCTAAAAGTGAACCCTGTGGGCAACCATGCAACTCCATTGGGTTGTTTTCCAGACAAATCAGCTTTACCGTGTAGGATTACAACTGGGATTACAGAAAGTCATGATACTGTTGTTTTGGCTGGGAAAAAGCACTCTGAACCTTTTAGGATTGCTACTCATATTAAGTGCTAAACAGGAGTCCCACTATCCCACTGTCACAGGGATTAAACATAGTCTTTCTGTGTTAGTTTTTTGGAAAAGAGAGAGGGGAAAAAGTGACAGAAAAAGATGACTGAACTACAATACTAATTCACTGTCTTCTCCAACAGTCCTTAGGAAGAGTTTTCAGCAAAGACGTAGTGCACACATACCCCGAGTGCACAGGACTTGAGGACAGAGCCACATTGTCCAGATTCTCATTTCCCCAGCTCAGCCTGTAGGCGTCCTTCTCACTGCTTCTGCCCACGGAGGATACCTGGCACACCAGAATACACAGCAACAGTTAGAATGGTACTTAGAGCAGTGGTTGTGTGAGATGGGCTGAAGTGTTTGGAGATATTTCCAAATATATGATGATGGCATTGCATTATAAGAGTGCACTGCATTGAAATTAAGCTTAATTGGACTGAAGCTGCACATGAATGAAAAAAGCACATGCTGCTGTATATTGGACTCTTGGACTAAACCACAAAAGAGAAACATTTTTGTGTTACCAAGTTATATGTAGTTTTAGATATTAAATCAAAACTCATCTTTATACTTCCTATTAACTGATCATTTACGTTGGCTACTTATCACTTTATAAATATTTGGCATTTATTTATAACATTATATCCTGTACCCCCACTAAAACATATCCCCACTGCACCTCTGCTATTGACTGATACAGAGCACAAACCTGGTGACTGGTGAGTGTCTCCTCCAACATCCCATCATGCTTGGGAGAGTAGTAGCTATGGTGACTTGGTGTATAAGACCTTTCAGAACTGAAAAAAAGACAATTCAAACAAGTTACCATGGAAATACAACATTTGGAAATAGCAAGCTAACTAATTAGTCGCAAAGAGAAGAGTTTCCCACGTACCTTTGCAAGTGACTTATGGTGAAGAATTGGGTGGTACAGCGACAAGCAGGACGACAAAGAGGAAGAAAAAGAAAAGATTAGTGAAAATCGCAACAATGTCGAGAACATCATTTATCCTCAGCTCTGCTTCCTGGACATTGGTGAACATGACATAATTCACCTTGATTTATAAATTGTACGTGGAAGTCCTGGTAACTCATACAACTTTTTAAACTTAACTGACTGAACTGCCTTTTACAGTACAGTTCACTTACACCGGACATCCAGCCTTTCAAAACAACATTTTCTGGCCTCAAGACATGGCCAAAATCAAAGATCTGTATGCAACTCTAATTACTCAACCTTTAACTTAAGACTTGCTGAGTGACCTGCATCGTACCTTTCAGATCGGCCTCCTTCCATGCTGTAGCGCAGGTAGTTCATGCCATCCAAGTAGTGGCCTGGGAGGGAGTCGTCTCCCAGCTCTCGCAGGTCCTCGGCCCGCAGGTACTCTCCTCCATCCCCAGTCATAGTGTCATCACCTGAGGCAACAGGTGAAAGTACACAATCAGGTGAGGGGGAAAAGGTGAGATGTGCGGGGGCTTCCAAATCACGGGCCATAAATACATACGCGCACATACATGCAGACATGCACACACACCAACACAGTTTGGCACACAAACAAATACGTGTGGAGGTGAGCGTTGTCAAGGGACAAGTGATCACGGTAAAGCAAATGCTCAGAGCTCTTTCACAAACACACACACACGCACACACACACGCGCACACACACACACACACACACATTCTTACACACAAACCCACACTCTCACACACAATAACATTTACTCCATGCACTGAGCCAGATCACTCCTAACGTGACTCCCTCAGTATGGAGCACGGAGCACAGAGCACAGAGCACAGAGCGCACACACACCCATCTGCGCACACACACACACATCCGCAGACACACACACACACTTCCGTCCGCGGACACACACCCATCCGCGGCTCCTGCAGCTCTAGGCTGCAGATGGCCTGAGCAGCAGAGTGCACTGCACATGTGCGGCTCTCTCAAGCTGACAACACTGACAGCGTGAGCAGCACTACTGCGGCTGTTGCCATTGTCGCACAGCAGGGGGCAGCAGCGTCACTACAGTAGGCTGGACGAGAGAGAGAAAGAGAGAAAGGGAAAAAGAGAGAGAGAAAAAGAGAGAGAGAAATGGAGAGAGAAAGAGAGAGAGAGAGAGAGAGAGAGAGAGAGAGAGAGAGAGAGAGAGAGAGAGAGAGAGAGAGAGAGAGGCAAAGAGAACGCAGAGGACACAGTAGAGGCACAGGGGTGGCTGGAGGGGAGGGGCTGGGGTGGTACAGCGAGACACATACTGTAGTCTGACAGTCGCTTTCTGCTGTCAACAGCATAATGGCTTCCTATAGGAAGAGGCAGGAAGAACAGAGTGATGGACATGTAACATGAGAAAGCCTGCGAGGACTCAGATGGTTACAGTAGCCCTGTCTGGGTTCGGCTCTCCCTACCCGTCACACCGTAACTGTAGTTAAACTGGGATTTCAGGTGAGCACCAACACAACCAACACAACCCCTATCCTGAATTCTATAAGAAAACTCATGTCACGACATAAAGATTGAGGAAAAGGCTAGGCTGTTGTAATGCCCTTCACTAACTAGCCTCCAATAATAATTATCCTGTTACCTTGTTAGCCTAAGATTAAATAGTAAAAATGAGAAGTGACCGGAAGTCAACTAGCTGAGCAGCTCTTGATGAACAGAGCAGTATGGAGGAGAAGAAGGAGGTGAAGGAGAGGGAGAAGGAGAAGGATTGCTTTGCTATGCCCTCAAAGCATTAATGATCAACACACTGACTCTCTGCAAGGGAATTTGAAATCCTCTCTCATGTGTCTCGCTGCGAGGAGACGCTCTATGGGGAAAAGTGCTTTCCTCTCTGGGTTTTTGATTTCTGTTTCAAAGAGCATTCCCAACGAGCTGTGCTGAGACTTGCAGGGAAAACACACCTTGAACAAGCTACTCATTTTGACTTGAAACAAATGCTTAACTATGCTAACCACAACTCACATACTTTATCACAATAATGTCTCATTTCCATAATTAAGGAGAAATTCAATATTTATATGTACACACACAAAACACACACTTGCAATTAAGATATCAATATTGTATGATGTCATATTCTGCAAAATGTCCACAAGCACACCTTTCAAGCTACACATCACAGGTCCTGTGCAAAATCCACGGCTCTCTGATGTTGAGAGACATTGTGAGAAAGATCAGTATTCACCCAAACAAACTCATGCAGTTATGCCATGCCCAATGCTGCATTCCACTCCTAGCAACCCCCAGACTTCTTCTGTTGCCACGGCAACAGCAACTCCACTTCCTTACATTGTCAATCTCCATAGCAACACACTTTGTGCTCAACGTGGGTTGCTGCAAATATTACTTCCACACACACACACACACACACACACACACACACACACACACTATCTCTCTCACACACACACCACCACACACACATGCAGAAGACCGTAGCTTTTTCCTCATGTACCTTCCAGGTCCATGGAATCGTCTGAGAGCACATCATCCTCAGGTTTAAACCTGAGCTCTAAAGGAATGACACAAAGCTTCATCAAGTCCCTCTGACACTCTCATCCTAAACTAACAGAGCTGACTAGTCATCGAGAGCCAAGCACAGGTGAATGGATGGATGAAATGAATGAAATGAGGAATGACTGAGACACACCAAACAGTGGTAACTGCAGGTGTCAGTTGACCCAGACAGAAAAACAGCGCAAAGTTAGCTATAAGCTCACCTTCCTCATCAGAAACATCCAGAACCTCTGTCATGGTCTCAGGCACATTCAGCTTGTGTTTCTCTGTCACCGTCTGAAAGGAAACAAAACAGGTTGATGTTTTGAAATAAGTAAGATCTTTTGAAATAAGTCCCTCATATTGTTACAGTGGGATAGTTTGTTCAGTATATTATAATATACTAAGGAATGACTTTTAAAACTGCTACCATGTATAGTCATGTCATTGAGGGGTAAATGTAAACAGGGCTAATACTGAAGAACAAAGGACTTTATGATAACAGTAAAACCATTACTGCTCAGAAAAGCCATAATGAGACAAGGGTAAGATTCCTGATGTACATGTATCAATGAACACAGAAAGCTGTGCAGGGGTGCCCAAGGCCCAAGACCCAAGACTCACCGTTGTGGAGGTGATGATCTCCTCGGTGACCACGCGGAGTGTGTCCACCACAGAGATGTAGCCAAGGCGACGGGCGATTGCTAGAGCTGTGTTCCCATTCTGAGGACACAACATTTGGTTATATATAGCTTTATAAGGTTTCTGTGTGTGTGTGTGTGTGTGTGTGTGTGTGTGTGTGTGTGTGTGTGTGTGTGTGTGTGTGTGTGTGTGTGTGTGTGTGTGTGTGTGTGTGTGTGTGTGTGTGTATGTGTGTGTGTGTGTGTGTGTGTGCGTGTGTGTGTGTGTGTGTGTGGCTTGCATTAACATTTCGAAGTGCGTCCATTAGAGTGTGTCACTCACCACTGTGATGGCACTAGGCTTGGCACCATACTGAAGCAGTACGTTGATGATGTGTGTGTTTCCCTGCTGTGCAGCCTGATGGAGCGGAGTGTATCCATTCTGTGGGGGCACACAAACCCAGACACACACATCAGTGACAACAACAACAGTGACTACAAACACACAGACACACCAGGCACGTCACAGGGAGTGAGAGAAATGTATTAACAAGACCCCTTTTCCAGCGTTTTCTGATGCCAGTCTGCTTGTTAGTAAGCTGCACCAGAGCTAATTGGCTAGGCTAATGTTTTGCATGTTTCATGGAGAGCATACGAATTTTAAGTCAAAACTCTATTTTGGTGCCTGCCAAGTCCACTTCCTTACCTTGGTTTTTGAGTTCACGCTGGCGCCACTTTTCAGCAGGAAGTTGACCATCTTGGCGTTCCCGTAGTGACAGGCCACGATCAGAGGTGTGTATCCCAACTAGACAGAACGTCAGAACAGTTACAAGTCAGTCAGCAGTCATCCCGGCAACATCGGTCATGTTTTGATGTGGGGGGACTTTGCTATCTTACTTTGGTTTGCTGATCAAGGTTGGCATCATGTTCGGCCAGAATCTCCCCCACACCTACTCTGTCTTCCTGTGCAGCCAGGTGCATGGATGTGAGTCCACTCTGCAGATGAACAGCAATACAAAAAGGCCATTGTTAAAGGAATATTCCACCTCTTTATGAAAATTGGTTATTCACCCCCTTACCTGGAGTTTCATACGTGGCTAAAAGCATTTTGGTCTCAATGCTTGTGTTTTCCTAGTATGCAATCCCCAATTTTCCCCATTTTTTAGCTTTAGCTTAGCATAGGCACTGGAATGTAATGTTGCCAGATAGCAGCTCATTGGCAACTTTACTTTCCAGCTCCTATGCTAAGCTAAAGGTAAAATTGGGGTTGCCAGACTAAGACAATGCATGCACTGAGACCAAAATGCTCTTACCCACATATGTAACTCCAGGTAAGGGGGTGAATAACCAATTTTCATAAAGAGATGGACTATTCCTTTAAACTTACATGAGCATATGAATTTACATTTATACATTTAGCACTTTTATCCAAAATGACTCACTATAAATTACTTCAGGGCCAGTGTCCCCCAGAGAAACTTGCTCCAGGTGACAACAGTGGCATCTGGGATTTGAACCCACTTTCCAGACTACTAGCGCAACACCAGGTTCCTTAACCGCTACACTACCACCACCCCTATGCATTATCTTACAGACACTTGTGGAAAATAATACACAATATTATTCTCCTTGGTATTCATCAGCTTTACGCTGTAAAATTCTGCATTGTGCTGATTGTAATAACATTATTATGTGTGTGTGTGTGTGTGTGTGTGTGTGTGTGTGTGTGTGTGTGTGTGTGTGTGTGTGTGTGCGTTTTGATCATCCTCCACAGATATTATCGAACTGCCAAACCACCTGCAGAAGTGAGGGCACCTGCCATTGGCTAGCTCCTATATGTCACAGCCAATCAAATCACAGTGACAGGTTCTAATCCCCTCTGTGGCAAGCTGACAGAGCGCTGAACACCTGCATGGACGGCCAGCTGGACCAATGCAATGTGTCAGTGTGGAAAATAGGTGCGATTTGATGCTTATAAGGTTCTATCACTGCGATTGCCAGCACTCACATTTGATCAGAACACACACACACACACACACACACATGCACACACACACACACACACACACACACACACACACCCTCCAGCTGGCCTCATCATAGATCATGATCATGATCAGTGCCCGCTCCCAGGCGTCCCACTCGGCTCACTCACCTTGGTGGGCACGTTGACCTGCGCTCCCTTCTGCAGGAGCAGGGCGGCCATGTCACTGTGCCCCTCCTGGGAGGCCAGGTGCAGCGGGGTCACGCCCTGCTTGGTCAGGATGTTGCTCTCGGCCCCAAACTGCAGCAGCGTGGTGGCGATCTCCATCTGGTTCTTCTTGGCCGCTATGTGCAGGGGCGTGTAGCCGTTCTGGGGGAGGAGGGAGTGGGGGAGAGGTGAGCGGGAGGAGGAGTGGGAATCATGGCTAACATATCATATGTATATGCATATCATACAAATGCTTAGAGCACACACACACACACACACACACACACACACACACACACACACACACTGACGGTGGTGTGTACACTTTTACTAAACTACTAGCAGAGAAAGACATAACTAAGAGAGAAACTGTTGTCTTGACAACAAGCCATCCAACATCTTCAAAAGACACACACATACACGCACACACTAACACACACACACACACACACACACACACACACACACACACACACACACACAGTGATGACCGGAGAGAGAGAGAGAGAGAGAGAGAGAGAGAGAGAGAGAGAGAGAGAGAGAGAGAGAGAGAGAGCAGAATCTCTGAACTGTAGTTCCCTCCTCCTCCTCTCCCTGGTCCTGAGGAGTGTCCATGTTGGAGAGGGCAGGTGGGTGACCTCACCTTGGCTGTGGCATGGGGGGAGGCCCCTTTGTCCAATAGCAGGAGCGCCACCTTCTGGTTATCATAATGCGCTGCCACATGGAGGGGGGTAAGGCCATTCTGGAAGGATGAGGGCGAGGGCAGGGTTAGAACAGCAGTTAGTTATGCCCAAGCAGTAGTTAAACTTTAAACACACCACACACACACACACACATACACACACACACACACCATACACACACAACACACACACAAACATGTTTACACACACTGAAATAGACAGATGGCGATGTAGTTCCAGAGAGCACACGGGTTAGAGAGAGAGAGATGTTATTGTTGAGTATTTATATTAAGAGGCAAGCGCATGGGGAGATGTAAGGTATCTTATTAGAAAAGGAAGAAGAGAGGATTGGTTGCCTTGTGTTTCTTAATCATTATTAAACAAAAACAAGATGACACTCCCTACGTATGACAACCGAAAACAAGCGTTAATCAAATACTAGTTTGTTTAATCAAAACTACTGTATGCTTACCGGCCCTCTTGCAGACAACAATATCACCTCCATATAAAAAATACCAACATGCTATTTCAATATCTTCTCCATTTCATATTATTAATCAGAAATGATGGTGTTCAAGCGATAGCTTTCCCACAAGTATTCAATACCATAAGCACCAGTCAAAAATACAGTCTGAACAACTGTGAATATTCATTGTATGCTAGTAAATTAAAAAGGTCTTGTCCAAGGCTTACTTTGCCAGAAGAGTCAGGGGGTGCACGCCTCTGTAACAAGAGTTTTGCCACATCCAGGCTTCCGTACTTTGAGGCCACATGTAAAGGAGTGAACCCTTTCTGCATGAGGGAAAAAGAAACAAAAAATATTTGAATCATGAGCAGTACATGTGAATCAGATCCCATAAATGAGCTACAATATCTCGCTACATGGACTACCTAAATAGCCTGGCGATGCAATCCTACGTACTTCCGCTAAACGATTTTGGCTCCATACGTAGTCTGGCCCAACCCGCCTAGCTCTGTATCCCTCGGTAGCCCTACAGTTTAGCCAATCAGCTCACAGTTTAGAGCAATGTCTCAGAAATTACAGCAGATTGTAGTCGAACGCTTTTGTTATTCTCCCCCCTTCTTTCGAATTACATTTACAAAATTGGTACATGACATTAACATCATCAGGACTTATTGCCACTACGATGTAAAAATAGATCGGAACTTGCCAGAGATCTGTTATTACTGAACGCGGAAGTTGGAGGCGTGAGAGCCAGGTGAGAGAATACGTCATATCCAAACGGAAACCTATTTCAATTGCATTTGGCCAGACTGTATGACAACAGTCAACAGTCGGCTTTTGCCCAGGCTACTACCTAAAGACACTACCCTACAAATCTAGACGTCATCCACACAATGTACCCTACGCATAAAGCCTTATTTTATCATTTCTGATTATGCATTCATTTATTGAGTTATCACTGTAGGCCATTCCATACAATGCACTGCATACATTATTTACACACTCTGAGACTATCTACACACTGAGCACTAATGCAAACAGCAGAGGGAGCCCGTGAGTCATGTCTCTAGGATGATACAGGCGTGTCCCCCTGTCTGGTCACATGACCCTCATGTTTACGGCCCATCTTGGGGAAGGGACGGGGGAAGGGAAATCCTCTGTCACCGGATTAATGAAGAAATTCAGCAACCAGATAGGCATGGAGGAGATGCTGTCATGTCTTTGCAAACATTACAGGGCTTCAGAATAATCATTCATTCATCAATAATCAGTCATTAATCAAAGGATCAAAATTCTGTTTGGGTGCTCGTATATTCATACTGTATATCCATTATTCTGTCTGTATATTTCTAAATACATAACCGATGACTAAACATGCACAATACTGAGTGGGGCACCCACTAATCAGCATGATGGAAATCAGCAAAATGGTACCATAATACAATGTCATTTCTGCAAAATGGCAGTAAGGAGGTGCCTTTCTAATCTGAGAAGCTAACCAGTCAAATCCTGACCCCCTGCTATCTATAAGGATAGAGCGATGTGATTGGTGTTGGAAAAACTGCTACAGAACAACAACAACAACAACACCTTACATTTCTATAGCGCTTTGTTCAAAACACCCAGAGCGCTCAATTCAGACTGAAGATCCGCGTTTTAGAACGGAGTTGTGGCGGTGTGAATGAATCGTCGCAGGTTGTTGCAAGCAGTTGCAAGCCTTCGCAAAAGATTTAACATGCCAAATCGCAGTTTTAGAATGTTGCAGGTTTTTAGAATGTCGCAGTCCGTCTCGTCACGGATCTTTGGTCTGTAGCCACCTTTACAGTGGAAGGGAGGCCCTATGGCTTGTTTCTAGAACATAACCATTTAGGGTGCTTTAGATTTCAATGGGAGGGTATTATGTTAGAGTCACATGATGTGAGAATTAATGGGGAAATCACTAGACAGAGTGAAAAAGGCTAGAAATGTTTTAGTCTAAATTTCATATGGGGAGTGTTAAAGTACAGTATCTAAGTGAATGTGTGTGTGTGTGTGTGTGTGTGTGTGTGTGTGTGTGTGTGTGTGTGTGTGTGTGTGTGTGTGTGTGTGTGTCTGTCTGTCTATCTAAGTGGCCATAAACCCCTTCACACACATTAAGTGTATCATGCATCCCCTGACCTTGGTGGCGAGTGAGTGTGAGGCCCCTGCCTCCAGCAGCACAGAGGCTACGTCCACGTGTCCCTCCCGCGCTGAGATGTGCAGGGGGGTGTAGCCGTTGGTGGTGGCTGCGTCTGGGTGGGCCATGTGCTGCAGCAGCAGCTGCACGATCTCCGTCTTCCCCAGCCGAGACGCAATGTGCAGGGGAGTCTGGTCCTCCTGCGGGGGTGGGGGGGCAAGAGTAGATACAGACAACCTGTAAACACTCTACAGCCATTCCATACAACTCCATACAACATACAATGACAATTCAGTGTCACTTACATTCAAAGCAGAACAGTTAAGTTCAGAAAGAGGCCTTGTAACGAAGAACCATACAAGTCCATATTTCCAGATTTTGAATCAAAATATTTTAACACATATGTACAATACAATGGAAGTAAACCAGCCTGAAACCAGAATTTAAAAACCAGTTTACTTAGATCTTATAAAAGCACTTTCCAATAATATCTGGTTACAGTCTGGTTCTGATTTCAGACTGGTTTACTACCATTGTTTATGTGTTACAATATTTCTACTCAAAATTTGGAAATATCGACTTAATGGTTCTTCGTTGCAAGGCTTTATTTAGAAAAGAAGCAAAAAAAGAAGTTTGTGGTCCAAAACTCATTGGTTAGATGGACCTGAGCATTGTGTTAAGGCCACTATTGTGATTTATTACCTCATCATGTGATTACATTCAGGGCCTACAGTACTACATGTTCATATGGAGTGTCTTAGGTTATCATGTGATTACATTCTAAGGTCACAAGGCTAGCTATATGCCCATAGGTTGCTATCATCTTAGCTGTAGATTGCACTGCGACATGGGTGTGGCTATTGCTGCCTCCAGTGTCAATAGCATCATTAGATGACTGAATGCTCCTGACATTTAAACCAGGAGCTGACCTGACATCCACCGGGGCAATAATCACTGCAATTCCACTTTTATGAGTCTGACACTGATGTCCGAGCGGGACGGTGCAAATAATAAGGTCACCCATGACAGGGTGTGATAAACACATCATTATTTATTTCGGGGATGATAGGATTTTGACCGACTCAACTGCTGGATGAAATATCCAATTAGAAACAAACACTAGGCTGAGATGAGGAGATAGCTAGGGTGCTGAGCGACACCCTGAATCAGATAGCTAGGGTGCTGAGCGACACCCTGAATCACTTTGAATCCCTTTGCACTCTCACTTACTTTGGAATCTAAAATAAAATTATTTATTAATCTAAAATATGATTATTTATTTATTTATTTATTAATCTAAAATATGATTATTTGTGACATTATTCCACAACTGTAGCACTACAACAACAGTAGACAACAGTGAAAAAAGAAACCATTCACCACTAGGTTGTATGTTTTGTATATCTTATGCCTTTCCCAGCAAATTCAAGACTGAGCTAAGGTGAAGGTTTAGAGTTCAAAGGTCAGCCTTACCCTTGCTCTGGCGTCCACCATGGCACCGTTCCTCAGCAGGCACCGCACCACCTCCACCTGTCCAGCTCGCGCTGCCATGTGCAAGGCCGTCTCCCCTCGCTACACACACACACACACACACACACATAGGGAGAGGACAGAACGCAGACAGACACCAACACACACACACACACACAGACACCAGTGAGAATATGCAGGGCTACACATAAACATGTGAGACGCGTGTGTGTGAAGTGAGATTGATGAAGTGAGGATGGAGGTGGGGTTGCACTCACAATGTTGCTGACGTCAGGAGACGCTCCGTTCTGCAACAGCAGCAGCACGATGTTCAGGTGACCCATGAACGCTGCCACATGGATAGGGGTGAGGCCAGACTGCAGAGAGTGTGAGAGAGAGAGAGAGAGAGAGAGAGAGAGAGAGAGAGAGAGAGAGAGAGAGAGAGAGAGAGAGAGAGAGAGAGAATAAAAGAAAATTCAATAATTGAATATTTTTATTATATTTTGATATTGAAAGCATGACGCTCAGTGATACCCTCAGTGATGGCCTGTGTCTGTGTGTGTGTGTGTGTGTGTGTGTGTGTGTGTGTGTGTGTGTGTGTGTGTGTGTGTGTGTGTGTGTGTGCGTGTGCGTGTGTGATCTGGGAGCTTACCTCAGTGATGGCCTGGATGGAGGCTCCATACTTGACCAGCAGCTCCATCACCTTCACCCTATTCTTCTTACAGGCGATATGCAGTGGGGTGAAGCCGTTCTGTGGGAGGAACATAGACATGTGTGGCTATAGTGGGATCACTGCACACCAACAGCACAACAAATACTGGAGTTGAGCAATGCAAATAACTACCGGTAATACAATAACTACTCATGAGTTAACTGACTAATTACTTAAAGGCACAGTCAGTGATTTGTATATGGTTTGTAAATATGTTTGTATTGTTTTATAGCATACAGATAATATCTCCTTATGACTCGCTAGCTCTTCATTCTCCTGAGTCACTGTTACTGTAATAAATCAGGTCTTTTTATGCTACACTGACTCTGAAAACTGAAAACAAACAGTTGGGGGCAGCCTGCCCCAAAACCATAACAGAAGAGAACGGATTCTCATTCTAGAGCGCACCAGCAAACAATAACAAAGAAGCCTGCCCCCAAAGATGAACAAAGAATCACTGACTGCGCCTTTAATTGATTTATCAATTATTGATTTATTTTTATACTGTACTGTACTGGTGCTGGTACTTAGTGAGATGAGGAGAGCGAATGGAGAGATAGGAGTGCAGAAGAGAGTACAGAGGAGAGAGAGAGAGAGAGAGAGAGAGAGAGAGAGAGAGAGAGAGAGAGAGAGAGAGAGAGAGAGAGAGAATACAGAGAGAGAGATAGTAAAGAGGAGGAGGGATAGAGGAGTGTACCAGTGCACGGGCGTTGGGGTTGGCCCTCTTGTCCAGCAGCAGCTTGGTGACGCGGTAGTGGCCGCAGTGGGCGGCCACATGGAGCGCCGTCAGGTAGTCCAGCGTGACATCATCGACTGGCGCCTTGTGCTGCAGTAGGTGCTTCACACACTCCACGTGGTCGCCTTGGGCCGCCATATGCAGTGGGGAGAGCCCATTCTATGTGTGTGTTGTGAAGAGGCATCGATAGATAGATAGATAGATAGAAAGAAAGAAAGAAAGAAAGAACTATCAGACAGAGTCAAATATATATATCACAGCTCATTCCTCATTGTTGAGGTTTCTATGGCTTTTTATATCCAGCAGAGTCCTCAATTGCATTGGGTTTGTAATACGGAGTACTTATCTAAACATTTTTGACAGGTTGCCTGTATGCATACAGTGGAGCATTTTATATTGACCTTGTGTGTGTTTATATGTGTTTTGAAAATGTCTTTTCAATGTGTATGTGTGTGTGTGTGTGTGTGTGTGTGTGTGTGTGTGCGCACGTGTGTGTGTGTGCGCTACTGTGTGTGTGTGTGTGTGTGTGTGTGTGTGTGTGTACATGTGTGTGTGTGTGTGTGTGTGTGTGTGTGTGTGTGTGTGTGTGTGTGTGGGAGTGTGTAGGAGTGTACCTTAGTTCTGGCCAGCATGGGGGCTCCTCTCTCCAGAAGCAGCTCCACGGCTGTGTCATGCCCACTCCTGGCTGCACAGTGCAGTGGGGTCAGCCCGTCCTGTGGGTCAAAGAGGTCACACACACACACACACACACACACACACACACACACACACACAGTCAGAGGGGTCACAAACATTACAGTATGTGGCATTGTGTGGCTGTGATCCTACTAAACATGTATGTGACATTAAAGGGCATCTAGGCTAGCCTCACAAACAGCTAACTCATCTCTGATTCCTCTCCTTTACTCACTACACAGAGTCAGGAAAAATACAAAATATTACATACATAGCACGTGTACTGCTTTAAATTACCTCAGAAAACTGCCACGTACACACGTACACACACACACATAAACTTTACACATTCACAACTTGCGCACACACACACAACCTGCACACACACACACACACACACACAAACATAGAGTACACAACCTGTGCACACACACTTACACACACACACACACACACACACACACACAAATAGTGCTGCGGTGACCTTGGGTGTTAGCATTCACCCCACAGGTTCCCTGTCCTCACCTCACCTCACCCTCCCCAAAGCGCATGCCTTTAAATAGCTCAGATCAGGCTAACCAAATGCTCTTCCACATCAACTGCCTGCCTGCCTGCCTGACACTGCTACTGCTACTCCTACTCCTACTGACACGGCTGCTGTGGCTGTTGTTGTGTTGTTGTTGTTGTTGTTGGCTAACCAAATGCCCTTCCACATCAACTGCCTGCCTGACACTGCTGCTACTGCTACTGCTACTGCTACTGACACTGCTGCTACTGCTAGTGACACAGCTGCTGTGGCTGTTGTTGTTTTGTTGTTGTTGGCTAACCAAATGCCCTTCCACATCAACTGCCTGACTGCCTGCCTGCCTGACACTGCTGCTACTGCTACTGCTACTGCTACTGCTACTGACACTGCTGCTACTGCTACTGCTACTGCTACTGCTACTGACACTGCTGCTACTGCTAATGCTACTACCACTGCTACTGCTACTGCTATTGCTACTCCTACTGACACAGCTGCTGCGGCTGTTGTTGTTGTGTTGTTGTTGTTGTTGTTGTTGTTGTGGCTGGTTGACTGATGGGGAGATATGAGAGGCTTTCACACGTGAGTCTGTGTGAGTTCTGCCAACCGGTGCAGATGTCGCCTCATTAGGGACACTATGCTCTGCTGAGCTTTCTGCCCAAAAAATGAGCCGTGGAATGTGACAGCAATGACTATGCACACACACACATACACACACACACACACACACACACACACACACACACACACACACACACACACACTCACACTCATATGCAGATGTGCACAGTCTCTTTTTTTCTCTCCCACTCTTCTTCCTCTAACACACACACACACACACACACACACACACACACACACACACACACACACACACACAGGCATAAAGGAAAGCCAAAACACCTGCGCACCCCGTTGGTTCAGGTAACTAGCGGACTATTTACAGCACACGCTCCCTCAGCTGAACCTCTTGCCTTTGCAAATGTGCAAATACACCTGGAGCGTTTCACACCCAGTTGCTGATGAGGCATGGGCCGTGATAATGGGCCGGGAAAGTGAGTGTGCAAATGTGTCCTAAATGCTGCTGAGCCCATCTCACAGTCTAATATGTCAGACTCAGCTCACACCCAACAACAGCCGCACAGCATTTCATTCTATGAGCTCCTAGCCATTTCTTATGGAGATTTCAGCCAATTTCAGTAAGCAGAACCATACTACTGACATATCTTTTTCATCATATCTCATTCATTCTATCTGGTGCTTTCATAGTGGCTTGCCATTTTACAGGAACATACTGTATACTTCTTCTTATTTACATACTACTGACTCTTAGGAATTGGCTAAAGATTGTAGAACAGGACAGCACACCAAAAGGGCATATCCGTAATACTCATAGATAAAGAATTATTAATATATCTATAGTAATACTAGTGTTTACATATGCTATATACACCACACATGCAAGTGCACAGCAGGACACTACTCTTTGTTGCCATGACAACAGTTGTTCCTGTATGCATACAGTGGAGGCCTGTGTGTGTGTGTGTGTGTGTGTGTGTGTGTGTGTGTGTGTGTGTGTGTGTGTGTGTGTGTGTGTGTGTGTGTGTGTGTGTGCATGGGATAGTGGGTATCACTACTCACCCGTGTTTTGGCATCTATCTGAGCCCCTCTGTCCAAGAGCAGGCGGACCATGTTGGTGTTCCCACGCTTGGAGGCCACATGCAGGGGGGTGATACCATTCTGTACAAAAGACATTTAAAAAGACTTAATTCTTAATTTGACATACAGTAGTTGTAATTCCAGTGCTGGTACAAGTCATTCAGTGTCATTCCAAAGCAATTATATAAAACATATTCCTTCCAAAAAATAATATCCTGAATCCTGTCTCTAAAGGCCAATTCAGACTGAAGATCCACGACCGGATGAGATGGTTTTAGAGAGGAGTTGCGGCAGTGCAAATAAATTTTTGCATGGCTTTGCAGATTCAACATGTCAAATGGAGAACATTGCTGTTTTTTTAGAACACTGCAGCCAGTCTTGTTGTGGATCTTTGGTCTGTAGCCGCCTTAAAAGCTGAGCAGAGTCTAAAGGAGTATTGTGCCTGTAATTGTGCTGAGTGAAAAGCAGTGTGTATTGTGTGGGGTGGGGACCACCCAGTAAGGCTGAGCGATTAAAACAGAACCAGAGCCCAGGAGAGATTCATGCCAGCTTCTTAGCCTGTCCTGACCCAAGTCTACAGGGAGTTCTTGACAAGCCAGTGACCTTCACGCCTCTTTCAGTGCAGATACGCTCTCATATATCTCTCTCTCTCTCTCTTTCTCTCTCTAGGGATGAGTGGGAGGCGTTAGGTGTGAGAAGGCTGGCAGTGAGCAGACTGTACTGCTGCAGGTGGCTAAGATAGATAGATAGATAGATAGATAGATAGATAGATAGATAGATAGATAGATAGCTGAGCACTCTTACATACATATGGACTTTATAGTTCAGTCCTCTTACACACGCCTGCAGCCATGGCAGAAGAATGGGCCCACTCTCATCATAAAACACTGCTGAGGAGCAACTGATACTAATTTTGTCAGAATGAATGTGTGCTTTTATGAGTGTGAGAGAAACTGTGTGTGTGTGTGTGTGTGTGTGTGTGTGTGTGTGTGTGTGTGTGTGTGTGTGTGTGTGTGTGTGTGTTTGTATCCAATGTCTACCCTTTCTGGTCAGCTTTCACAAAAGAAAAATATGTGGGGTTTTTTTTTCTGGTATCTCTTCTCACTTTACAATGAGCCAATGAGCACTGAGGGTCTTTAGTTCAGTACAGAAAAAGTGTTCTCTCCATCTCTATTTCTCATAATTTCTTTGAGTTGAGTACAGAACATGTGTATACTTCATGTGTACTTCATCTTTATTGTCATCGTACCTTTGGGAGTCCCCCCACACTACAGTACAGTAGGCTACCTACCACCCCCCCCCCACCCCCCCTCCTCCTTCTCAGTACTCACCCGTGCAGTGAAGTCCACTGCTGCCCCTCGATTAAGCAGCAGAGTTGCCACATTTACGTTGCCATAGTGAGCAGCAATGTGCAGGGGCGTGAAGCCACTCTGGAACAGAGGATCAAGACGACATAACACACACACAAGCACACACACACACACACACACACACACACACACACACACACACACACACACACACACACACACACACACACATACATACATACCAGGAGAGGACAGACACAAAAAAGAGAACCTCCATGAATAATGAGCAGACATTGTCAGTGAGCTTTTAGGTAATCTTAACGAGATTTCCCCAAAAAAAGCTGATGTAGGATCCGTTTGTGGTTGAAGAGAGGAGTAGATACTGTGCTACAAAACCATAGATATAGAATAGTTGAGTTAAACCTTATCAAACTGACCCTAGACCAGTGTATTTGGAGAAACCTCGGGACAACAACTTGTCCCACCTGGAACCTTCATTCCCCCTACAGTAATTCAGCATGCAGCAATCACGTTAAAGCATCACAGATCATAGTGAGAGAAAGGTCAACAAAAATGTCAAGAGGACAGAAAATGAGGGGAAAAGACTGAAACCAAAAGACAAAACTCCTTAACATGAAGACCCAGGAGCCCAGACAACAAGAAGGGAATTAAAAAAAGACATTTTTTTTGTAAGACTAATACCTCACATTTAGCACCCACACTCACAAACATACTCTCAAAAGAGAGATCATTCACCATCATGCAATAGACCTATTTCATTCACACATTCATTCCGTATCTACAAAACAAAAATTCAAACTCAAATCAAAGTCGAAACATAATACAAACAGAGGAAATGGATTCATTGTCAACATTGATATAGGACACATATAGGATTATTTATCCATATGGAAAACATTGACAATCGAGGATTTCACACAATGTAAATGAAAGATACCAAAAAAATATAAAAATTAAATATATATGCAGATGACAGAATGAGCAGTAAATTACCGTGAAATCAACCCAAAAGATGCACTATGCCCCCGGATGTCTTATCACTTATCAAGTTAAGAGCAGGAGGAGTGATTTACAAGAGCAGTTTTAATATGCGGAGGTCTTGTCTTACCTTTCCATTCTGAAAGTCAGGGTCCGATTTAATGTGAAAACATTATTTACAAAAAGTGTGAAGAGAATATTGACTAGGTGATGACTACAAAAATTACACATTTAAAAGCTGATGGTGAGCAGAAATAAACCAATCAGGTGTGGCCATGCTAGAAACAGACATTCTCTATGAGTCATCAGACAACCTATAAAGCAGCAAATTTTTTAAAAAATTGCATATAAATTGTTTTTGTTTAACACACACATGCTCGTAACTACGTAACCGACTGTTCTGCATCAGCCATGGGAATTAAGCTTATCAACATGCACATAATAATATACTTATTGCATAATATCATTCCAATGCTGATAGCAGCTTCATTCAATGCATTTTGAAAACAATTCTGTACAGATTCTCTTAAAGAACAATATGATGGCCGCTAGCTTACAACAGTACTACTGCATTTGTTCTTTTATCCAAATAAGAGCATTGTTTATCTAATTGCATTGGTTGGATAGCAGTATGTGTAGTGATGGCATGGTGGCATGCAACAGAGCAGGCACAGGCAGAGGGATGGACGGAAGAACTGAGAGAGAGAAATGGAGACACACAAACTAACACACACTATATACTTCAACAGACTTTTTAAGAAACTGCACTGTCTATCTACCATTTATCCAAATCTAACTGCCTTCCTCTAGGGTTGATTTACATGATAATCTATCATCTACTCCTTACCTGGGCAAACTAAGGCCCAGGGACCAGATGCGGCCCGCGGAGCTATTTAATGCGGCCCGTGGAGCCTTCCCAAAATAAAATAATTTCTCATTTAGTCATGGTGACTTATAGGCCTTATTTATCAAATGTGTTGCATTCATGAAATGCAAATTCCACCCTTTTAAACCTGCATATTAACATGTCCTCTGAAGAAAGTGGGACTACTGGCTTGAGACTTGCCAATCTACCGACATCAGTTGGTTAACTTTTAACACCCGGCCCGTTAGTCAAAATCTAAAAGCCAATGTGGCTTTTTGGCCAAAATAATTGCCCACCCCTGATCTACTGTATCTATGAAAAATATCTGGGCCAGTTTATTAAATGTATTAGTCTGGAACTTTCTACTGCTACTGAATCTGACTTTAGTTGGGGTGGACTGGCCAATGGGGAAAGATTTATATGAAGTGATTTATAGTCATAGCCATTGCTGTAAAGGTCAATCAGTGGAGAAATGACTGGGTCAAAAAGGAAGTGAGATATTATGTAAAACGGATGTCTACAGAAGATTATATAAATATGATTTTTTTTTTTTTTTTTTTATCAGTGAAGCTTTAAGGGGAAGTACTGTATGAATCTTAATCTCCTCATAACATGGACCAAAAGTTCTTTCAGGATGAAGCTTTGATAATCTTTCATATCATACCAGCTGAGTGCTACTACCTCACAGCTCTTTGAATGGCTACTGACTACTGAAGCCCTAAA
>JAODXP020000028.1:13055345-13067845 GCA_027497455.2 Sardinella longiceps | reverse complement strand
TGTAAATATTATCAGATATCAGCTATCAGCACTGAAATGTCTCAAATGCTACTTGATTAGTAATGAGAGAACAAGAAACCTGAAGTGCATAAATTAGCACCATTGCTAACCTTATTCTAAGGAAATGAAATCGTATTCCTTATTCTAAGGAAATGTCAGTCAAATCATGTTAATTCTAGAAACATTTCCCAGCATATGAAGACAGAATTGGAGAAAAGGTCCTTGTGTAGCCACTGTTTCTACTCCATGGCTAAGGAGCTAAAGAGCTAAAGAGCGAGCCCCGTCATGTGAGGCGGGTGTCATATTAAAGGGTAATAGCTTTGGCATTTTGAGGGGTGTGTGTGAGGGAACCTAGGAGATAAGCTTTACTACTGTGTATAAGATCACCACTTGGGCTACTTGGGAGTTCTGTTACCCATCACATTCCTAGATATAGACTCTTTAAGTGTCCTCTAATGCACTTTAGTATCCTCCAGTCCATACTCTTCAGCAAGTCTAGAATCCAAACTATACACGGGAGTCATGTGTGGCACATAGAGTATGCAAAGATGTCAGTTCATTGTAACGGAAGTAATATAAAGACATAGGTAACAATCAGTTATCCTATGATTATCATAGCATACTAGCCACAAACGTCTTCGAACCAAACCACAGGCATCCACAGAACCAACCAGCTCTAAACTTTTTCTCAGTCAGTCAGGCCTAGTTTCTGCTCCAGCATATTACTAACTAGCCTGTGCTTCAGACAACCCCCTGCAGCTTGTCTCACCCTTAGCCAAGGCTGGGCTCCAGAGCTAGCAGAGCAGAGCAGAGCAGAGGAAAGGTGACCTACCTTGGTGGCCGAGTCCACACTGGCCCCCCTCTCAAGGAGCTCCTGGACCAGGTCCACGTGTCCCTCTTTGGCGGCCAAGTGGAGCGCGTTGAGCCCATTCTGAGGAAGAGCGACAGAGACACGAGCCGTCAGACGCAGTCAAGAAAACAAAACAAAACAACCAACCATTGAAGACAAACAGCAAAAACAAGGAGGAACAGAGAAACAATAAGAGAGAGAGAGAGGGAACGACAGAAAAAAAAAACGGTTCACTCGAGGTGAGTTGTCTACCTCAGGCTCCATAATGTGTGGCGTATCACACTCTCCCACTCCTCACACACACACACTTACACACACACACATACATACACACATGCAGGAGGGAGAGAGGGCAGCTGAAAATATCGGAGCAATGGCAGGCGGTGGGAGTTACGCTGTGTCATGCAGCCAGAGAGACGGGCCAGGATCCACAGGATTAATTATGTAGTCGTGATATTAATAAGCACCGCTGGGCCCAGGGCCACCTGGCCCACTGACACTGGACACTGGACACTGGACACTGGAGATAGCAGGGAGGGCCTGACACTGGACAGAGCTGCACTGACTAGACGGACATCTTCATTTCAGACTTCATGGAGAGTTGCACTGCTGCTGGAACATGGCCGTGTACAGAGAATAATCCTGAAGCACGTTGACACTTACAGAACATCTGCACTCTATATCTAAGACTATTGTGTTCTTTGATTTTTGTTATTATTGATCAATTCACTTTTAGACTGGGTGCAAGGCCCTATGTGCATGAAACACCTCAATGTATAGTATACCGTTAAAAGCACACCAGGGAAACACATTATTTTTAGGTTGCTTTGTTGTCACAGAGGTGATTACAAGGCACATTACGAGGTGACTGAAGGCTCTTTGCTAATGCATTCATTTACTCATATTCTCAGACTGAAGCTCAACTAACTGTGAGTGTGTGTGTGTGTGTGTGTGTGTGTGTGTGTGTGTGTGTGTGTGTGTGTGTGTGTGTGTTTCACTCCCCAGTGCCTTCATAGACAACACAACCCACTCCAGAATGTCTGCAGCTCTATGCTGCACCACTGCTGAAGCTGGTCTTCTAATCCCTCTCAAGAAGGAAGTGGCTGTTTATTCCCAAGTAATGGCAGTGAGTGGATCGCAAAAAAGGCCTACCGGACAAAATGAAGATTACTTTTTCCAATGTCACTTGAGTGGGATTATGACTCAGATAAAAGAGGGCACCATTTGATAACTTTCGCTGGCAGCTGCTTCTGCTTCCACAGCCCAAACACACCTGATTAGGTGGCTGTTTCCCAAAAGCGTAGTTGCTAACCAGTTAGCAAAAGTATAGTTGCTAACCAGTTAGCAACAAGTTAACAACAGCTAACCAGTTAGTAACTTGGTTAGTTTGCAATGGAGTGTTTTGGGAAACGGATGCCTGACCTCACTAGCACTTTGACTCGTCTGTTGCGGTCTACGAGATTATCAGTAAAATATAGCCAATAGCCAAAGTACTGTAGTGAGCAAGTGCAGGATTGCATTGCATTTCTTTTCATTTATTTTTCTTTCTTTTTTTTTTTCATAGGCTACTCATATCAGCTTCTCAGCTCGTAGAGTCAATAAAAATTTTAGTGGCACTAGTCAAAGACCAAAATCAAGGCAGGCATTAAACTAATCATGTGTCACAACCTGCGGTGTCAACTAGCGCCTCCTCATAGAATCTATTTTTACAAAAGTGGCCCCTTCGCTATGAATCATGTGGGTTTGATGTCATATACTGTTTCATATCCTTTTTTCTTGAAAGTCTCACGCCGGTGCTGGCCTGCCAGGTATGCAGGCACGCAGTGCTGAATTTCATGTCACAACATAATCATAACGCAACATAGAAGTTATCACTTGTCTCCTCTCTTAATAGTGCTTTTACACTGCAACAGTAACTAAACATTATTATACGGTACCTAATATTATACCTACCTAAATATTAGACAGAAGACATTCATTGCATGTTATATGCCAATATGCAACTATGCAATTAATACCTATGCAACTAGTTGAGATAAAAAAATAACATGTCAATGGGGCATTGCATGACTCCTCTCTCAAAAGACCTCTCCCCTGAAAGAACTCATACAAAGAGGTAAAAAATAATCTAATCATTGGGGTACCTAATAAGACTGTTTATGGCCCTAACAGAACTTTCACCAAAAAACCTCCAATTCCCAACTTCTCAAACATGGTACATTTGTCTTGTTTTTTTTGTTGTTTTTTTTTTTCATGCCCCACGCCACACAAGCTCTTTCAGTCAATATCTAATTTCCTCCAATTTCTCCAGCCAGCAAGCCCATCCAGTTGGTTCCACCGACTGCTCCTTATATGAGGTCTCAGCAGGTCGGGCTCGTTGTGGCAGATTGTGGAAGATTGTGGAAGATGAATCTCTGCAATCTGCTCCTATCCAGAGGGGACTATCAGGGGCAAACTCAGTGTCAACCATTACAGAGGGGCCTAATGCTGGCTCCAGGGGGGATGGGGACACATGGACCACATGTGCTACCTGCTACAAGGACCTCACTCCATTCCCATCTTTTTTTTTAAAGATATTTTTTGGGGCTTTTTTGCCTTTAATTCGATAGGACAGTAGAGAGTGTGACAGGAAATGAGTGGGAGAGAGAGAAGGGTAGGGATCGGGAAATAACCTTGGGTCGGAATCGAACCCGGGTCCCCGATCCGGATTCCGACCCGAGGTCATTTCCCGATCCCTCCTCATCTCTCTCTCTCCCACTCGTTTCCTGTCTCTCTGCCCTGTCCTATCCAATAAAGGTGGAAAAAGCCCCCAAAAATATCTTTAAAAAAAAAAGACCCACACCTCTGGTACGTTAAGGCAACAGTCTCCTCTAGATGGAGACACTTTATGTGCTAGACTACTTCAAGTCCATCAGAACATTGAACAGTACTTATCCGACCTTAACTATCTTCTATCCTTGGATCTTTCCTTCTTTCTGTCTTTTTTACTCCACCTTTCTTTTTTTCCCTTTCTTGCAGTCTTCACGTCTTTCTATCATCTTGCTGGAGGTTATGGTTTATCACGGGATTGAACAGGGAACCATCCATCCATCTTTGTCTTACACCCCCATGTTGTCCTACATTCACCTACAATGCATAGCAACAACACACTCACACACACACACACACACACACACACACACACACACACACACACTCACTCACTCACTCACTCACTCTCACACACACACACACACACACACACACACACACACACACACACACACACACACACACACACCCTCTCTCTCCCTCCTCATACCACCCACACATTGCATTACTCAGTGGGATAATTAAAGAAATGTGATTTCCTTAATGTCCTCTTTATTTATACTGACTGACATCTTGTTCCTGGTTGATGAAATTGCATGTACCTTCAGATGAATCTGAGATATGAACTCTAAAAGGCAATTTCACCTATAATCACATCCATTTGTCAACAATCTGAAGCTCCCTTGGCAAAGTGTAGATCTATTGGGTCGTTTAAATATGCCTTGTGATAAATCCACCACATGAAATGAAAACATTTTGGCTATATTCATCACAGAACTCCATGTTTGATTGAACACTAATGTAGTTGTTAAAGAAGACTGAAATGACAGATGACAAATGACTGGGAAGTCAACAATAAGAGAGCTAGCTAGGAGGTCATACCATAATAAATGCCACCGCACTTAGTTTTCGCTAGTCACAAAAAATACATTTGCAAAGAGCACAAATATATTTATATAAATAAAGTGCAAACATGAATCATTTCAACTGCTGTCTGGGGGATGCTGCCTCCATATCTGTTTGTGAGATTGTGGAGTTGGTGGAACACACTGTGATTGATTTGAAGGACGTTCAGGTGAGGAGGAGAGTAATTGCCTGGCTACAAGTGAGCCTTCATGGTCACTGGAATTGAGTCTTAAATCTTTGCTCCACATACAGCGTGTTGGGAATGCTTAGTTTTCCCCACACATCGCAGCTGAAGTCAAACATATTTCAGCCACATTACATTCCCATTAGGCTAGTAAATCACTTGGCTATCAATACTCCATATGTAGCTTTTATTTTTCCAACATAACCTTGGCAGCCAGTTGTCTTTATATCTAATGGCTGAAGGACAAAGTCAAAGTCCGCCATATCAGAAAAGGGACACTTGTGTCGATAAAGGACAAAAACAAGTTTTATGTTTTCCTCTGAGGCTAACTCATGGAGTTATCACCATCACTGAAACTCTGAAGGAAGACAAGTCAAGGAGACATGTCAATAGCAAGATCGTGTCCACCTCAAATAAAAAGATGAATCACAGCTGTTGCCAAGGTTTCCAACACTGTAAAGCGTCATTGGTGGAACTGTGTGGCTGAATTAAGCCAGAATGGAGGCATTAATCATGGCTTGACAAGAGCTATTGGAGAGGATGACTGATTTAACTACCTGATCTGCATGAGGTACTGTATTTGCATAATTGCACTGGCTTGTCACACAAGTAGGTCAACATTACCATCGAGGATGAAAAATGGCCAAAAATGGCCAAAAATAGCTGGGAGATTCCACATTTTACACCTTTTGCATACCAATTCATAACAAAAACTCCCCATAAAATTTCTAGGCAGTATATTCTAGAAAGTCTGGTTTCAACATATGAGTCTGAAAAAAATGACTTGTTAGACAACCACAGCACCTCGACTACCATATAATGTCTGTTGGTGCTGTTATTCTTAGCCAGAACCATGAACAAATTGTGGTCTAGGATATGGTAAACTACTAGCTGTAGGCTACTTGTACTTGGCCCCTGGCTGTTGGGAGTTTTTCCTTGTTCCTGTTACTCCTAGGTGCTCCTTGTAAAATCTGTAAATGCTCTAAGGCAATTGTATTGTATTTGATGCTGTACAAATATACTTTCTTAAAGGAATATACCGGAGTGAATTCTAGCATAGCTCTGTTGAAAGAGCTTGCTAAATGCACTAGTTAGCGAGTGGAACAAAATAATTTGGTACAGCACAGACCGAAGGCAGACGCAGAAGCGAACAGGCACTTTACACTGAATCAATGGGACCTGACTGTTGGAAACCGAAAGTAAGATCTGAGGTTACATTGACTCAATGTAAAGTTTTTCGCGTCCGCGTTAGGTCTATGCTGTTCGAAATTCTTTCATTTCATGCGAAATATATTGCTGTTAGAAGGCTTGTGCAGCAGGGCTATGCTTAAACTTACTCCGGTATATTCCTTTAATTATAATTTCTAGTTATCTGCGTTCATGTTATATCAGCATGAAGGTCATAGTGCTACCGTTTCAGATGCCATGTGAGGCAGAGAGAGCGATTGCATAAATGGAGGTCAATGTGTCAGGCGGGATACAGTAGCAGTTTCAGATGCAGCCAAAGATTTGGATTCAGTTTCAATTTTGCAGAGACTTACTGATATTTGAGCTCAGCTAGCATTCAAATCCCACCACAGCCATCCCTCTCCCATGCCCCATGTCAGCTAACTAGGATTGTTTATGGCTCAGCTTGGACCACTAGGTGTGATTCCCACTCCCAGACACTGAAATGTGTGTGAGAACAACCAGATATTGCAATCCCAGTTTGTGCAGACAGCTAGAGGCCTGTGACAACACTTGAAAGATTCCATCTTTAAAGAAATAGTCCACCTCTTCATGAGAATTGGTTATTCACCCCCTTACCTGGAGATACCTATGTGGGTAAGAGCATTTTGGTCTCAGTGCATGCATTGTCCTAGTCTGGCAACCCCAATTTTACTTTTAGCTTAGCATAGGCACTGGAGAGTAAAGTTGCCAAAGAGTTGCTATCTGGCAACTTTGCATTCCAGCGCCTATGCAAAGCTAAAGCTAAACAATGGGGAAAATTGGTGATACCATACTAGGAAAACACAAGTACTGAGAGCAAAATGCTTTTACCCACATATGTAACTCAGCGTAAGGAGGTGAATAACCAATTTTCATGAAGAGGTGGACTATTCCTTTAAGGGAAGAGTGTCTGTCTATGGCAGGCTCCGAACTTAGATTATCCTGGCCAATGCCTAAAAGAGTCATTACTCTTCAACACTCATCAACACTTCTGAGTGTTCTCCATCAACACACCAACAATGGCCTGATATCATTGGTACCTATGATTATGCACTTATTCCTCTTGCAGGTGCGTCTGCATAATGCCAAAGGACCCTCACACGGCCTACCCTATCTAGCCTATTCCTGAACTGCTTCTGGTGTGGTTATACTTCACTTTGACATTCTTGGCAGCACAATAAAAACCTTTGCACTCTTCTTCTACGAAATCCTGACAGACATGAGCATGTCCTCAAATTTGAGCCAGCCCCCAACCCAGCTCACAGTAATTAAAACTTTTTGGCCCGAGTGCCCTAGAGGCGTAGAGTAGATACCCGACACCTTGTCAACGCAACGCGACCCACCACCCATCTGCCCCCCTTGTGACCACTGTTTGTAGGGTCGAGGGTGTAGCAACGGTTGCCAGGGTGGGAGTATTTATGAGATCGGTTTGCTAAGACCCCACACAGTGTGTGCTAATAGGCACTCGCTAGGGGAGCATGCCTGGAAAAAGCAACAGGAGTGTGCAGCAACAAGCGTGATAACTCAAGAACTGAGGAAGGGATTTAAGTGGTTCACATGTGCCTCAGACTGCAACAGACTCCCAAATAGTTCTCGTTCCTCAGTTCCAGTTCCCACTCTGGACCAGATGAATCTAAAGTGACAATGTACTTTTTCCAAAAAATAAATTTCCCAGACAAATTCACTAACCCCTAACCATTACCACAGCATCCAAGACCAAGATGTGGAGTGTTTATGATACTTGCATACTGTAAGTATTATAGTTGTACATATAAAAATTAGTCTCTCATCAATTTAAAATGATTCATCATTATCTTACTATCAGACATTATGAGAACCAAATATCTCTAAGAAACATTACCATATGCACAGAACGATAAATCTAAGAGGCAACTTTAGTCGAATGGGTCCAGAGGTATCGAGGAGGATTAATGCCCTTGGTGGACGGACGCTACACAGCACACCATGCATCAGTTGATGGAATGTGTTTACTGGATGTAATGGGGACATTGGCAGAGGAAGCTCTGGCAGCAGCTGTGAGTTACCAGGAAAAGCTTCCTGCTGCTTAACAATTAATCACAGGCACTCTCAAAGGAGCATGGGAAGTGTAGTTGAATCAGCGCTGGCCTGGTTTCAGGATATGTGTTAGGATGCAAGGAGGCAAAAAGTTGTGGGACTGTGTGTGGTGTTTTCAGCTTGTCAAGCTGTGGAGGTCATTCTCAGGTTATCCTATGAGTCTGCTACCGCTGATCCTTTGTGTGTTTACGGAATGATATCCGGCTAGTGTTAGTGAAAGTATATTGATGTCGTCCTAATAATTAACATTTTACTAGTTAAAAATGTTTGCTATCAGACAGCATCTAGCATCTAGCCAGTTCTAGCAGTGGCAGTATGACTCAGGAAGATTCGTGAAACCTTTTGTATGCCTTTTATGTAGCTAGTTTACTAGTTTTAATGTGCTTCTCCACAATGTAATGTTATGTGCACAGGTGTATGACTTCATAAAACATTACAGCAACAACTTCCACTGCAATCCTTCTGAACATTTTTAGATGACATTACATGAACATCACTCTGGATAGCGAAGAACTTAAGAAAGTAGAAAACTTTTTCTACTCTGTCTTCACAGAGGCTATTTTGGTCTTCATTTGCATAGCAAAGATGCCATATAAATCTGCAGCTCCACAAAGCAGCAGAAATGCCTCTCCTGCAATCCCAACACAAAACAGTGGCCAAAATAAAAAAAAAAAATCTTGGATTGAACCAAGGCCGGCTGTCCACCCCTCTCTCTTGACCTTTTCTCGTCTTGCTGATTTGTGTGCTTGACACGGCAAGGTGTGTGGGGGAGGTCTTTACGCTCGGGCGAATTGGGTCTTAAATCTTCCCTTGGTGGAGATCGCTAATGAATAGCGCTAGCTGAGCTCTACTGTGTCATTTACAGCACATTATAGGCCTCTGAAACAACTGCTGATTCACCAGACAGTTAGGCAGTTAGCATCCAACACAGCACACAGAATTCCATCTTAAGATCATGACATTCCTAAGCTCCCGTCCTGTGTTATTCAGATGATTCCGACCGTGCCAACGTTGCGGTACGAGCGTGACAGATGGGGCGGAATGAGGTGCTTTTGCCGGTCTCTGATGAGCTGGAGGAGGGAGTGGCGGCAAGGTCACTCTTGTCACTTTAGATTGATTAACGAGGGACTTACTGAGCATGCCCAGATCCCCAGAGACGGGGATGAGTTATTGAACAAGCAGAGAGGTATGTGGGACAGGGATGATCATTCACTCACAAGAAAGGAGATCAGTATGTGTGTATCAAATGTGTGTGTCGAGGCGTGGCTGTGCTGTCAAGTGTCCATGTTCTTTGTGTGTGTTTGTGCCTTTGTTAGTGTGTGTTCTCAATTGGATCTGTTTGTGTGTGTGTATGTGTGTGTGTGAGTTTCCTACCTGATTGCAGGTACTGATGTCCACACCCCCCTTCAGGAACTCCAGTACCTTGTCGATGTTTCCCGCCCTTGCCGCCCGTAGGAAGCTGGTATTGCTGTCCGACTGGAAAGAAGAGAAAACAAGAGAAGAAGAGAAAGCGTATCATTAGTTCACAAAATCCATCTTCAACCAGTTACAGTGTGGATGAATCAAGGCAACAATCACCATCTCCAGCTCATAGTGTAGTATTCTCAAGTGGAATTGCAATATTGCATGTTTATTGTACTGAAAAACATAAACACCATCTGCACTCCCATTAAAAACAGTTGAGATCCAGAGAGCCGTTGCCATTACAGCTAAAGCCTGCTAGCACCCCAATGCCTCCAGGCACCACAGACTTTTCTTCAACGTCAGGAACACACACACACACACACACACACACACACACACACACACACACACACACACACACACACACACACACACACACACACACACACACGTTACCAACTGTCACACACAGTCTAAGTTCTGTCTAGAGACCAATAGGAGATGCAAGTGATAGGCTATAGGAAGCACTTATTAACACTTATATAGAGTCTGAAAACTATGCTACCATCATCACTGCAGGGGAAAGAGAACTTGAACCACAGGGCTTAACAATAGGCCTGAATATGAAGCGGTTTCCTGAATCTGATCAGTATTGTGATCTATGGATTCAGATCAGATGTCAAATCTGATGGCTGTGATATTTGACCTCTTTAGCCATCCAAGAACACTTGATTAAGGCAAACGCAGTGTAATCTTTGTCAATGTCAGACAAATGTCAGATCACACTTAGCTATGAATAGTTTTGTGATAACAGCTTCATCAGAATGGGCTTATCCTCATAGAGGGCTCGGTGTCATGGGACACTGTGCATGACCCCCTCTTGACGGATCTCACAAAGGTCGCGAAATGAAGGCAGACATTGTTGACGTGAGGATGAAACTAGGCAACTTTCATTTAGCAGGAGACAGATTTGCAGTGTTGTGTCTGCCTCTAGACCCAGACTACAAACACTACCTCTGCCTCTTCCTCTCCCCGTCCCAAACCTCCTCCTCCTCATCCTCATCCTCATCAGCAGCAGCAGCAGCTAAAACAGGTCATTGTGTGCAGTGCTGCACAGCAGAGCCACATAACAAAACACTCTCCCCACCCGCTGGGCACCCTGCTGGGCTGACACACACACTGCGCCACTCCATACCTGTCAGGTAAGCAGCAGACACACACACACACACACACACACACACACACACACACAGAGACACAGACAGACAAGGGTTTGTCTTTTTCTCTGTGTTCTCTGACCATCTCCTGTCACTACGTCACTTTGTACTAAAGCTTATGTCTAATACCTTATTCATAACTGACAATGACTGCCACTACAGTATAACCAGCACAGAAACACAGTTACCACTGCCTCTCTCTGTCTTTCTCTGTCTCCCTCTCTCTCTCTCTCTCTCTTTTTCTCTCTCTCTCTCTCTCTCTCTCTCCCGTTGTCCCTCTCTGTGTGCCCATGATCCCTGTTGAACCACGTCCCCGTTGTTTCCACTCCACGGCGATGCTGCATGAATATTTCAACACACTACACTTCTGACCCATAAATCCCTGCTGTCGGCTCGACTGCCTTTGACTAGCAGAGGAGGAGGAGGCTGGGGGCCAGCGTCATGCGTGTGTGTGTGTGTGTGTGTGTGTGTGTGTGTGTGTGTGTGTGTGTGTGTGTGTGTGTACAGAGGGTGTACATACAAAGTCACCTCTGTTTGGAGAGCATTTGATTTGCAGCCCAGCAAAAGTCCAGCAATCCCTGACTGGAGCAGAATAGACTAGAACAGAGCTGGCTGTAGCAACAGTAACAGCAGTAACAGCAGAGAGCAGGCAGGCTATGGATGCACAGATAGGCACACACACACACACACACACACACACACACACACACACACACACACACACACACACACACACACACACACACACACACACACACACACACACACACACACACACACGTAGGGGAGGAAAGGAAAGGGAGAGGAAGGGAGAGGAAGGGAGGGCATTGCTGCAGAGAGAACTGCACTGCATCACTCGCGCTCGGCCCTGACCAGGCAATCTGTAGCACAGCAGAGAGCTGCAGAGTGGGCCAACACAAGTGTGAACAACACCCAGACCAGGGAGAAAGTGTACTGTGTGTGTGTGTGTGTGTGTGTGTGTGTGTGTGTGTGTGTGTGTGTGTGTGTGTGTGTGTGTGTGCAGAACCAAGAGAGAGGTATATGTAAAGAGCTAGCTAATAGAACTCGAGAGTTGTTGACAGAGACAGACACACAGATCACTTGACTGTATGTGGCTCTCAACGCTGTATTTATTTTTTGGATAAAATACAATACAATTCACAATTGAAATAAAAAGTTTAGTTATGACACAGCCAACCCACAATGGGAAGGAGGAGCTGAAACAACACTGCCACAGTCTCTCTTGCTCTCCCTCTGTCTTTCTCTCTCTCTACACACACACACACACATACACACACACACACACACACACACACACACACACACACACACACACACACACACACACACACACACACACACACACACACACACACACCTCTTCATGACGGGGCATTGTGGTGGCACAACCTCATGATTCAAGACATGCATCCATTATGGTCTGAGTGGCACTTGAGACTGTTTGCAGATAAAGTCAGCTCCAGCAGACAGACAGGGCTCCCCCATGCAAAGGGCTCCATAGAGGGGAACATACAGAACAGTACAGAACAGTACAGTACAGTACAGTAGCAGACTGCTCTGGCGTGGCCCACATAAACACCTCTGCACTGCTGGTCTGGATAGGGAGCCTACAGTCCTCCCAACAAAGGCCCATTCTAACAGCCATGCATTTGATGCATTTGATGAGGTTCTCCCACTACCTCATAAGGGACCACAATGGAAATCAGTCTGAGGGCTTTGTGTATATCCCTGTCTATTTATCTCTTTTAATGTATGGTTACTGTAACTATGCAATGTTTTTACATCAAATAAATAAATTCATTCATTCATTCATTCACGGCTC
>JAODXP020000028.1:13032845-13050345 GCA_027497455.2 Sardinella longiceps | reverse complement strand
TAACTAAGTGTAAGGGTAACACCTTACAATTGGACTGAGGTGAACCAGTGAACCCTGAGAAGGCAGATGGGTGTGGGAGGACACCTTAGGCCTGTTCCTGGAACAGCCTTTTAGCCTCTCACCTTCCCTCCCCCTGACCTGACCTGAGTGGAGCGCCAACGCCAAGCACCCTTCAAGATGTGCCAGACGCCATCCCATAAAAACTGTCACATACCTACGCAAACATGAGCTTCAGACCATCAAGCTGAAATACGTATGATGACACCACAGTGAGATACAAATACTGACTCAGCCCATATCAAATATACTGTAGCATAGAGCAAGTGATAACATATCCATACCATGAGCCTATGGTTTGGCAAGAGAGAAATTCTATATAGTTCTCACCACTAACCCACATACCAGACATTATTTCTCTCGAACATAAACCACATGTTGCTATCGCTCCTGGCAACCAACCATTGCCATGACGTTCTGACATCCATCCCAGAATAATAGCAGAGGCCATATCACATAGAAGATGTCATATCACAAACCACAACCACTCATACTAGTAGAAGACAAATCAGCTCCAGATTCTCAATACCCATAGTTTGGGCAATGGCCACTGTCAGGCTGTATGCTAGGGTTTGACATTGCTAAAGGGGAGTGTGTCTACACAAAAATATCACACATCGCAAATTGCAAAAAAAGACAAGTATGTATGAATCTACAAGTGCTCATAACCATGAACAAACAAACAAACAAACAACCAAACAAGCACTTTAATCTGTCGGCTAACATAAGTTAGCTTTAGTCGACTTTAAAGCTAACTAAGCCTATCTGTGCTGACTCCAATGGTTTCCAGTCAGCTGCTATTAGCAAAGCTGCCTGTTCCCTTTCACCTGCATTCCCCTCCCCTGCCCAATGCTGTTTAGCTTACCAGTGCCCATATCTCCTGGCCGTCCCCCGAGCTGTACACCTCGGCGCTGGCATCCTGGCCTGCCAGGCTCTCGTCCACTGCCTGCGGAGGCCCTGCACCCCCCAGATCCTCGTGTGTCGCTGCGTTGCCCATGACAACAATCCATAGAAGAGGACTCAAGCCTCACGCCATTCGCCACTCACAAAAGAAACTTCCAGAAAGCTTCCAGGCCAGCAAACTCCAGAAAAAAATAGCACCTTCTTCCAAATCCCTACATAACCGTCCTTTGATACATCTACCTGTGCTTCTATGGGATCAGGACATCCCAAAGATGTTTCCCAAACTTCTAATGTGTGAATAAGCTAACAGTGCGAGACTGCATGCACATGTGAATGTGTGTGTGTATGTGTGTGAGCGTATATGTGATAATGTCCTAAGCTCTCCACTAGTGTGAAACTCTGCTAGCCCCTGGCCTGTGCCTGATGCGGTGCCTTGCACTGGGTGGCTAATTTGAGCCGCGCGCTGCTCCTGTCTATTTTTACTCCCCCTCACCGAACTGAGCCCCGCACGGAAAGGAAGGAGGGTCGTCTGTCTGCACAGGGAGAGAGGGTGGCATATCAACTAAGGGGAGTGGGCCATGGGCTGTGCACTGTGTGTGTGTGTGTGTGTGTGTGTGTGTGTGTGTGTGTGTGTGTGTGTGTGTGTGTGTGTCCTCTGAGTGCCCACTTACAGTTGGAGGCCACCCCAGACAAGCTCTGATACCCATGGGGCAGGATGACTAGCAAGGGGACTAGTCTGTATGGGTAAGAGAGAAAGAGAGAGAGAGAGAGAGAGAGAGAGAGAGAGAGAGAGAGAGAGAGAGAGAGAGAGAGAGAGAGAGAGAGAGAGAGAGAGGTTTGTATGTATGATGAATTAGACAAAGTGTGTGTGACAGGCTTGTGTGAGCCATAATCTGTGTGTGTGAGAGAGAAACACAGTGTGTGTCTGTTTGTGTGTGTGTGTGTGTGTGTGTGTGTGTGTGTGTGTGTGTGTGTGTGTGTGTGTGTGTGTGTGTGTGTGTGTGTGTGTGTGACCAAAGGGATATGATTACAGTTACAAATCTAGACACAAGGTCAGGGCAGGTGTGAGAGAGGGAATGTCAAACGCTGGTAAAGGACTTACAGTACTTGACTAGACCAGCTCCAGCAAATGACAAGGCTTTAGAATGGGAAGGCGGTGATCTGAGACTGTGTAGAGTACTGTATGTCTATGGCTCCATTAGGGCACTATTTAAAGGAGTGCTAACAGATAGCTGTGTGTGTTATATGCAGTATGAACCACCGCCTATTGATTAGCGCTAATTGCACAGAGACATTGATCCACCTCTTAGTATATCACTATAGCCTACAATTTATTACCCTCCACTGTTTAGACTCCCTGTTTGGGTGTGTGTGTGTGTGTGTGTGTGTGTGTGTGTGTGTGTGTGTGTGTGTGTGTGTGTGTGTGTGTGTGCGTGTGTGTGTGTGTGTGTGAGTGTGTGTGTGTGTGTGTGTGTGTGTGTGTGTGTGTGTGTGTGTGTGTGTGTGTGTGTGTGTGACGTAGCCTGAGCATGAGGTGAATGTCCCCATTCTCCTTGCGTGGCCTTTGAGATGATGAATGCATGACCCAGCAGCGTCCCTCCACAAAGCTGCCACTGTTTCGCCCCAAATATTCCCCATTCACAAGGGCTACTCGGAGCATAATGTAAACAGACGCGCTGAAAGGGACTACTCACTGGTGGCGGACAAAAAGATGCCAAAAGCTCAAATCAAAGATGGAGCCCCCATGGAACACATCAGTAAGCAGCTAAGGCAAGTAGGCTCATTGTGTCTTGCCTCCTCTGTTGCTCTGAATGGCTGGACTACCAGAAATGTCATGAGGAGAAAATGGATGCACTATACCTGTTTTAGACATCTTTTTACCAGTGCTGGCAAAATTAACTGATTAATCATGTGATTAATTAAAAACTTTTTAACTCGGATTAAAAAAACTCAAATGAATCCTGATGGATATGGTTCCACTTTCATGGCATGTGTTCAATTTCAGATAGAAAATGGCTTGGCTATCAAGTCAAACTATACAAAGATTATGGCCTAGCTCCTGACTGTCCAACAACATGTGGGGAATCCTTGGTGGTAGGGGGTAATTGTGAATTGCCCCATTTGAGAAGAACAACTACTTAGTATCAGGGCCTTTACAGGGCAAAATAAGGATCCAACATACCCTAGCATCCAAATTCTTACTGGAGGAAATGAGTTGCGATTAAAACTGATTAATAACGATTAATCATTTCAAAATTGTGTGATTATTTTATTTAATCGTTTGACAGCACTACTTTAAACACATTTTTACACTCATTTTTTTGAGTCATTTAAAATTCTAAGCCGTCATGCAAAAAGAAATAATAATATCTTACGGATCTTGCAGGTCTGCATCATTATGAGAAATATTACAATAATTCCTCTCAGTAAAAATCAAAGAAGGCTCTCTGCTTTTGTGATTCCACCTTTCAGGCCCTACCGAGTCAGACAGACACGTCAAAGGCCTCTGACATGCTCACATCCGACAGATAAGTCACAACAGGGGAGATGCAATTACGCTGGAGATTGACGTGTAACTGGAGGTGGCACATAGTCGAAGGCCTATCAGTTAGTACCATTAACCTTATCTGCTAGGCAGCTTGTTTACACATGCATTCTAGATTGCTTTCCAAATCCCTGAAATGGAGGACGTGTAGGGCAAGTGCTTTTTGAGGGGGCTTCTGAGCCAGTGTTAGCACCGGTATTAGTCAGACATGATCAGCCAGTGACTAGCAGTAGAGAGAGAGAGAGAGAGAGAGAGAGAGAGAGAGAGAGAGAGAGAGAGAGAGAGAGAGAGAGAGAGAGACCAACACCGGTATTAGTCAGACATGATCAGTCAGTGACTAGCAGGAGAGAGAGAGAGAGAGAGAGAGAGAGAGACCAACACCGGTATTAGTCAGACATGATCAGTCAGTGACTAGCAGGAGAGAGAGAGAGAGAGAGAGAGAGAGAGAGAGAGAGAGAGAGAGAGAGAGACCAACACCGGTATTAGTCAGACATTAACAGTCAATGGCTAGCAATAGCCATACCAGTAGCCCCCTCCAAATGACACCACACCCACAATGCCATTTTTCATGCTGATAATCATCGGAGCAAACTCATCAAAATCCCCCAACCCCCACCAGACCACACCCCTGTCCAGACCACAGTCCACTCCCAGGACACCCCCACCCCAATCTCACCCCAATCCCACCCCTATTCCAAACCCCACCCATCCCATCCCCATCATCAGCATCAGTGTTTCATCTAAAGGAGATTTCGCTTCAATTTTCCCTTCAGCCCAGCGCAGGCCTGAGGAGGTAATCCCTTGGTCAGAGCAGACAACAAACGCCTTTAATCTCCGCTAAACCATATGGCCTAAAGGGTGGGGGTGGGGCCCTTCCTAGCCTCACTCGCTCACTCTGTGTGTGTGTGTGTGTGTGTGTGTGTGTGTGTGTGTGTGTGTGTGTGTGTGTGTGTGTGTGTTTCCTTGCTCCCATCTCCTTCTCTAAGAGAATGCCTCTTTAGCATTATCTACCGAGATGGATCCTGCTCTACTGCCCATTCATCCGTTCCCTCAGTGCGCTGACACTGACATATTGGACACACCTTTCTACAGCACATCCACATAATACATTACATACAGTACATCCACTAGTATTTACAATGCATTTCAATTAATGCATCCAGAAAGCCATATTATTATTATTACCTCTGCCAAGGAGGTTGTTTTCGGTCCTGTTGGTTTGTCTGTTTGTTTGTCTGTCAGCAGGATAACTCGAAAAGTACTGCACGGATTTGGATTAAATCTTCGGACAATGTGTATAGTGGGACAAGCAAGAACTGATTTGATTTTGGTGGCAATCGGTGATCCAGAACATGATCTGGAATTTATATTGTGTCTGTGACCACATTGCCTTGGAGGAGGTCTGCTCTCCGTGCACTTTTCTAGTTATAGCTATTTCCATTTTATTTCATTATTAAGATACTTGATGAATCTACTTTTTTTGCAAACAGAAAGACGGCTGGGAGCTTTAAAAAATAAAGTAATCGTCTGAAGAGGGGGGCGCACTCATAAATGCACTCATTCATCTGTTGGCTCATTAGCGTACAGTAAGTGACCAGCTCCATGCTAGCCCACTCCCCCAGCTGTGCAGAATGGGGGTTGCGCTGCGTTGCGCTGGGTTGGGCTACACGGGTTTCACGCAGCGGGACGCCCAGCTCAACACACCACCCCACCCGCACGACCCCTAAGGTCTTATCGCCCAATTAAATCTGCATTAACAGACATGGGGGAGGGACAGGACATGAGGACGGGATGCAGGGGTGGGAAAAAAACTGCAGGGGCCAGCGTCTTTCTCTAAGACTCCTGATGCTGAGGGCAGTGTGTGTGTGTGTGTGTGTGTGTGTGTGTGTGTGTGTGTGTGTGTGTGTGTGTGTGGTGGGGGGGTGGGGGGTCGGAGATGGGGGGCTAGGAGGTGAGATGGAGCCAGGCGAGCTTGAATCATTGGGTTGAGAGTTGTCTGGCTACATCAGCCTGGAAAAACAACCTACTGTAGGCGTGAGACTGTGATAACACATCCTCATTATTATTACTATGATGTGTGAGGCTCTGGTCAAACACACATCCAGCACGACTCAGATACTATTCTATATTCTAGATCATTCCTGCTGAGAAAGGAGGATGTAAAGTTGCTGTTTGGCCTGGTGGAGGCAGAGGGACAGGCAATCAGACAGACTATCCTGCTGAAAGAAGGTGTTGTGCAACCAGCTTTTGGGGAAATGAGTCATGCAATTACTTTGAACTTTAAAGGAGAAAAAACAGCTTTTTAAAAGAAACTGTGGAGAACTCTGGGTACAGTGTAACCACGGAAACTAAAACACTCTACAGTCTTCATCCAAAAAGTCATCTTATTAATACAGTGACTTAAACACACACACACACACACACACACACACACACACACACACACACACACACACACACACACACACACACACACACACACACACACACAAGCAAGACAGTTACATGACCAATACTGTCCAGTCAAAACAAGCGGCTGAGCTCCCAAGGCTAAATCACCATTAGCACCACTAATACAGTCACCATGAACATGCTGTCCCATCATCCACCTGTGTGTGTGTTCCAGCATGGCAAAGACCCTAAAACATTATTCAATCCCATAATAATGGAGCAACAAAGCACTGGCGCACACACACACACACACACACACACACAGTCCCAGTCCCAGTCCAAGTCCAGACACAGACACAGACACAGACACAGACACAGACACAGACACAGACACAGACACAGACACAGACACAGACACAGACACAGACACACACACACACACACACACACACACACACACACACACACACACACACACACAATCCCAGTCCAAGTCCAGTCCCACTAGTGCTGTTTCTGTGATGGGCAGATTGTCAGATGGCTGAGCCTAGCCTGACCAATGGGGACAGATGTGAGGGGATTTAGGCTCAATTTGGTTTAAACAGCTCAGCCCACCACCCAAGGCATGCATGCATGCTGGAAAACGAAGCACCGTCCAGTATGCACGCAAACATACACACACATACACACGCACACACACTCACACACACGCATAAACACACATTTCCTCATCAAGTCTGGATTTCAACCATGATATCAAAGCAGCCCTAACACACCATTTGTTGCAAACTTTCTCCAACCTTCATCTCCAATCACTGTTGCAACATACAGTACAACTCCAACCCCCAACCCCCACACACACACACACACACACACACACACACACACACACACACACACACCCACAGCCAAGGCCACAGCAGAAGGGTTGATAGCCCATCCTCCAGTCCCACAGATGACACCCAGAGTGCGGAGTGCAGAGTGTAGTGTCCAGACCGTGGGGCTCTGAATCAGCATATCACAATGGGGTGCATCAGCTCAGGGAACTCAACCCCCACACACACACACACACACACACACACACACACACACACACACACACACACACACACACACACACACACACAGAATCATCATAGCACAGTGGGGTGCACCAGCTCAGGGAACTTACTGTCACAGTCTGGGCATTAGGACTAAACGGCACCATCCTAGGGCATAGTGTACCGCTAATGGAATCAACGCAATTCACATACTGTACATTCACTTTGCATTGAGCAGCGTATCCAAAACAAATTACATTTTCCCATCTATCAATTACATCAGGGCGAGTCACCCTGGAGCAGGTTAGGGTTAAGTGTCTTGCTCAAGGACACAGCCAGAATTCAAACCAACAATTTCCAGGCAACTTGCACACTAGCCAGGTTCCTTAAAGGGGAAGTTCACGTTTTTAGCATGTTTAGCCCCTTTTCTGGAGTGTCTAGGATGAAATAGAACCATACACACGGACATTTTGACAATTGCTCCTGTCTCTGATATCTGGCTCATTTAAGAATCCCCCCTTTTCTGCTTTAGAATGGCTTACTTTGTGCATGTCCGATAATGTCCTTAAAATAACCTTAAACCTTGTGCAGCTCACCAAGTGGTTAGTGGTGTCCCTTGATGTTCCAACCACTACGATACCACATAAACATATGTACTGAGTGTGTTGGTGTGTGTAGGGGTTGTGTTTGCATAGTGCATTGTGTATGTGAACTAAACACTAAAAAGGGCTAAGCAACGATTAATACTAGTAGATATGTGATCAATATCCAGAGCAGAGGCTACTGTACTGTACTGTACTGTATGTCAGTGGGATGCATCAATATGATGAGAAATCTCTAATGGAATGGATGCATGTTAAGCTCTCAGAGCTTAAGCTCCAGCTGTAGGATCATGGGCCCATAACTATAGATCATCTGCTCCACAGCATAGCCTACCATCCACACACACACACACATACACACACACTGCCATATACCAGTACACACACTGCCATCCACATACTTCCACACACACACACACACACACACACACACACACACACACACACACACACACACACACTGGCATATACCAGTACACACACTGCCATCTACCAGTACACATACTGCCATCTACACACACTGGCTTCCACACACACTGCCACACACACACACACACACACACACACACACACACACACACACTGCCATATACCAGTACACACACTGCCATCCACACTCTTCCACACACACTGCCACATCCACACACTGGTGAAAGTAAAGGGCTGTTGTGCTGCTGCTCTCTGAAAGCCTCATACTATCAGCAGGGAGCCTCGACTGCTGCCTTGCAGAATGCAGCCCTCAACAGTCTGGTCTGTTCCAAAAATACACCTCCACTCCACTTCACTCCCAGACGCAGAGCAGTGGAGAGAGAGAGAGAGAGAGAGAGAGAGAGAGAGAGAGAGAGAGAGAGAGAGAGAGAGAGAGAGAGAGAGAGAGAGAATGACACTGTCATCAAGGGAAGCCCAGAGCATTCTGGGAAGAGCCTGAGAGAGTGGTATGAGTGTGTACATGGACTGAGGAAGAGAAAGGATGTTATGATATCGACACATTCTTTTACTTCTAACTCATAACACTCACTGCACTAATAAAACTAAAATATCTCCACCATTTGATTTCTTGCCAGACAAAGAAGCATCAACTAGAGACGATAGTCTACTCACAATGGCACACAACACAATGGCAGCATAGCATTAAGCTCTGGGATATTTCTCATCGACCAATTACTGTAAATGAAGAACCCTGACACATTCCTAAAGAGACAAGTTCCTAAAGAGCTACCATTAGCCATCTATTGGGCTTGTGAAAAAGCCAGCGCTAATATTGCAGTTCATTGAAAATGATACACGATCATAGATAGACAGCCTGGGCTAATTCCTCCAGCACTCTGAAGCATATAACATTAATAGAATGATGTGTCCTCAATGTCTCAATTACTTCTCCCAGACAGACTTGGGGGCTGTAATGAAATTGATTCCGATAGCCATTATGTAGAACCATTTCAGTTGAGTGTGGCTGAGCAAAAGGCTCTGGGAAAGTAATATCACACATGTGTATAAATCTAAATCCTGAGGGTCCGAGCGCACACACACACACACACACACACACACACACACACACACACACACACACTGTCCATACAGCTGGCAAGATGTCTCACCAATATCACACTTTTCAGACGGGACTGACTACACCTGCAGAACGTGACCCACCCACGATCTCTTGCACCCACAAATTCAATTTGCACCCCACTGACTGACACTGCTCACCACTAGTGAGTCGCCCGTTGGTGCTGCTCGAGAGAGTCTCCCATCTCTATTGGATCTCTTCTAGCCATTTTGCATTGAGTGTGACACACACACACACACACACACACACACACACTTACACACACACACACAGACACACACACACACACACACTTACACACACACACAGACACACACACACACACACACACACACACACACACACACACACACACACACACACACAGCTGATTCATTGCTTCCCACCTAAGGAACATTCTGTCCCTTTTTATTTCAGAGGAGAATCAAGATTGTAGGCTACTCTAGGATGAAATATGTCTACTGTGTAGCACCTTTCCGCCTACAGATACAACCTCATTTGCACAATGGAAACATTCACAGGCAAGGACCAATGAGAGATGTGAAACTTATTTTGATCTATTATGACTGCGTGACCGAGGATTATTACATTTTTCCTTTTGGTTAAGTAATGGTTTCATAATATTCCTATGTATTATTTCTAAAATGCGCACAGAGAGAGATTGTGATGGTATAGCAGTGCTATAGGATTAATATTGCATAATAACATTATAAGAGAAGAGAGAGAGAGAGATTGTGTAGTTTTGTGCTGCTATTCTACAGCCATTTTCTAGTCTAATACTGCTGCCTGATACTCATTCATGCGGAGACTAAAAATACCATTTTGACACAGACAAGACTTTTCTTGTTTGATATGAAGTTTGCCACGAGGCCAAAACCATTGCGCTCAGACTATAATCCTGGATTTGGTCATCCCCAGTCCAGTTTAATACACAGGCAAAACCCATAAGTGTTCCCCCAGCTAATGAAATACTAAATCTGCCCGACAACAACAACAACATCATCATCTCTCAAGGACAGGAAGAGGAAATGACTGATTACTGACGCTGGACATTTGAGTGGCGTCCACTCTTGTTCCCTCGGGTTGTCATCCTTAGATGCCAGACACATGTTCTGACTGGACACTGTCGTGAGGAGAGACTTGGAAAGCACACCGGTGGATTAGTGTGTGACATAGCCATCTAAATCCACATACTATATCCCAGTCACAATAGCCAGAATCAGTCAAACTTGACTTGCTTGACAAACAAACGAATGGGAAAAACACAACAATGAGGAAAGTTTAAATTATTCCTCAAAAAGGGGTTTGGGAAGATAACATTGAGAGATTTGGAACTTGGTCATGAATATTAGGACATCAGCTTTGTTGGTCTGATCAATGCAGCCAGGACATCTAAAGCAGAGTCGACCCAGAGAAGAGCAAAATGGAATTGAAGCGGCATTACTGGGAACACAAGTCCGACTAAAGAGGATCATGTATCAGGGCTCCTCATTGGACGAAAATCCCACCAAAAAAAGCCCCCAAAAATGTATATGGACATACAGTACAGTGGACACCTAAAGAGAGATCTGACTGACACGAATCATGTTCAGATGTGGCCCACTGGTGGGCCAGAACCGGCGGTTATTCTGTAGACATCTGGCCACTGCATTCGCTCCTAAGTGATTTGACATGGCAGATGACATGCAAAATGCATGCTGGCAGATGAGTGGATAAAGCCAGAGAAAAAATTCCAAGCCATTCCCCCACCAATCCATCCCTCTCAGTGATGGCTCCAACATTTTAATATCAACATGGAAGGGGGGGGGGGGCATCAACTCAGGAGATTAACCATAAAGTCCCAAGCCCGGCACATAAATGGACATGGAAGATGGCCTTGTCTGGAAAATAACAACTGACAAAAACACATCCAGATTAAGGGGTATAGCCGCCGCTGTACAGATTATTTCATGTGTGTAGGAACTACATGAACTGTCTAACATTATGTGCACAGTGTTAGACAGCTGTGTTGAGAATAAAACTTTGATAGCCACATTAGCTACAACTATGGAGTAAAAATAAGAATCATAAACAATGACAAACAACGATAATGAAAAATCTTTTTGTTTACAAATAAAAAACACTTTTGCTGACAGTCTCACAAAATCTAGTGGCTAAAAAACTGGCTCTGTGTTTGCAAGGAATCACTTTTGCAAACATCACCCAAAATTGTTGTGACCTCAGCAGTCAGAGGATGTTTGGAGTCTAGTCCTACTGCTGTGTGTTGAAGAGACAACAGCACGACAAGACACAACAGAGACAACAGCACGACATGCTGCAAACCCCCACAGTCAAGCCCAGGCATTCAAACAACTTCCACCTTTCCAATTTCATAACCCAAACACAAATTCATCAAGGTATGTGTTAGCAAATCATGTTGCTAACACATATAAGACCGCCATTAAGCCCTATAGTATACTAAAGACAGACCATATCTGGCATGTCTTCATGAAAACACACCAATTGTGCGTCCATTGCAGAGCGGCAGCCCAAGAATACACCATGTCTCCTAAATGTGGCCCAAAGCATACAGGACTGCATTATTCATGGACCTCTGCTTTTAGCCACATACACGCCTACAGTTAGCCTGGCTCTAGTCTCAGTCCTCACAGCAGACTCAAGCATGCTGAGAGCTTAGTTTGAATCACCATAGGGTTAAACATGGGGCTATACTGTAAACCTCGCTAGCCACATTCCTCCATCCACGTGTATTATATGGCATTCTCCACACAGCTAGGCTAAGGCTAATGCTAATGCTAATGCAAGGGAGTGTTGGCGATAGGAAGCCTGGGGTCTACGCTGGCAGATTAAACAGAGAGCTGTGTGGCTTTGCATTTCATGGCTGACTGCTATCCTCTAATGCACTGTGCCGAGGCAGACGGGAAATGTGTATTTCTCAGATAAGTCCGCTTTCAGTGCTGCTGAGGAAAAGGACTGGCTGGTGTTGTAGGCTACACTTCTATAGCTGCAGTTAGCACACAGCCAAACTACCAAACAGTTGCCACTACTTACTGTATGCAAAGAATTAAGCAGTTGGCACTTTTCCATTGTATTGGTCGTGTTTAATGTAGAATGTTTCTTCTTTATTTTTCTTTATCTTCTTCTCATGTTTAACATTTATAATCTACTAGGGGTCTTTTGGGTCTATCTCCTGTGGTTAGGTGTGCGATGGGAATCTGTAGTGGGCATCTGATGGTCTTTCCCATCTCATCACAAATGCCCACTGTGGCCTGCCCCACAGCCTTCCAGCCTTCCAACCCTCTGCTCAAGCCAGAGGGCCGTGGAGCAGCATGGGCCCACCTACTGTACTGGACCAGTAGAGCCAAAGAGCACAGATGGGAAACAGGATGTTTTCTATCTCTCTCTCTCTCTCTCTCTCTCTCTCTCTCTCTCTCTCTCTCTCTCTCTCTCTCTTTCTCTCTCTCTCTCTCTCTCTCTCTCTCTCTCTCCCTCTCTCTCTCTCTCTCTCTCTCTCTCTCTCTCTCTCTCTCTCACACACACACACACAATCTGCTTCCCTTTCTCTCTCTACCTCTCTCTGTCATGCTGAATTATCACTCTCTCACTTAGTTTCCATCTCTTGCCATTCTATAAACTTATTCTGTAACAATCTAAGAGTGTGTCATTCTCAGGTAGCTAACTGTGAAAACACTACAAGAGTAAATATCAATTTAGCTCATTTGTTCATTGAGGGCTTGATGTATTGGCTTGATTCAGTGGCTCCAGAGGAAGTCAGTATCAGATCTCTGAGTCCCACCGTGTATTTCTGCTACTGCCGTTTGTTCTTTTCCGCATTGGGATAGATGCCTGTGCCCTTACAGCATTTCATATGTAGTCAGCATCATGCTGCCTGCTGCAAGAGGACATTTTCAAGAACAGTGGAGAACGCACTCGTTCCGTTTTGAGCATTCCTTTCAGGTAGGAATGAGGACAACAAAGACATTCCAGCATCATGCTGCCGCAAGAGGACATTTTCAAGAACAGTGGAGAGCGCACTCATTCCATTTTGAGCATTCCTTTCAGGTAGGGACAACAAAGACATTCCACTCTCCATCATTAAGAACTATTCAGAAATAAGCTCATGTATATAGCTTAAGCACAGAGTTATAGATGGAGGGAAAGTAAAGAAGAGAAAGGGCGAGGGAAAGAGAGAGTTGGAAAGAAAGAGAGAGAGAGAGAGGAGGATAGCTCTGGTCCACAAGTGCACTACACACATCTTTAGCATAAAAGTCTCTCCTGGCTTCTCTTGGCTGATTCTGCCGTTCAAGTCTTCAGCACGTATGATGCTGATGCTCGCTGTTACGCAATGTTGATTTGCTGCCACCCATGCCACGATCTCCTCTTAAACACTGCATCTCCAGACCACACAAACCTACGTATGCGTTTCAGAAAAATTAAAAGCAGATTACCCGCCAGCAAATCTCTTCCTCCTCCTCCTCCTCCTCCTCCTCCCTCTCGCCCCCCGTCAGACACACTTGTCCGATGCAACAGTTTAAGCGTGAGTCCAAAAACGGCGAGGGGGTAAATTGATGTTACATAATCGATCACTGCTGGCCGTAAAATGGGCCCATTAAATTACGTAAATCTCAACGCCAGTCGCTTCCCAAAATTGAATCTGTTAATCATGTTTATGGACTTGCTTTCGAAGACTGGTGGCGGCTCACTGGTTTCATAAAAGTCGCTAATCGGAGAAAAACAACATCCTCTCAACGGAAAGAAAATAATGACCTCTAGTTTCGAGGTTTTCATACACAAGACAGGCAGAGAGTTTCTTTTTATCTTTTTATTCAAGTCCTGAGATTCTTAAAAGGTCAGCCAAAGGCCAAACTACAGAATCTAACCGAAAACAGACAGCTCTGGAAACGGGACATTTCCTCTAATGCGTAGGATGATTTTTTTCAGAGTCGCTACGAGCAGAGAACAGCCCACATCAACCCAACCACGCAATTTCACAGTTTGCCAGCATCTCAATAAGCCAGCAGAGATGCCTCGCTCCCAAATAAGCATCCATGGCAGAGGCATAAGAGTGGCAGAGAGTGCCTGCAGCACAGCATCAAAAGGAGCCTGGCGCTAAGACTGGCATAGCGTGTGGCACAGTAGGCACTACTGTGTGGCACGGCACACAGTCATGTCCTCCTTGGTGCTGGAGAAGCTACTGTGTTCTGTCTCCTGTCTTCTGCCCCCACATCTCCTTGGTAACAGAGAACAGCACAGTTCACTTTGTATATTATGTCACAATAAAATGAAACCAAATCATCAATGCGGAGCTTCTCTCGATCTCTCTCTGTCACACACACACACACACACACAAACACACACATTATAAAAAGGTGAACACCACAACACCCTGTCAGCCGCACTATACCGAAACTGCATACACCAGACAGATGTCCTTGCCAATGTCCACACACACACACACACACACACACACACACACACACACACACACACACACACAGCATCACTTTCACAGCTTTATGCAGCGCACATCCAGCTGCAGCTGAGTATGGCAGCAGGCTGGAGTCAGCACTGTTCGTCACGCCGACCAAACACAACATCGTGAGCTTGCACTCACAAGGAGGCAGTGCGTTTGGAGGACAGGAAAGATGAAAACAAGCACAACACAGAGAGAGAGAGAGAGAGAGAGAGAGAGAGCAGTATAGCAACACAAGAGGGCTAACAGAGGACACTGAGCATGACAAACTATCGGGGATGGCAAGATGATGTTTAATGTAGCCTATACTTCACAACAGATGCATAGCATAGCTACCCATTATATACTATAAGAGCATCAGTCTCATGAGTGATGGCAATCAGCCAGCCGAGAGAGAGAGAAAGTCACAGCAGTGTTAAAGGGACGAGCAGTGTTAAAGTGGAGAGAGACATTCTAAAGGTGCTGTGTGTGTGTCTCTCTAGTGTAGTTGAGGATGAGAAGAGAATCAGGAGGCTGTGGCTCAGTAGCTGCAGTTGCTCTGCATCAGTAGGGATGGGGGAGAGAGAGAGAGAGAGAGAGACGCTGAGTCTCCAACTCCAGCTACTACTGGCAGCTGGAGAACTGAGGAAGCCACAGGAATGTAGATAGATAGATAGATAGATAGATAGATAGATAGATAGATAGATAGATAGATAGATAGATAGATAGATAGATAGATAGATAGATAGATAGATAGATAGATAGATAGATAGATAGATAGATAGATACTTTATTGATCCCCAAGGGGAAATTCAAGGTCCCAGCCGCTTTAAGACACCACACACAACATCCACTACTATGCACACAAGGTGAACATAACAATAAGTCAACATTACTAGGCAAAAAGACAATAGAATCCAATACTAAAGGCAAGAGAGATACAGATGCGCATTAGTGTGCTGGGGCTGCTGTAGCAGCATCGGTGAAGGAGGCACAGGACGGTCGGGGATGCTAGTGGTAAATGATAGTGGTCACAGGATGGTGAAATGAAGAGAGTCTGTGAATGACCCCAAGTCTCCAATGAACACTAATAGGATCTCACTGATCTCACTGAATATCCTCCACACTCCACTCCATAGTCCTGCGACTAACAGTCCCTCATGCCTCCCTTGTCAGAGAATGTGAGGCTCATGGCTGGACGTGCTCAAGAACAGGACAGACAAACAAACGGGAAGGGTGGATATGTATGTATATGTGGATGACTGGGCTTGGGGGGATTGAGAGGAGGCTTGGCTACGGGAGCACCAGGAGGGATGGGTGCTGCTGGGTGACAGGAGGGGATCCGTGGAGTTGATGGGGTTGAGGAGATGGGGGACAGATGGGGGACAAATGGGGAGAGTGGGTGCTGAGGGTGGATGGAGGGATGCTAGTGAATAACAGAGGTTGATAACAAGGATGGTGGTGATGATATTTACGGAATGAGTGAATGGATGGATAGATGGATGGATGGATGGATGGATGGATGGATGCCCACTGCAGTGGCTGTGCCACTCTGGGCACAGTGCCCACTTCACACCTCTCCCCTTCCCTGCCACCTTGCGTACATGTACCTTGCGTTTGCGCTCGGCTCGCTCCCGGGAACGCCGCCGCCTCTCGCGGGCCTTCTCCAGCGCCTTCAGGTCAGGCTGCTGCTCCATCTCCACCCGCACCTTCTTGATATGTGCCGCCGCGTGCGCCATCTTTGCCCCTTTGCTCGGCTTCTGCCTTTGCCCTGGCTAGCTAGCTAGCGCGCTGCGCTCTCAAACTATCCCAACAGAGAGAGAGAGAGAGAAAGACAAGAAGACGCCTCGGTCCTGCGCCACCGCCGCCACAACTCGTTCTTCTCCCCCTTTTTCAGCCGGACTAGAGCTCTCTCTCCGGCGGCTCCTTTTTAAGACTAAACTCCGCACGGCGACAGCGGCGGCAGTCACGGCTCCCTCCCGCCTGGAGACAGCCGTTCGAGGAGTTCGAGGAGTGACGATAATGAAAAAAAAAAAAAAAAAAAGAAGGAAGCAAAAAATCCCACCAGGTGACTTTCCAGCAAGGGCAGACGAGCTCATCCAGCTCCGTCTGTTCACACACACACACACACACGCTCAAATATATATACACACACACACACTCTCACACACTCGCTCTAGCACTCCCAGCTCTGCAGGAATACAGAAAGGAGCAGAGGGAGAGAGAGAGAGAATGAGAGAGATAGAGAGAGAGAGAGAGAGAGATTCTCTGATCCTCCCACCTCAAAGCTGACTATCTATCTAGTGCATCCCCAGCCTCCTCTCTCCCTCCACAAAGCTTCGTCTGGGACACATGGGTGTGCGTATGTGTGTGTGTGTGTGTGTGTGTGTGCGTGTGTTCATATGTGTCAGATGGAGAGAGAGAGAGAGGCAGAGGGAACGGAGGAGAGAGAGAATTGGGGGAGGGTGGGGTGGGTGCAAGAGGGTGGGTCTATCTCACGTCAACAGAGGTAAGCTGACAGAGGGGTGGGGAACGAGCGAGCGATAGGAGGAGAGACCAAGAGAATGAGAGAGAAAAACAAAAAAGAGAGATAGAGGGACGGGCAGAGAGAAGGAGGGAGGGAGGGAGGGAGGTAAGAGGAAGAGAGGATGTGCATTCTCTCTCTCCCCCTTGTGGTGGCTGAGCTTCAGTAGCAGTACAGCAGCTGCTGGGAGAGTCACGGAGCGTTACTATGGGCACCACAAATCACTCCCTGCTGACGGAGGACAAGGATGGAGAGAGACAGAGAGACAGAGGAGAGGAGGAGAGGAGAAAAGGGAAGAGAGGTGGAAGGAGGAAACGAAGGGAAAGGGGACTCCTGGCCAGGCATGGGGGTTTCTGTGTATGGTGTGCTGTCTGTGTATGGAGCAGTCATGCACGCCCCCAAAGAAGAAGCCAGCCAGG